>BHDV01005411.1:202675-285520 GCA_005406045.1 Adoxophyes honmai
CGCGGCCGCGACGCTCGCCACACGCCACAGCGCCCGCGCTCCACCCTCACACGCGCCGCCGGCCCGCGCCGCGCAAACACGTGACCTCACGACTTTACATGACAAAAGTGCTAAAGTCAGTGCTACCTATCGCTACTACAGTGCTACCCATCCTCAAGAACCCGACCAGCGCCACGATCAGGGTCAGTATTTACCATTGAATCCCTCGAGTGATCGATTCCGATTTGGCAAAAAGTTTATTTAGCAAAGTTTCGGCAAGTTGCGCTGCATTGGAACCAAGTGCCCGGGCGGCGCCGCCGAGGCGCTCCCCTCGCGATTAAAAACAACAAACAGACCCATCGACCTGTTACATTCGCGAGAAATGATTCACGCCGACCGATAAATCCTAACGGAATTCAATTGATGGACCAACATTTTGTTTTATGCCCAAATGTTGCGATAAGAAAAGAGTAACTGTACTATTAGCTCGGAATAAAATTGTGCGATCGCATGCAACGGCGATATTAACCGTTCACAGTTCAAGTTTACCTACTATTTTCTTAAATTACGTCGGTAGGGCATTTTATGGTAAACTAAATTCGGGGGTCGACGTCTGTTTCAATACTACTTAATTCGTAATGGGAGGAAGTCCGTAGTTTGGGTGAGAGACGGAAGCCAAATCGATTCCGAAATGCACATGAATAATGATTCCGTAACAAAACACTAGTTTAAATTCAGTATCCTTGTTCGAAATGCTAATATCATTTATGAGCAGCAAGTTACGACAACAGTCTATATTTAACTAAGCTCGGTAAATCCCTTTAGATAACATTGAAATCTGTGCTGTTGCATCAAGAGTGTCTGTGTATCGAAATCGTTGAAAGCAAAATAACCGCCTAAAATAGCCTATTTGAACGCTACTTTGCTAAATTTTTTTCTGGAAGCCGGGGTGTTTGTGTCGTAAAGTGTCAAAATCTCCACACATTTTTACAAGTTTCGTTAAAATTACTTACAACATCAAGCAAGAAAATCTGTGTAAAAAATGGATTCAAAGTTGTCAAAACGTATTCGTAGAAATTACGTGCATTATTTTGTATGGAGGTTAACCCAAATGAAACTCTGCGGAGCCGATGTAACGTCACGGATCATTAAATATATCCAATGAAATATAATTATTTCGCAGTGATACTAAATCAACGTCACCAGAGAAATGTACCACATCTTGTATGAATCTTATTAATGATACTCTAAATCTAATGTACATTGTATTTTGTATGACGCATGAAATTTCTTAAGGTATCCTATTTATATTTTAGCGCAAAAAATTGTTGTCGAAGGCGTAGAAATACTTTTATTGTAAAATATCAATTTAATGCTGTAATTCTTTAACTCGAATTCCTGTATTTTTATTTTTAACCAATGTCCTGATCTTACAGTTTTTTTTCTTTCACAGGAATTTCCATTAAATTCTAAACAATGTTTAAATTACACTAAAAAAGTTAATTTACCCTCTATTAATAGCAAATTAATTTTAAATGGCAGAAGCCATAGCAACGATGCTACCCAGTCAATGATATTTGATACCTGTATTTTGTTCGTAATATTCCTATTGCGTGACTTCTTTGTGAACCGGAGAACATAAAAATAATTATTTTATACTGTGATAGGTAAAATGGTATCAAGTGATTTATGTAACTATTGAACGTTAGCTCGATAGTTAATCTGAACTACAGTTACTGATACGTTTATTGGTAGCTAATAAATTTAATAAATGGGACAGAAAGTAGAATACAAAGTAAGTGGAACATTTGTAGGTCATAGATGTTTTAACTGTGTCAAAAAATAATTGACGTGGTTTACACTTTTTATATTTTAGGCGCATTTTAAGTTAGAATGCCGGAACGTATATTTTTTCTCCGTGAGTACCTGTTGATTTTCCAGGTGACTTTCCACAGAGAAAAATGTCTTTAAAATGTTTTGAGAATTTAATTTCACAGTGCATTCTGCTGGTATTTACTCGACACTTCCAGTTGTTGCAAAAATATGCATTAAAAGTCTCTTGAACTCTGTCTGGGTAAACATTTCGAGAGGTAGGTTAGTTACGGGTGGTGGTGTTATGCCGTGTCAGGCAAACTTTGATAACAATGTATGAATTTTTACCAGATGCATACTAAAACCGAGAAAAAAAAAAATTGACATGAGATCAAAATAGTAAATTCTACAAAACACATATCCAATAAATATTTTTTAAGAAAATTAACAGTCAAAAAAATTACTAATTCGTTACAGTATTTTTTATATTTGAAAATCTTATAACAATTTTGTATCCTGTAATATACAATGTGGACCCCTCTGTCGTCGACTACTAATGTTGAATATCGGTGCCTACGAGTGCGACCCACAACATCAATTCAGAAGAAGTGTAGTGAATTAAAAGACAACTAAAACATTTAAAAGTAATAAAACAGAATTAAAATAGAACTTCAGTTCATAGCTATGAAACTATACTTCGCTACACAGTTTCTTAATAAATTGACAAGGCAAGTCCTAATACAAATACAAATTTAACTAATCATCCAAAGTGAAGCTCCATTTTAACTGTATGATCTAAATAGTTGCATAATTTACATTGATACACACCAAGCATTAATTAAAAAACGCAGTGCCTGATAAAGCTAAATGTACATGTTATAAAATAATAAGACTTGTTAACTAAATGAAAATGACAGCTGGTGGCGTGACCTAGACATTACCTTGGTTTTAGGGTCGATATAGTCATACAAAAATCACTCTTCCATTACAGACAGCTATTACTGACGATGTGATTTTTTTACAATCTGTAAAAAATTGTATGGATTGAGACGCGGAAATGTACTTAAATGTATCGCAAACAATTAAAATGCAACCTCACTTTAGATAGGTTAGTTTAATTTGTAACAAAAATGGCCACTTGCATAGCAATTTATCAAAAACTACGCACTAGTATACTAATCCCTCAAAATAATTCATTGTGTTGCTTCTGCGATCCTAAGCAGTTCTGTTCCGAAGTTCGATGAAGCTTAACAGCAATACTGTGTTCTTGTCTCCAGTAATAAGTAAACAGTAATGATTGAAGAGCAGGGAACGATGATAGATGAAACTTAAATGTCACGCACCTAACTTGCTAACAGACGTATCGTGTTGTGTAGTGGTGTTGATGTCACTGGAGATCGGGTTAGATATAATTAATAACAAAATAGAGGTTGGCAAAAAGGACAATAATTGTATGTTTTATATATTGTCTATGAAAATAATTATCTGGTCTGTTGTTTCAAAATAATAAAAAAAAGATTAGCTAAAAATATCCAAGTCTCGAAATTACCGAGTTTTGATAAAAATCGTCAAAAGTGATTAAAGTAGGTTAAATAAAAAATCAATTTAGTGTATTTTAGTGTATATTTTTTCCATACCATGCCATTGAAAACTTATAAAAACTAAACTCAAGACTTAAGGTTAGTATACGAGTACCTAAGTTAAAAATAAAATACTTCAACTCCAAAAAAAAAACAAGCCCTCAAACTATAATCGACGTTTTTTTTTAACTATAAGTCTACTGGCAAAAATAAAGCTACCACGTATATCATTGAATCCGTTAATTTTTATCTTACTGTAGATAGTACTGTAAGAGAATTAATTCAAATCTGATCCATTTAACGTTATAAAAAAAAAAAAAAAACATTTTTCTAAACAAAATTATTAAAAACAAGCATAAGGCAAAAATAACGTAAAAACAACGGATGTGGTTTCGGCCTCATTCAAAATCTTAGGCTGTATGCACCTAGATTCTTTTGCCTTTAAATAAAACTATCACTTTTCATGCTGGTGATTGTTAAAATTATAACTTCTTTATTTTATTAATACTCGTTTATTAGATATTTTAAAAGCTGAATAAGGTGCTGCGTTGATTTTCATGGAATGAAAATAAGAAAATCCTTGTCGACTAAGGCCGGTGCCTATGAATCGAAAAAATAGTTGCCAGATGCAAATCAAACTAAGCTGGTCACGGGATTTGTCATATTTTTACTGTCAACTTTTTCTTACTTACTATCTTTACAATCGTCAAATGCCAAACATTCAATATTTGGTACGTCATTATGACATGTATCGGATTCATTGTATCCTTAATCCGCAATAATAGGCTAAATGACTAGAAAAAACTATTTAGTCCGTCAGATAGACTACGAAAAAATATTGTACCCATACTTTTTCTTTTATTCGACAGACGAAAAATTACGATAATACAAAGCCTGACTAGTTTCGCGTGACGTCACGTTTGAGTACAATTTTTACTCAAACGTGACGTCACGAGACCCCACTGAGGAAGTTTGATGATCTGTACCTTTCTCGATGTTTAATTATTTGATAAACTAAAAAATGTGTGTGTGATTTTTTTCCATAATCTAACTTACGGACTAATTACAATGATATATTTTAACCCTGTCATCATCCCTGTTGTACTTTTTTGCGTGAATGAAAAAATATGTTTTTTTAACGGTTCATGAAGTTCTACAGCTTACTGCAAAACAAACTAGGTACGCCTTAAAACTTTACCTGAGGCATAGTTTGATTAGTACCAATTAATTTGCAAGTCACACAATCCGACGTTTAACTCGGCATAAACTGCTAACAAGAAACCGTTTACTTTTTAATTGACCGCATGCAGATTAAATACGGAACAAGCACCTTAACCTGTTGTTTTTAAATTAATAACAGTTGTTCTTGTTATAATTACTTGTAGTTTGTTCTTATTACTACGAGCCCACTACTCCCCCGGCGAGCTTGGGTTGAGGTTGCCGTTATTAATTCACAACTTTCGGTGTTTACACAGCTAAGCCCTCGATATCTTCGCATTTTCACCTTCATGCGTCCGGATTGGGATTATTACAGCTACCTATCAATACTTTTAGTTATGCACAACCCTCATTGAATATTATACAGGCCGCCCCGGCGGTCTGGCCGTGGAAATGTAAAAGATGCCGGGACGCGCACATGGAGTGACAGGAAGGGTTGGCGTGGTTGGTTAAAACCAAGCGAAGGTATAACTATAGGGAGGTGTGTTTAATGGGAGACGGGGAAGGGTAATTTGCTGGATGCGTGGCAAAATAACTTGCATTAATTCTCAGTGTCAATCTTGCTGAATATGCGAAGTTTTATATACAGTGAAACGTCAAGTGATTTTTAAATTTATTAAAAAAAAGGAAATGCTAATTAGACTAAAATGACTCGAAATGCGAAAAATATTGAGCACACTAACACTGGCTTTTAGGTTGAAATCAGAAATATAAAAAGTAACAAACACTCGAATAACTACAGTTCAACTCTTAAGGTACGGTACTATAGATAGTGTTTACCTTAGTACCAACATGAGCTTCACTAGAACAGATATGGCGCTGTTGAAACGGGGTCTCAATGTCATACATTTACTATGAATCTTAGACCCCGCTTACCTATATCATTAAATAAAATAATCTTTGCCGAACGGTAGTACGCCGATTGACTGTCTACGTTTCCTAGCTTGTGACTTTTATAATAATATTCCAATTTTGCGTACCTATTTACGATTTTTAGCCTTAAAATGCTATTATATTTTAACTATCCCCCCTCCTACTGTCGCTTATAGCGTAGATTTTTAAAAGGATCATAAAATTTGACGGTGCTCTCGTAACAACGCTTTCAATTTTCCAGCGGCAGATTTTATAAAAAAAATAGAGCTATTATGACATTTTATTAGCACAGCGCTTAAAAGAGAATATCCCTTTGTTCTGAAGATTACTAAATTTTACAATATGGTCTAGTTTCATAAGAGTTCCATTAATCTTTCTTTTATCGCCGACGGAATCTCGACCTTAGCTCGGCTCTTTAAAGTGTACTATTGATCAAGCACTTTGTAACCCGTTGCGTACAAATATGACGCAGCGAGCAGTCTAGTTGAATCAAAACACGGTTTACGTTTGAAACAAATACGCTATGGAATATGACGTCAGCGACGCATTTGCGTCAAATTAAAAGTTCAGGTGGTAATAAAAATGTGGCGAGGTTTTCAGTAATGATTTCTACGTTGAAATAATGTGACTAGTTCGAGCAAAAGCTATGAACATTTTTCTGGAAATGTAAATTTAATTCAAACTTCTGGAAGTTAAAATAAGACTTAGTAAATTTGACTAAAGACCTGTAAGTTTCTCGCTAAATGCCATGTTTAAAGTGATTTGAGAATCTTCTATTTAAAATCATATTTTCTGACTTAGTATTGTGATTTGTTCACAGTGCCCCTATTTTCATGTCGAAAGTAAGATAAAGTATTACAAACACCCCTGTTAATGTAAATATGATAAGCGCGGATTAAAAGGAGTTAACTACCCAACACTAGTTTATAGCCCAAAATTGATGCGTCATCAAGTATCGATTAAGTAGCGAACGTATTAAAAATGATAATATCAACCCTCACCTCTATTAAAATATGAATAGGGTATTTTAATACGGTTTTATTGACTTTAGTGATTACAAACTTTGTGGTGTACTTAGTTAAAGATTCAGAACGTACCGTCTAATAGTTATAAAACTTACTCTATGACGGCAGCACATTAATTACTAACCGTGCCGGAGCAAAACCCAATAGGACAGTCTATTAAGTTTAGCCATGTAGATTTACGATCAAACCCTTTCATTAAAGTGGCATCAAGGAGACAGATAAGCCTGTACATACGCACTCGCCCCCCTAAGTGAGGTCTTTGCATGAAACCAGCATGTCTGCCAATGAAACTACCCGATCCTCTTCCGTCAATACAGATATCCCTCTGATATGGGTAAAAGTTGTGGTTTAACTGGCATTAAACCAGTATCAATCGAGAACTTATCAGCATAATGAGGCTTTACAATTTCATGGAGCCCGCAATCGTTTACGTGGCTTCTGAATGTGATCAGATCCGAGTACCTCAGCGGTACAATTTGTTATACAGGTGCAAAGTGTTCGCAAGGTACGACGGAGTTGGTAGATTGTGTTAATTTAGCGACGTGCATGGTTGTCTCTTGTTTTGTTTTGCACTTACAAAGAACAATCGATTTTAGAGCTCGCTGGATTGAAAATTATATGAGGAGCCTTAGAGCGGGCGGTGCGGGCGGCGATCGGGAGCCGCCAATGCGCTTGTCTTTCGGTTCAGTGGGCTTTCTTTAAATTGGCGACGGCTCCGCCGCTGGCCGCTCCGCTTATTGCATCCCCCGCCCACACCGTCGCGACGTCCACGATATTGCCTCCATTCGACCTTTAGGCAAATACAATTTGCTAGTCTGTAAATAGGATAGCGGTATAGGTAGGTAAATCTTCAGCGTTCGCACCGTTTACCGGTAAAAGGTTGAAATTCGATTTGAACCGTCAGTGCAAGGTACTCGACGTCACCGATTACGATCGCCGCGGGCCCGTTGTTACCCGAAGAGCTTTTTGCGGAAATTTGTGCGTGATGAAGGCCAATCCGTCATAGCTTGTCAAGGAATTGTCTCGTTCGGCGGGCCGTTGGCATTCTTTATTCGTATTCATGGCTCAAGCTCGGCTAGGTCGCTCGATGTGGATTACAGAATGCCATACATTGTCGTTTTTATTCTGACGAGTGAACGCCGGGGAAGTTGCGTGTCGCGTGGATTTTCATCATGAGGTCTATCAAATAATAACGAGGTCGTTCTTTTCAGCGGCGGTTCGGTCGGTATCGCTGGATCTATTCTGTAACAATCAAGCCCGATCTTTTGTACAGAATGATAATACATATCATTGTTGTTTCCCGAATCTTTTTTAACATTAAGTACGCAGTATTTCGTTGAACGAATACGAGACAATGTTATTTATCAGCGGGAGTTATGTAATAACGTTTAGGCAAGTTGTTGTAAAACGGGTTAGGTTAATGGACGGGGAGAGCTCACATCCGCACTAGATACCGCCGGGCGCCCGAATCTAAGCCTATTGTCGCCGGCGCGGCCATCACGGATTCTGCCCACGATCTCTCCACGGTTTATTGTAATTTACAAAACTGAAGGTGGTTTCGCCGCTATTATTCCGCTGCCCATTTGGTTTCTTGATTCCTCTCTATTCTGAACGATTTAGCTTTGTATTAGACCGACGATAGCGTAACAGTCTTGTATTCGTTTATTTATTTGTAATGAGACTATAAAAACATAACCTTAAATCTTAGTCGTGTCACTGAGGATGTTTAGGTATGCTTTAGGCAAGAAACTAGTGGCCTGTCACTAATGATATCTCTTCCATCGATGTTTGAACCTAAAATTTTAGTAAAGGTTGCTACGAAACGTAAAATGGCTGTAATTTTGAAATGGTTTTTTAGTACAATCTCACACATAAAAACGTGATTACTTCAAATAAAATTAAGAAAAAATGTGACATATCAATTTTCCAAACTTTCCAAAAGTACAATGTAAAAAATTCAACTTTATTTTCAACAGCGATAGTAATACTACAGACAAATACCTTCCCTCCGATGTCCGACTTCCCTGCTTCTGAGACCAATTTTGAGTGGTCGCGAGCATTGCTCTCGCCTATTTTGCGGAAAACGGAAAGCAACTAATGGCAAAAATTGAAGACCGCCACCGCCGCGAGTTTTGCGAACCTATTTGAAATTCAGCTTCTCCAGCGTGCATTGTGAGGAGCGATCGCCTGTGGTACCCGTTGTAATATAAATTCTGTATAGAACAAAATGGAGATGAATCGCCCTTAACGCGTTGCGGAAACTAGAATTTCAAATTTGCATCCTGACGCATCAGAAGTGCTGCGTTGAAAAACCGTGGCGGGAAATTGGCGTTGGTCGGAGGTCGATTGTGGAATGAAAGAGCAAATTACGGATTAGCAATTTAAAAAACTGTGCAAGGATCTTGAACAGTTGAACTTACTAAAAAAAATGGTAAATGTTTCAATTACTTAGTGTTTTGTACTACCTGCCTAATTCTTGGGGTAAATGGGCCCGATATCATGTTCAAAGTTGACGTAGAAATTGATTTTTCATGTACCTTAACTTTATCTGAAATTCACAGTAAAACATAAAGTAAACCATTTTGGTTACAGCCATTATTCCATTAGACTAAAAATGTTTGACCGTTGTACAGACACGCGTAAAAATATTTAAAACACTGTAATTATTCATGTATCTACATCAAATATTTACCAAAACCGTGTGGAAGTCACGCACCAAAGAATAGATATTGTAAGTAATGTTTTAAATAAACAAGTAAGGTCATCGTGACTCCTTCTATTAGGTAATCATTTAGTTTTTTTTGTATTACCCCATTTAATGACGGTCCCATTAAAAATGCCACAATTAATTTAATTTCCCTACTGTCAAAAATAAATCATAACAAAATGACAATAATTTACTAAACTATAGTTAAATAATACTAACAAGCTTTAGGCGACAGGCTAAGTACTTTTCACCATTGTATTTCTTGTCATCTAACTTTCAATCAAAATGTGTTGTAAAAGCGGCTACCAAGCGTAAAATAGTAGTATGACGTTTTCGCGCTTTACCTTCCTCATTAGGGAATACAGCCATTATGTTTACGTATGTAATACTAAAGCATATACAACAAAGCCGGTCATAACTCAACAAACGTGTTTACTCCTTATGTGTACCTATAAGATCTATTTACACTGTTATTAGTGGTCGGCTAGCCTATTACAAATGCAACGGGTTGTCTGGCCGGCTGACAGGCTCGCGGCAGACAAGGCAAGGCGGTGCTCACTCCAGCGTCATATCAATCACCATTGCCGCCAAGCCAGCCAATCCCTTGGCACTTGGCCTGGATTCCAAATTATACAAATTTACGTAGAGGGCCTAACCGCTGCCGTTAGCCGAGCACAGGGATTAGGCGATCGGGAGCAGCTTACATCGAATACTCGAGGCCAATACCACGCTCAATCGATGTCCGATCTTTGCCTCGTTCTGTTTCCATTCCTTTATTTTCTCTTGCTCCACCCCCCTTCTCATTCCGCCGACATGACCGCAGATAATTAAATCGACAACGTAATGATGTCATCAATAAGCCCCTAATAGGCAAGTTGATAAATACCGAAGTTACAAAACTTGTCGCGTCCCCGAAAGCCATCAAAGTGAGTGCCTACTTTAGCACAAGTGACAGCAAAGTAGGATTTGTGTTTGACTTTTACGCTTCTTCGAAAGGATTATGGGAATATCATATTGACAATTGACTTGGTTAGGAAATGCTTTGCCTCATAGCTGTCATGAATAAAATTGGTATTATTAATCGCGATGAACCGGTTAATTTAACAATAAATTGTAACGATTCGAACTCATGGCTGCGTATCTTTGTGCTCGTTTCGAGTGAATTAAACGATTATAAAGTTTAAAAATAAACCACATACTTACTCACTGGCGCCCGAACCAAATTACTCTCCGATCGTAATCATAACCGATGCGTAGGAATAAAACTCGCGGGCAACAGTTTTACTTTTAAAACAATAATGGCACTGTTTCAAACAAAACAGCGAGGAAACCGTGTACGTTTTATCAGTTTTCCATGAGCTTGTTGTAATAAGTAAACACGCGTAAGTAATACCCTTTCATTTATAACTCGCGCCGCGGCTCCTGATACAGGCTCGCCCTTAATTCCGACTTAATTAGTGTCACGCAAGTTCCGTAATCCTAGGCTCGGGGATCGCACGACCGTTCTTAAAATGGAGATTAGTGTGGCAAATATCTCGAACTACGCTATTCACTCGTTCGTAAAGCCACTCCCACACTAAGTGGGTAAAAAACAATTTAACGGCGGCAGCGGTGCGGTGATTTCGTTACGGGATTTTGATAGCAATTTAGGAATGGTCCCAAAACTTCCGAGACACGCTGGCGATAAGAATTGACAAGTGTTGCCGCAATCCTGTCATGGAAATAAAATGGTTGCTGCCGGATTTCGTATTAAAACGTTTTCGAGCCTCCGCTTAATGGCTTGGAGTGATAGTTTCAGTTATATTTTATGGATTAAATCAAAGTTTTTATTGACAAAATAAAATTTCTACGAAGTGTGAAGTAGTGAGCGAAATTTAAATTGAATTTTTTTTTTCAGTCAGGCATTTTGAGTCAGTTTTACGATAATCAAAAAATGTTACTGAATTGTCATCGATTTCGAATTTTATTTTGAATTTGACCAACATTTTTTTAAAGTAAACTTTTTGTAAAAACCCGTGGCAACACAAGCTAACTATGTACATACAATTCATGAAATTTGATTATCCCAGCGAAAACTTTAAAGTATGTGTATTTCCGGTCCGCTGTCGGCACGAAGAGTCAACTGCGACGCGGAATTCTAAAAGAACTCGACATAAACATAGTATTTTGTGTACGGAAGTCGTACCGCGGTCGCGTACAACGGATGTGCAGGAAAACGCTTGCATACTGAGTAGGCGTGCCTAAAAGACACTGCGGACTTCAGTTCACCGACAATGGATTACACGAAACTTAACATGCTACCTGATTCTCGGTCTCGAGTTACCGTAGCGCTGCCACTGAGCGTTTTTAGGGTTCCGCACTTCTGAAGGAAAAATAACCCTCCTAGGGTCACTTTATTATCCTGTTTGTCTGTCTTTTTGTCGAGACCTTTTTTATAATGAAAGCGTGCAGGTAAAGCTTTGAAATTTATATTTAAAGCAAAGGTCTGTGCTTTACAAAATTAAAAGATTTGTCCGTTTATTTCGTTTCCCCGTATATTGTAAAATGAGTCAAAACAATCCATTATCCTTGATAATATTATTTAGTTAATAAGAACTAATGTTGTAAAGAAATAGTACGGAATCCTTCATGAAAAAGTGCGGCTTGCACTTGGCCGCTTTTAAACAAGATTTTTGCCCGGTATAGGTACGTGATTTTTACAGACTCCGATAGACATCAAAACAAGCCATTATAACCCATTATTTCCTGGTGAACATCCCGTCCTCATAAAATTAAAGTTGCTGTCAACCTTGCCTGTCGAACGTTTATTAATAACAAGTCACGTCGAAACCAGCTAAAAATTATTTCCACCGCGTCCCTCAACATGTCAGTCGACAAATTAGCTACGGATTTATTCGCGTCAATTGACGGCAGTCTATATTTTTAACGAGACATCAAACATCATCGAGGGGCTCGCGAGAAGTTGCCCAAGCGCTGTTTACAAATAAGAAACGTCGGGGAGACGAGTGCGTAATAAATTTTATAACATGCCATCGATTCGGATTCGAACGTAATAATAATATATCGGCTGGAAATATCGGAATGTTGCGGTGCGCTCGGCCCGCATCTGAAAATAGACCCTCATCAAAGGCAAGCAGGTTTGCAGCTGTAAATCCATTTCAGTGTGGCTTGTCCGTATTATAAATTGGAGAGTAGGTACCCGCCTAGGTGGGCAAGTCTACAAACAGCGGGCGGTCAGTTCTGCGACCCCGCGCTTCCATCTCGCGTCGCACCGCATTCGTTTGCGTTTTCTATTAACGTGTCCGGGACACTATTAGGCCAGCTAGATGGATGTTGTAATTTGATTTCGTATACATTCGCCAGAAACAACATATGTACGGAATGGAGTTCTTACTTTTGCTTGAATTGCGTTTTGTTATACGTGTAAATATGTAGAAGGTAGCTTACCGCAATGTGTGATATGACAGCGAAAAATAACGTATTTCTCCTTAAAATGTATAAATTTACTCCTTATCCAACAATGTTTTACTGTAAAACAAGTTCATCGTGTAAAAAAACATCTGACAGTATTAATAACCTAGGAGGGCTTGTGATAATTCATAGTAGATTGCATTTGATGAAACGCCCGCGGGCGGCGGGCACTCTAGACAACCGCACTGCATAGATTTGCATTTTACGGTTTTGATACGTGAGCGAATATTCAGTGCGGTGTCGGCGTAGGTATCTTTTCAATCCGACGCGGCGGACGCCGAGTGCGGCTCGAGAGCGCTCAAGTGTCGACGCGTGCTCGAGTGCCCGCTGCCATGCGCTTGCGCAACCCCCCCAACCCCTCCCAACCCCTCGCTCGCCCGCCACCCCCCAATCTCGCTTCAAGCTTATTACAATTAACTGCAACGCGGAGTTGAGCCTCAATTTGGCAGCTGGTTAACGCGGATGTTCCTTAAAAATTTCCTTGACACTTGAACATGTCTGGCTTTAATTGTGATAGCTAGGGGAGTTTCACTGCACAGTGCACCATTTTATAAGCGTTATTCTGTACTGTTTGGCGTTTTTTGTGAACTTTCGTCCTTTAGCAGAACAATTAGCGCATAATAAATGGGTAAGACATACCTAAATAATGCTAAGGCTTTACCTGCGTGACGTGAGTTTCGTGTAATGGCACGCTAAATCCAAATGTAGCCACGATCTTAACGCATTAATCGTAAGCCACCACACGCCGGTTCCGCTGCGATATATTACGCGGTGATCTTTTCGGTATTACGTTAGCGCAACGTGACTGTTGTAAGTAAATTCGAATTATGCCGTCAACCCTGGAGATTTGCTTCTAAGTATTTTCTGATGGGTTGTTTAGAGGCAATCGAACGTGGCGTGGGTGCGATACTTCGCTTTGGTAGGCAGTTCGTAGAAATACTTTGTGCGTTGTCAATTTACAACAAGTCCCCGCCAACTTATAAATTCTCAATTATGAGAAACTAGTTTTTTTGAGAAAAGATACTACAATTGTTAAAGAAATTTTGCTGGCTGCCAATTTTGTAGCAAGGAAAACCAAGAGAACAAAAAAAGAATGAGGTACCTATGGATATCGTTGATTGTTGCCACTTCTCGACCTCTGCTGCACTGCTGTTGCCATTGAATTACACCTTAATTCATTGCACTCGTGTTCTCTCAAAAAGTCTACTTCAATTTTGAATTGATCACGGCACCGTGACAAACAAGCTTGCCCTGATACACACTTGTATGGTTTCTTGCACCATTTGGTGGCTTATTACAAAGTGGAGTTTAAACATCATCCTTCGTTGCTTACTTTCAATGTTTAAAGTTATAGTTTCTCCAAAAACTGTATGATGTATTAGTCACAATGTTTGATTTAATTAATTGTAATTATGTTCTCCATAACTCCATAAATGTAGTAGTAGTAATAAATCCAGTTTCACGAAAATTGGATAAGTAGTATCATCTATCCCTTCCTCTCCAAAAAAACACTCAATTTTATTATAGCACACTAACCTAGGTATTCCTATTGTAACCATACTGCGCTGATACGTCTCAAACTCAACCAGAGCTCAACATCAGATCAATACAATCATTTTCCCCATTACACGATGTCATTGGTAGTTAAAAATTGTATACATATTTTGTATCATACAACACAAGAGCTGAACTTCAATTAAAATCTTTTAAACTTTGTACCTTTAGTGCCATTTTTTCTTTACACTATATTTGACAAAGGTTAAGAAACGCTATTCCGAATCCAAAACATGAAGTGTCATTGTTCGCGGCCGCGGAAGTCCGCCATATTGCCCGTGTCAGCTGGTCGCCAGCGGAAGCGTCGTCAGCTAGATAGTACAGGCGAACTACTTTTACGTCTGTGCTACTCGTAAAATCCTGTCTTTGTTCGCTGAAATCTACATCTAGTACCTACTACACTACCTAAAACTACATTAACCTAAAATATTGGGGGAAGGTTTTGAAAATCTGTTTTTGCAGTTTTGTTTATCAACATTTTGCCAGATAACGAAAGTGTCCCGGTTTTTCTACAATAGGTATAATTGCCCATACTGGTGTATTTTCAACGAGATTTTACATTTTCTCTTAATTTTCACTAACATCTGGTTAAGACATCTTTACATTATTAGAAAGTATGAATCAAACGAGATGGAAAAATGATCCTGGAAGCTCTTTTTCCGCGTTATTCTTAACTAGATAAGCTATATTTACTGATCCCTGATCCAGAGCATATTATGTCAGATTGCCAAGATTACGCGCCATTATTTTTCCCTATATGGCGAAAACCTTCCTTCATCGCAATCGGGAGTTCAGAACGAATCACACCAGTTAGCCTACTCTAAACAATTAGGTCTATGGATTAAGTTTCCCCAACAATCTACTAATCCATGGACTTATTAAACAAAATCAAAGAGACTAGGTGGCAACCCATTAAAGTCAAATTTACGTCGTCGTGCCCTATTATAATCATTGTATTTAATCAATTTCTCGCAAATTTTAAACAATATTTTGTGTTAAATTTGGTGAAAAGGCTCAAATGCGGTGATAATTTGAAGAATCGTTATTTTAAGTTATTAAAAGTGTTTTGGAACCTTTTTTTCTCATACCTCTGCCCGTACCATCTAATACCAGGGGAGTCAAGACTCGTGTTGATAAGTTGTTTTGTTTAAAGTGTGTTTGTTTGCACTTTTAGATGTGATGTGATGACATCCATCTAGGGTAGACCGTCGATTTTCCCAATTCCATTTGGCGATATCCAGCCACGCTATTTACCATTTTAGTGACTTAGTTTTTACGGATACAACTTCTTTGTTTATCCTTGTAATAATGGCGATGATAGTAAAAAGGGAAGCGCTTTAGTAACATGGATATACCAATTATGTTAAGACTTTTGCGACTGTAACACTTTTATATTCTGTCGTTATGAAAGCACTTGTAATAAGCGTATCGGTTACTGAATTACATGATTGAATGTCGGATTACGTCTACGATGATAATGATCTTTACTTTACAAATACTTAGCTAGTGTTTTCTATAGTTTATTTTACGTAGATCTGTGTTTTTTGTTCATTAATACTGCCTTACTTGATATAAACGCAATATATAATCACTAGCTTTCCGCCCGCGGCTTCGCCCGCGTGGAACTCGGTTATATTGCGGTATAATGCACAACTATAAGAAAACTTCACGTTTCAAACGACACACAGCGCCATCGATCTATCATCTGTCGATCGATCATCGATCGATATCGATCTATCATCGATTGATATCGATCTATCAAGCAAACTATATTTTTGTTTTCCCTCGGGAACATCAACTTTTTCCGGGATAAAAAGTACCCTATTATTTAATCCGGACTTCTATCTTTATGTCTGCAAAATTTCAAAGCAATCGGTTCAGTAGTTACGGCGTGAAAGCGGAACAAACAAACAAACAAACAAACAAACAAACTCACTTTCTGACTTATAATATTAGTAAGGATGACATCTCGTTCGTACAATTACAACACCTCTTAGCACCGATTCAACTAAACGAGAACTTAATTTATTTAGACTTGGAAAATATCACTCTTACGCACTTTTTCATGTGAAAATTTTATTTACTTCATAATTACTTCCATTGGTTTTTAAAATCTAAAACTATGCTAGAAGTGATTTTGTCTAGATCACGTTTCGTGTGCGCAGTGTATATACGAAACAGAGGCATTCTGTGTGTACAAAAAATAACGCACTCTATTTGGACAAAAACGCCTTAAAACGTAACACGAACTTTTGTAACATAGTCGAGTGTTAAATTGTAAACGGGCAGTGTTTTACCCGAACGCGTGTAAATTTCCTGGTGCTCGGAGCGCAAACATGAACAAGGCTTAAAATTCAATCATTTTAAAATTTCGTCCGCCTCGGCACGGAGAGACGTTATAATTAACTAATTTCTAACTAATGTCTGGGAACAGCACATTCGCGCAAGTGGCACGTGAATACATACCTTTTGTGTAATTAAACTGCGGGCAAACCCAGTTTAAGTTTAATCCTATAGCCTCTTGACACCGCGCTCGCCGCCCGAGGGGAGCTTATTTTGTTCGTCAACACTATCGACCGAAGTCGAGACGAACATGCTCAACGCCTCAAGTGTCATACAAAATACTACCCTTACACCTACGCGACACGACTCAGTTCCTCGGAATGCGTTGTGGGGACGTCGTTTTCTTTTAGTAGGGATCCGGAAAAAATACGGTTACAAGGCACATAGAGTTCAGTCAGACGGCAATCATTCATGCGGATTGCATGTTTTGTAGGCAGCCTCCGTCATACATGACACTTGTTTCTGTAGTTTGTATTTATTGACCCACACGGTGTGTTGTACGTTTTCAAGTACGTATTGTGCGGGCGCTAAAGATACGTCAAAAAGTTAGTTTAGGAGCGGCATTACTCGTAAGGTGCATGAGAAGATAATATCTTAAATTTTATTAACAAATTTGGCGCAATAAAGTTTGTATTAAAATGTATAGTGAAATGAAATGAACAAACTGACATTTTTATATCTAGATTAACTCGACTTCAGTCGAGTTGACCCGTTGTTTTCGATGATGAGTCACGGATTGGTTCGATACTTGTCGCGTAAACTTTTTATCACATTAAAATTGAGTTTCATGAAAGTTTTACATTTAATATTAAGAGTGTAGTAAAACTTCTGTTTCGGGATGGTGTATATTTGTAATAAAAATGTATGCTGCCTATTTATTGAATTTGAGCTCATTTATATACTCATATACAAGCGTGATGTATAAAAATTCATGGATTGAGGAATCTCTTGTAACGATGACCAGAACATGAAATTATAATTCAAAAACGTGTAAACAAGCGCTGAAAGAACTCCGGCGATCCTCCTGTGTATAAAGCGAGGCCGCAACAGCTTACTACATTTAGGCCCTTATTGCGAATTCTCGACATTTGCTTAATGTATGAAAATTTGAAAGAACGTACCGTGTTGATGGCACTCGAAACAAAATAATTGCTACGGTCGCGCGGTCCCGGTTTCGGCCTCCGCATTCATTATTCACTTTTTTATTTCACCCTCCCCTCGGCTTATAATTTGACTCGAAACATAAAATCAAGTTTTATTTGATTATGCGTAGCAAAAAGAAAAACTCGAAATACCTTGTATCCTTCACTTTTAATGGCGACTGAAATCTTTACGTTATGATTTACTTACGAAACTTTACTTTGTTCTCATGAACCACGTCTTCGCATTCATTTATCACAAAAGCCGAAAATTCTCGGTAATGTTATTACAACAAAGTTCTTCGCAAATCACTTAAACCGATTTCCGTTTCTGCTTTGTGTGCTCAAACATTACCACATAGATAATTTAAAACCAAGAGAGCAGTCTCTCGTTTCTCGTGTATCAAATGTAGGAATATTGGTAATTCGCTTGGCTACGGCAGACTCAATCAGACATTATTTAGTGCAGCATTCCTCTGAATAGCAGAAATCTAGCATTATAATATCGGTCTTTGATCCGCGTCGATATAATATTCAGCGTTCCTGTCTGCATATTCGAGATAAAACATTCCCGGCGAGATCTAACAATGGGCTAGGGTTAGTATGAGCGTAGGTTTTTGCATTTAGCAAAGATGGGGGAGTAAGCGACGAACGAGTCGACGTCGTCTGGCTTTCATCCACTCCCTAGGAGAGACTGCAAAAAGCAAAGCAAGTGCTCATACACCTACTATAATATGAATGCCAAACCCTCACGGAAATGGAGTCATTCCGATGTGTTTGAATGGGTTTCGATGACGGGTGCACTCAGTACTTTCTCGTTTTAGCCAGCTAAAATGTGCCTATTGTTTCTAGCCCTCGTGCATTTCGAAGGCGTATATTTTTTTACAAAAGACCTTTCTCTAATGTAGACGTACATTATCCACAATTTTGTTATAGCTGCTTTGGTCAGACAACTTTCATTGTATAGCTGATGCGAACATACCCACATGGTAGAAATGAAATCTACTTGAGCGTACGTCTATCCTTATAGAGAGTCGAAAGAAGTGATCCTTTGTTCGCCGTGTAGAGGGTTGCGTACAAGTGAAAGGACGCGAAAAGTGAGAGAAGCAATATCCAAGCCTCGAGTTAGATACCCGTTTCATCCATTTCTACCATTGTAATGGATCCTCTTTAAATTTTTCATGGTCTTATCAACGCATCGATCAGCCGTTATTTATTCAACTCACGACGTAATACTAAGAAGTTTGCTCATTTACATGCATTCGGTTTTCTTGCGTATTTACTTGTTTGTGCTTGCTTTATCGGATATTGAATAAAATGAAAACATATGAATACTCCGTTGAATATTTGCTCCACATTACGTCTTTATTCAATTCAAATCAGAGATGACAATAAAATTCGAAAAAAATGTTGGCAAACATAAAAGTTTTGGCGTTGGAAGAACTAGTGTTTATCTTTAGTGTATTAAGATAGTTTGTGTTTTAGATAATGCTAGAAAATAGAGTACTAGGTTACATTATTTAAATTTGGCGTAGTGCATTCATAGCCATCACAAAATCACTTGGTTGCGACAGAAGCCAAATCGCTATGGAACGTTTAACACTTGTCGGTAGACTGCACAACCAAGATTAGGGAACCAGCAACGATATATCAGATTCCCGATTTCCAGCCACTAAATCGTCTCACCTTCGAATAACAATACGTGCCGGAGCCAAGTCTAGCTATTCTAGGAATTAACTAGTCTACAAAGCGTCAGATAGTGAGCATCAGAACGAGATAGAGATTAATACTGTGCAAGTGCTGGTGAAGCTGAGAAGCAATAACGTTTTGTTAATGTCTGCCATTTAGAACGTACGCGGTTAGCGTCTTGCGTCGGTTGACGTCGCACGCCTTACCCGACTAGTTATTTTACGTCGGGAGACTCCGACCGAAGTAACGAGACTGGCACAGTAAGCCCTGGGAATCACCATTTGCCATCCGTGCGGTTTCTGTATTGTTACAAATGGTACAGGTCTGCTCACAGCCGCTCCGTGCGGACCTAATGAGCTGTGAACCAGATAAGGTGTACGACACGACGAGACGGGATCATCTGCTATCTATGTGGAATGCTCACTGCGCTCAAAGCAAATGTGTGCCTCGACTCACGTAATGTTGCGAGTATATCACGGAATTTCTCCGCAATAAACCTATAAATATAGCCTTTTGATCGGGTTACTCATCTACTTGTTTTTCTTGCCGGTTTTTAATAAATTTTGACGAAAATTCTCAGCTCGTGTGGATACATTTTTCATAAAAAATATCGATGTCTTTTTAGTTAAGCGACGCCCTGAAATTCTGTGTCGCTGGGATAGTGTAGTAATAATGAAAAACGTGGATTTTGTAGCACGCATTTATTCGGGAAGACAAAGGATAGATAGGCAGGCCAAAGGCTGTGGGCAAACAAAAAATGAAATGCAACGTCAGCGTCGGTCGGACGACCTTTGTGAGGCGGCGATCACACGAAATTGTCTCTTTGTTAAAATTGATTAATACTGTCCTAATCAGAATACTCTGTAATGCAATAAAATTATATGACCGCCATCTCACGGGGTTCATTTTAATTGAACAGTGCCATAAGTATTATTGGCTGTTACGCACCTCCGTACTTATGTGGAATTTTATTGGTACAGGAAGGCTTTTACGTTTGATTCAATTTTATAACTTGCATTTTTAGTGGTCAATGAAGTTTGTCAATAAGAAAACTAACGTTCCAAACTCAAATACAGCGTATTGTATGTATACCCCAGCACTCGTAGTTGCTGTCCCAATTTGTTTATCAAACCGTTGCCATTGCAAAAAAACCTAGGAAACCTAAATGGTTTTGCATTCAAAAGTAATAGTATAAGTGCTGGCATTGGGTGCATGCCTTTAGATTCAAAGCGTACCGGGATACAGGTGGAAACATAAAAATTTCACCAACGCAGCGTGCACGGCACATTATGAATTGAGTTAGAGTACGCGCGTGTTTCCAATGGACTAATAGCCGACGTTCAGTTTGACGGACGAGTTTAATAAGAAACCACAACACAGTGTGAAATAAAATGAAACTAGTTCTCCTAAAGTGATTGGTTTCTAAAATAACATCTTGGCACTCTTCCTGCTAGTGAAGCCCATTGAAACTGAGCGCAAAGCAATCATTCTTCTTGATATAAGAATAGATACAAAGCGCATTGTTCTCGTTTGTAATATAATGTAACTGAGAAGGGTCATTTTGTATGCGACGTTCAGCATCTGTGAATGTCTGATTTTGTGAATGAGAAATTGAAAATTAAATTAATTAATATTACCACTTTGCTGGATTAAAACATTCGTGTTCGAATACAAATTTGTTAACGTCACAGTGTGATGGGATGTTTTTTTGATTTAACGAACGTTTAGGTATTAAAAAATAATCAATTTATAAGAATATCCATCTAGTTACATTTAAGAAATGTTATTTATAATAATATTATGTACCAGTACAATTAGGTAATTAAAACAAAAGTTACCAATTACGTGGGCACACTAGTTAACCCTTAGGTGCATACGGTATCAAAAATGATACCATGTCTTTTCACCACTCTAAAATATTTTTATTTTTTCTCGCCACGTTCTAATACCAGTATTTGGTTACCTTTGCTCAAATACTTCAAAGAAAAAAATGAACTGTCAACCCTAGTACAGTCATTTTTATACTAAGTGTCAAAAGTTTGAATTGTGCGGCTACTTTTTGCAAAAGGTGAAATTGCAAGTTTTCATTTTTTTTTAACTGGCGGATCATGAGATATTTGCAATTGGAAAAAAATCTATAAGAAAGGTTAGTATTTATATTTATCGGGCATTATAGAAGTTTTTGTGAGATTTGTGATAATACAATAGTTTTTTTGAGTTTTCAGTTGGTATCGAAAATGATACTCCATGCGATGACGTCTTTTTTTGTAGTATCAAAAATGATACTCCATGCACTACGCTTACTTTTCTACTAGCATGGTTTATAGCACTTTTTTGAGTTTTTTTATACTTTACCAATATTTAGGAAGTAGTGTCGGCATGTCAATAAAAGCTTATTTACATGCTCACCATCACCCATAGGGTTTGTCTTAGAAAAGGACGTAGAAGCACTGTTGATTCAGTTAGAAGGTGGAAAAATATTGTAAGACAATGTAGAGTCCAAAGTAGATGATCTGGAGTTTTATTAATCACTTGAAGAACTGCAAACAATTCTCGAGGAAGAAGAGACAACAGAAGAATCTACAAATATGGCAGAGGAATTAAATTTTATAGAAAAACCTGGTTCAACTAGGTTTCCCAGATCCTCATTTTATTTATCGAAAACAGGCCATCGACGAGTTCACAAGATCCGTATATACCTATAAACACACAAAAACATGAATTTCATTTGTAGCTAATGTTTTCCGATTGTTTAGATTATATTTTTGAAGTTTATTTTTTATTGACTAATTATGTTAGAACGTTTTTTTTTAGTGCTTGCTCCATGGAGTAGCAAAAATGATACCAAGTGTTTTCGTCAAAAAAAATATATAAAAAAATGATAACGATTTTTTTTTACTATTTTTCCTGGCATTCACCCATATTTCCCTACCAAATATATTTTTTTCGTGAAAAAAAATTAAATCATGCACCTAAGGGTTAAGTTAGGCAAACCATTTTGAAATCAACGTACAAAACGTTATTTTTTAAACCCTGTCACTTTAGCTGGCTAGTGTAAGTGGGTCATTGTCAAGCCTGGCATTTTTTTTCGCCAAAAAATGAAACACGTGATTTATAAAAATCAAAGGTATATTACGACTCTTACTCTAACTTGCAATAGAACTGAGTATCATTCAGAGATCAATTATTCGAAAAAAACGATTTAAAACGAAATAACGATATTTCGATTCCACCGGAAAGACTAATATGTCCACCGAGTGGACTAATTATGTTAATTAATAATAAATAAACAAAACAAAAAGCGGTAAACATCTAAAACAAAAATAACGTTCATGATATATTCTCAAAATCATGAACAATCAGACACGTAAATACATTCAAAAAGTATATAAAAAATATTTTGTGTCTGTCTACCGAAATGACAATTCTTTTCGGTGGACCAAATATGCCTTCATCCTCTGAAGACTAGGAAGCCTTCAAGTCTTTAAGAAGCATGTATGAAAGTGGGGGTTTGTTGGCTCTTTCTGGTTTTAACGTTGACGTATCCGAACTTTCAGAATATACGTCCAAAAATAGTATACTTTTATGAACATTTTTTTCAATCAACAAACAGACTGCACTCACTAATTTTTAATGGTTGCTGCATTCTGAAGTCATCAACATCTTTCTAAGTAAGTAAGTTTCTTTGCTTTCCACATTCTTCTGTTTTTCACTGCAATACGTTCACCCATTTCATGGTACTAAAATAACTGGAATCGAAGGCGGTATTTTGCGTGCGATGTACTTTTAAGTTTCTTTTTTTATATTGTTTTTTTTCTGCATCGTCGTGCATCATTCCATTTTTCCTCCAAACCTTATTTTGTATGTTTTTGTTAAATCTTCTACAGTTTTTTTTACCTTCACAGAATTTACGTTTAAACATTCACTATTCAGTCACTAGTCATTTACGGATAAAACAAAAAAAGGAATCAGAAGCTAGTTTTTAAAGTTATAATAAAAAATTAAACCAAAGTTCAAGAATCAATCAAAATACAATCATTTATCGTTTGGGTGTACAAAAAGTCCACCAAAAAGACGTCCACCGAATGGACTTTTTCCGCAATATCATTCACAACACCAGCCATTTAAAGGATTATTCAAAAGGCAAGGCATAATTTACAATGTTTGATTGCTTAACTAATTATTAAAAACGTTTGGTGGATTTATAGCGATGTACTTACAAAATACAGCAGTAACCGGAAAGACAATTCAACATTGACACCACCAAAATATTCTTGTTACACACAACAATATCGTCTGCTGCGCACAAGTCACGGCAAAATGGATGCTAACAGGGATAGTACGATAGTGAATGAGTTAAATTATATGTCCCGGTCTATTCATTTGCCATTTCCCTAATTTTTCTAGAATTTAAAGTAATGTCCACCAAAAAGACATAAAATGTTGTGACAAGATTCAATGATGCAAAAAAATTTCCATCTTTATTTTTTTCCAGTTTTATTTCCATCTATTTTTTTAAATCCTATTAATGTTAAATGGAAACCATACATAGATTAGGGAAAAATGGCATTTTTGTACAATAATAAAAGAGATGTATTTTTTAAAGCCACATTCTATTAACAGGTAGAACCCGGACAGTCCACCGAAGTGGACTTTCAGTTACATTTGTGGTGATAAACAAAACAAATAAATACATTTATAGAAAACATGATATAGTATAGTCTAGTACGTTTCCTGTACTTTATAGTTATGATGTAAATTAAATGCAATTATTAAAAATGTCTTATATATTACAAATGGACATGTTTTTTTAGGGTTATGACAATGACCCAAGTCTGTTTTTGAACTAGCCCAATGCTAACTTTACGTCAAACTGTGATAGATAAACGTCAATTTTATCTGAACACGTCAAGTTAGTATCGCCCGGACGTCGTTCGAGTATGGACACGGGACGCAGCTCGCGAGTCGTGGTCGCGGGGGACGCTGCTAGCCGCGGCACGGGCGGACGTGTCGTAATTGATGTGTGTATGTTTTTGTCGTGCCACGACCGTTTGGTGTTTGCCACCGCCTCTGGTCAAGTTAGACTAAATTAAATTGTTGTATTTTTCACAGCGAAACGACTGCGGCGAGTGACCGGCTCCTGTTAACGAGGGGGCGGATAATATCGTTTGGCCAAGCGACGCTCTCGTATGCCATAAACACGTTACGAATTTTATGAATTATGAGACTCTAGAACGAAGGATATTATTTTAAATTGCTTTTTAATTCCTAGAAACTAGCGTTCAAAATTATCCCGGAGAATTGCCACAGAACATCTAAATTCAAAAACCAAAAGCGAGGTTTTACGAGGACCTAATTAAAACTCAAACAAGGCAAAGATCCCAGCGACCCAGTTCCGCGACCACGTTTAAGAGCAGCGATTAATTCGAGCAATCACAGGTAGCGTCCCAATTTAGAGTGAGCCAAAAATTGGATATGCTGTGAATAATAATTTTCCCTGCGGAGTGAACTGCGTTGTCCACATTTAAGGTAATTGCCAACAGTTTCGGCTGACAGCGCCGGTAAACCTGACACTCGGCCCCGGGAGGCCGCCCTTTACAATCCCACTAATAAATGCGGCTTTATCAAATTTTTATTTATCGTTTTATAAATATTTTACGCAACGCCGAGTGCTACTGAGAAATAAGTCGCCTTTAACTTGGTTTATTTTGCGCGTGCGCTCTGAGATGTTGAATTATGATGATTTTTTCCGCTTGATAAAAAAAACAGCAATTTTATAAAGCATCAAGTCCGTTTCACACCTAAGTCGTAAAATACATCCGAAAACTCTAAATATTGTTTTACCTAATCTGCACGTTCTTCAGCCAAACTACACTCAATTCAAAACCATCCAACAACACTCGGATCTGATTTAATTTGCAATGATTTCAAAATATCGATTAACCAATCAATGGAAGTAACGTGATCCATTTGAATTCGGACCCGTATTATCGTTCCGGGACATATCGTTCCCGCGCGCGATATTATCGCACGCTTTATTTATTTTGAATATCGCATCGATCACATCGGAGAAATTACTACGGGACAATTTTACCTGCAGTAATTATTTTTTGGTGAAAATACGCCGTCCAATTATTTTCATTCGACTTCTGATAACACAATGTGGCGTAAATGTTGTTACTGCGTAGAATAAGCGCTTTCTGCCACTAACCAATAAGATTTGTTATCTCTAATTCAATAAACTATCAATCCTTGGTCCTTAGGCGCCGTAAAAAGTTTTTTATTCTCAAAATCTGTAATGCATTAATAGGTAAAACACAAAACATACATAAAAATCACGTCTATAATCCCAAATGGGGCATGCAGAGCTCTTGAAACATGACACAGACAAAACTATGATTATAATGTGAAATCACGCTTCGCGGCCACTTCCGACACAATTTCAGGTTTGAAAAGAGACGGAAGAGGTAGTATAACCGTGACAGGTTGCTAGCCTGTCGCCTATAGCCTACTTAAACTTATTTCCTTAGTCGGCTCTTACGACATCCACGGAAAAAATGGAGAAGTGATATCCTATCCAGACACCGCACAGGATCAAGGCATTAATTTAATAAATACTCCATATTGAACATTGAAAGCGTAATCATCCTGTTTTAACCACGACGCTTCAGTAATAATTCACGCAACAAAGACATAAAGCAGTCTCTTACCGTGACTTGAAACAGCCCCGCAGTCTGTGTAATGTAAAAATTAAAAGCGCTGATTTGGACAGGAGCTGTTACCGGGAAGCAGATATGTTGTCACACTCCAGATTTACGGGCGGAATAGGCAAGGGTCCTCGGGCACGTACTGAACCGGCCAGTACTTTCTCGTCATTTATATTTGAGTGTGATTTCGTTTGGGATCGTCACAGGGCGCCCCTCGCTCACTTATATTAGTTACGTTACGTTACCGAATCCTGTCTTATTCAATTTCTACTGGGCTATTATCTTTGACGCTGGCTGAGTAGTCTCTTGTTTTATAGGCTGTAGTAATAGATTTATAATGCAGGTTTATTTGGTAAGCGTGTCCCTGGAAATGAATGACATTATCGTTTTTTAATGCACTACAATGTTTAGTGATGTTTCACTAAATATCACACCTGTATTTCCAAATGCTATACAGACAAAACCATGTCAATTTTACGTTTTGGAAACTCTTGTAGCGTAATCATTTGGCATAACTTAATTCGGTCCGGAACTAAATGTGAATTAGTCATGATTTTGTCTACATATGTCACGTCTTTTATAATCGTAGCTACCTCATTTGACTTAATACAGAATATTATTACACGTTGATTGTTCCCATTTTAGTCTTTAGAATGCACACCTTCTAAACAAGCTCCGTGCTAACTTTTCGTAGTTTCTTTCAAGTTGCGTCCAAAAAAAGTATCAGTAGATACTGATAATCACCCATTTTATAAAGTCGCTTCCACCCAATAATCTACTCGAAAGCGCGTGAAATGTTAATGAGCGCAGCATAAAACAAACTTATAATGCAAAATAGGAATCGAGTTTGCACGCGGCGGTCGAGTTTGAAAAACACGGAGTTGACAGTTCACCCAGGGTTAATTGTTTGACTTTGCCAGTCAGGTGATGCGTTAATACTAGCCCCAGGGTTTTTGGAGCCGCGTCCACAATTTTACATAAAAGTCGAGAGAGAGAGTTAAAAAATATTTCTATTTTGGTGACATTTTCGTGCGGAACCGTGCAACGGAACGACTTTAAAACTACGCAACACTTTGCGCGAAACGAATCTGTTCAGTGGACTTTGAGAAGTTCAGAAAAAATGTGGCTCGGGTTTTAGGATCAAACTACTTCTCTTTTCAATGGACAACTTTGAAATAGGAACGTACACGTTTACGTTGTAGGAGCCAAGCCGCGTGGGCGCTTAAAAAAATATTGATTGGTATGACCGGAACTTCCTCGTTTGATTTTGTACGGTAGATTTGTCCTTACAAATAATACAAGCATGATGCGTTTACTAGATTTTTTTTATATCTAGAGTTCCAAACATTTTATCAGTTTTATTAACCTTCAAGTCATAAATCATTAGCATGAGTATTGTACTGGTACTTTGCTTAACTATCAATGAATAATCAAAACGATAATTTCAACATGTTTCGGTACGATTCGTGACCTATCATCTGAAGCAACATGCCACAGCGGCTGTGGATAAACAATAAAAACACCACCACTGAAATAGAAGTCGCATGCTATGCCGTTGTTTTCGTTTCACCTGATGATAGGCCACGAAGTGTCCCAAAACATTTAGAGCTAATCTTGATAGGTGACGTGAGTGTATTTCACGTTGAGTGATTCTCGTGGTAGTTTTTGTTAAATAACAATTAGTAGGTAATTGTAAATGTAGCATTAAGAGATAATCACTGTCACAAACCATCTTTTGATTAACTTTGTCAAATCCCGAATCTCCATCTATTGTGACACTTTCATGCTTTCGCTCGTTATTACTCTTATAAATATTCAAGAAACGGCACGTCCTTTGGCAAGCGGCGATATTGACGTTATAATGAAATCCTCTATAAACGACTACGCTCCGATTGTTTAAAATATGCATTGCATGAATAAAATACACTACAATTAAGATCCAACCCTGTCTTTATCGAGTACTGAATACTTAAGAGACATGCGAGCACGATTTTATAAGAAAAAACAACAATGATCTTTTAAAAGCACTATTTAAAGAGACGAATGGCCAAAATGTAGTGACTTTTTGCGCTTTAAGACAACTCACCAGCTAATAGTGGTTAGATTAACAATTTTCTCCGTCTCTTACGAACATGATTTTCCTCACAAAATATAATCACAAATCCCTTACGTAAATAACATTCCAGTTCATTCATAAAATATCATTTTCGTTAAAGTATAATCAATTAGCAGAAAACAAGTCTAAATCTGGTGTAATGGCCACTCGCACTCGTTAGCTGTGTTTAATGCGTTCTTCTGATGTATCTCATCTGACCTTTCTCGAGGGGCTGCATAATATATAAACTGTAATTAATCTTACATTTTTGCTCGCCCAATGCGGTTGTTATTGTTTCGATATTACGGTCTGGTTTAACATAAATCCTGCACAACGTTGTACATCTCATTTCAAATTTGTAAATTGCATTCAAACAATGACAGCAAGATGAAATAAGTTGAGTAGATCTAAACCAGCAATTTTGGCACTCCGTAGCTGCTTGTCTTGGTGATACGAGTCTCCAAGGTTCAAATTTATTTTCAATTTTCTGCTCGAATTATAGAAGTATTTTTTGTAACAGGTCGATTCGTAATTTTAATATTTTAACTTTTTTGTTTCAGATGGTGACCAGGACAAAGAAAATCTTCGTAGGAGGGTTATCAGCACCCACAACGCTGGAAGACGTAAAGAATTACTTCGAACAGTTCGGCCCGGTAAGTACCCTTTCATTGCCAAGCACTTGATGCTCCATACAATTTTGACGCCAATTGGCATCAGCGGATAACTGTTACTTCATCGACATCTTATCGTTCGTACTACTATTTTGAACTCAAACATTCTACAAAACAAGAAAGTATTTAGCAAGCAGACTACAATATTGAGAAATGGTATTATTTCGCTGGCGGTGACCATGGGAAAAATCATAGGTAATATTCTATGGCTGTTTCGTAGGTAGTGACAATTTATTTACTCGTTTGCTCCATACACAAAAAGATTATTCTGCGAAAATTTTAATGATTAGTAGGTAATTGTAAAAAGTTTAACGGTTTGGAGAGATGCTGTGATGTCTATTAGGTGCACGGGTAAGTTTATTCATACATGCGAAATCACGTCTATGTTCCCAAATGGAGTAGGAAGAGCACAGAAAACGTGGCATAGACAAAACCATAACCATGACAGTTGACTGAATTGATAACGGAGTGATGTCGTGTCTCTCTATTTTTTCCGTGGATGTGGATTTTTATGCAACAGGCTAGCAGCTTGTCACTATTAACCCTTTTTCATCTGTTTGTAATCCTAAGATTATGTTAGAAGTGGCAACGAAACGTGAACTTTGATTTATTCACGTCGTTCTCGGCGAGGCGAGCTGGGAGCGGCGTGTCGTCGTGTTCCCGCAACATGTCAGCGTGAGCGCGAAGTTGACACAACTTGATCGCAAAATTTAATTTACACCAAACTTTTTGGAAAAGTGTACTGAATTTGCGCTGTCATGTCTCAGTTGTTATTAGGCAACCCTAATTTCGCCCGCGGCTAAATCATTTCGTGCACACAATATTAAACACTTTACCCTCGAATTAGGCGTGTCTGTCAAACTCGCAAACTGTGTTATGACTATTTTATGCTCGCTTTATTTCGTTATCTATGACAAATTAATCGGATTTAATCCACCTGTGTTCCGTATAATTTTGGTACTGATTTCACAGAACAAATTCGAAATGAAACTGGGCCTCCTTCGAAATTATGGTTGTTTTAATGAAGAGAAAAGCAAAGGTTTCAATCAAGAAACAATTTGCTTTGTCTCATTATTGTCTCAGATCGACATTGAAAGGACTGTCGTCTTAGCACCAGTCTGTCGTCTCGTTTTGTGACGGTGACGCTCGAAAAGAAACCTTGACATTAAGAGGTAAAGTAAATATTGTATTACGGCGGAGTCCACGCCTGGAAGCCTGCGATAAGTTGGTCTTTGTCTGGCCGCGACTCAGCGCAGGTGTCTCTCTACAAAAGTTTCACCGTAATTAGCCCCGTATCCAGCGAGAATGCGGACTAAGGAACTTTTGAGAATTCAACATCGGCTACAGCCGGGAGTCATTGTGCCGGCTCTCAAAGTAATCGGTGCCCGCCAGCCGCCCGCGCCCGATCAAGACCTTCATTACCTATTATGAGAGTTTAGAATAACGAGCCAACGAGTTTTTCGGAGTGAATGTGATTGATGCCGAGCGAAGGAAATATCCCGAGAGAGATAAAAGGAATTTAATGAAGACTTTTAAGAATAATGATTAAGGGAATGGTTATTCCTTTTGGTCGGAAGCCTAATGATGGGGTCTTTTGAATTACTTTTTGCGTCTACGAAATATTGTGTAACCGCAATTAATCTAATTAAACGGGAGGAAGGAAAACCGGCCGAACAGTGTGTACTTTGCCGGAGAGGTGTACACAGGTAGCTCTTTGATGACCTAGTCCTCAGAGTTGTATTAATAAAATAGTAAGGAAAACATACCTCTCGTTTTGTATTCAGAGCAGTATTTTTCCATTTTCTGGTCGAGAGGAGAACAATTACCGATGTGAACAAATGAAAATGCCCTGATATTGCGCATTCGTATTCACTATCAAAACTTACGCAGAAACATGGTTACGTAACAAGCGTAAAGGGTACTTCCAGCTCGGCTAAATAAATTAATACCATTATTACATCCAAGAACGCACACGGAGAATTCTGATTACAAATTAATTCAATAACATTCAAGCCGTGCACTGTGCTCCCGGCTCGGCATCATTTCGTAAGGGTGTCACATTTTGAGCAAGTTTAATTAACAATCCAGTCGCTTTTGTAGGTGCCTTCATTAGTGTATTTGTGGATAAACATTGCGCAATGAGCTCGGTAACTCGGCGCAATCGGGCTGCGTGCGTGTGCGTGGGCGCGAGCCGGCGGCCGGCGCGCAGCCGGCGCGCCGCCCGCGCCGTGTGTGCGTGCTCCGTGACTCCGATGTCTCGATACGGACCCGGCCCTCCCCACGTGCGAGCTTTCCGAATGCAAACTGTCTCAGAATATCAAATGAGCCCCTTAAATACCGAACACAATGACTACGCCCACCTGAAGCAAAGGCCGCGGGGACGCGTGCACGCAACGCCGCCGTAAATGAAAGGAGCACGTCGGGTCGGGACCGAAGGGTGGGCGAGGTTCAACCCCGGTAACGATTTCCTCCAGATAATGGAGAATTTTCTGATGAAAGCTGCTCGGCAGTGCCCTTTCAAGTATTAGTAGTATTTATGGCCCGATCGGTCGGTGCAAATTTCGTTCCCTTCGGTAGTGTGTGCTATCGGGCGTTTATACCGTCGCTGCGAGAGACTATTCCCTGAGCATCATCCTTCTATAAAATTCCCTCCATTTGGAACTTTTAAGTGGGACTGAGAAGTAAAGCTAAAGAGTTATGGAGATAACGTGCCTTCAGTGCTTTAATCGGCACAGCTGTGGTCCAACAAAGTGTGGGAGATTGCAGCGCGGTAATTTTATAGAGCCGGACGTATACGCCGAACACAAACACGTACGTGAGATTACTGCGAGAGGTTCTGGGTCATTTTAAAGGACAAGTATTTCACTCGTGTTGATCATAACTCACGGCTGACAGAATTCTACTTACTCGTGCCGTTGAGGTTATAAATTTTAAACGTCATCTAAAGAACTTTGACGTCGTTAGTCGCTTAACGTTAGCAAAGTAGCTTTCCGTTACGTGGGCCTTTTGCCGCAGCCCGAGTGGGAAAGTCGGCGGCGGAAAAATTAAAATTTTGCTAATTTAATAATGTACGCGGGCCCTGAACCCGTGTCTCATAAATTCATTTCGGGTAAATTGTTACACTTATGGAAAGGATCGTCTTAATTACAGTGTACTTTCACTAACCAAATTAAATAGTTTATTCTGGCTTTTGAGAGTTCTATCTAAATTATAATGTTTGCTTTGGGCATATTCAAAGTTGAGAAGAGTTTTAATGCTAACGTGAAAGACTAAGATCGAATAGGTATGTGGTAATGTAGAAACATTAACATTATTAAGTTTTCCTTTAAAATTTAAAATTTTTTGAACCACCGTATATTTAAATCGTATTCTAATTCATTTAGAAGCCGAATCCCGGGTACCGGCTCCGAGATGCTTAAAAATTAATTAACCGAACGACCGGTGTAATCTCTGAAGACTGCGCCGATTAAGTGTTATCTAGCTGAGTTGGTTGTTTGCAATGCTTACCCCAAGGGTCGGGGGTAGGTGTCGTTTTCCAGAGCGGGCCGAGTCGCTTGCGCCCTTCTGTCCCCTGCCCCACTCGCGTCTGCCAATCTCGACAGACTCTTGGCCCTCACAAGTTCGCCGCAGATTGCTTACATTTTATTTTTTCTGTTCTCATGAAAATGTATGCCGTCTTTATCTGTCTATCTGCTTCGCTAAAACGATCTTATTTAATGTTAAGCGGACAACTTTATTCTGAAGAATTTCGGCTGCGACGCTTAAATAAAATATCTCCTCCTCGGTAAATGTTATTATAAGTATTCGTCTGTGTTATGGGTATGTTTGCAAACGCGAGGCGGGTGACTTTCTCTTTTATTTCTTTCGCATTAAGCTATCTTTGTAATCTTAGCGCATTAGCTACACGCAAAGTTTGCTTATAATAACGAGTTTGCTGATAATTAAGAAAATGTGTTTTCTTGCAAATCTGGCGCCTCATATTACTGGGTTTAAGCTCGGCTAAGGATGAAGTTTCCTAACCAATATAAAGTTAGCGACCGAGCGTTCGCTAAGCGTCGCACGCACAAGAGGGTGTCTTTGAGAAAGTTCCGTTGCATGTTTGATTCGCCATTGTTTTAGCCGTCGAGCCAGTCCAAACTCGGACCGGGCCGGGCCGCCGCTGCGCAGGCAAGTGTGTTGCCTCCGCTCTAACTTGCCCGATTACTTGGTATTATCTTAACTTATGCTCCTTAACTTTGTATTGGCGATCGACATGTTCTGACTGCGACTGCACTGTGCGCCGGAATTCCGTATACAGTTGCAAACGGCGTGCCGAGTGGTGTTTCTGCGAGTTGCTTTGTGATTTCAGTTTCGTGAACTTATACTTAACTTAAAATTCAATAAGCGGCTACCTGACAACACGCTTCTCAACAGCTCCGCTAAACTTCTCATGACGCGTGCCCGGGTATGATTACGTTTTAATATTTGTAACAAGGTTACCTAAACATACATTTACAATATCGTGGCCGGCACACAACGGCGTGCTGCCCTTTCCTGAATCGAATTGTTCCGGTTCGCTTGCGGAATTTTCCGCATCAAACAGATTATTATCAGCTCGATACCCATGTTAATGTACAGCCTGACGTTACAAACTTACATTTCCGTGCAATATCAGGCAATCTCATCAAAAACATTAATGAATATTTATAAAATGCGGCTTATTAATTACCGCCTCACAACCGCGACCCGTGTTCGTTGTAATTTCGTATACATTTTTTATTTACCTTGTAAAAGCAAACGTTACAGTCGAATGCACTAAAAACAACAATTTGGTTACTGAAATTACTTACATTGTTCAATCATAATCAATTCGCAAAATTTCGCGCTCGCTTCAACAATTCCGCTTCCATTTATGAGCAAACGAGTTCTCGCAGATGGGTTTATCAAAACAAACAATTGCTACCCGATACCCGAACGACTCTTATCGCTCGCAACACTAACTAAACACCGCTTACTGTCAACAGCACTCGAACTGTAACTGAAGCGGCCCCGGAATTCGGCTTTACCTATTTCTACAGCTACGATATCATCGGAGGCCGTATATCAATCAGTTGTTACAACGCGCCACGGTTGTCGTTTATCTTCGGGCCCGTTCGGATCTGTCCGTCCAGATTCGTGCATTGTTCAGACATTAGCCGCGGCTGCCGAAACGGTGGATGTCTGAAATGCCAGCGGCGGCGCGCCCGCTGCAACGGTGCACCGAGCGGCCGATAGCGTTTCCAATTTCCTGACTTAAATTGCTCTAATTTGGTTATGCGCTGACGGGTGATCGAAGGCTGCAAAACCCGGCCACCAGCGACACTCGAGTCGTAGCTTGTAATTTGTATTGGGTTTGCTGGACCATTTTACACGTTAGGACACTAGATGTCAACTGTAACTTCACTGACACAGACGAGATTACCGTCTAGAGGTTAAACTAGAAACCCCTATAATGATTCGCAGGGTGTATACATATAAATATAATAGTAGCTTTAAACAACATTTTTTTCAACTCAAAATTATGTCACTTTTTATTTCATAAATCCAGAACACTCGAGAAATATGACTAGTAGCAATTTAACGATTATTACCAGTTATGCTTTTTTTAGAATTGGTTTGAAACAAAAATCGACTTTGGTACATTGGATCTCGTCCTGGGACCTTTTACTTGCTTGAACATGTTCCTTTTTGCTTGAAGTAATGTAGTAAGTAATGTAGTAAGTAATGTTTTATGCCAACTGGTAACAGTCAAACTGTGCAAACAGTTTTGCGGGACGCTGTATTTAGAATTTAAGTATGTCATTGTATTAAGACCAATAAATAAAAAAAATAAAAAAATTTGTTTTGAAATAATGGTAAACCGCATAATTTTCTAATTATCCACCTGCTCGAGTAACGTAACATCAAGAATGAAACTTGTATTTTTCGATATCATTATATTAAGTTAATGGCGACCTAATTGGAGGTTTTTACGACTCTTACAATCCATAAAGTAGGAATTAAGTGCTCGTACTTTACCCACCCACTCTATAATATTGCTGAAGTTTAGATTTCACAAAGTGGATAAGTTGAAAATCTTTCCGCGAGTCGATTTTCTTTTGTTGTAGTATTAAAGTCATTTGGAATTTTAGACAAACGAAATAAAAAAAATGGAACACGCGTTCGCTCTTAAAAATCGTTTATTTTCTTTCATCCTTTTTCTGGTAACGAACGTTTGAATTATTGTCCGAATTAAGACGGAGTTCAGAAATAAAGTGCACTCGCGAAGCGGAACTCAAACAGCTACGGCTCTAATGATTACGAGCAGAATTTTTCTAAATAGAGACTTGGGTTTTTGCTTTTCCGTTTGCACTGGCATTGAAGCGGAACGGGCGGCAGGAGTGCCAATATATTAAGCAAATGGCGAACTAATTACGCCCCGAACGATTTTACAGGACCACGTAATGACCTCTTAAGGAACTTCTCTTTTAAAATATGTTTCACAGGGGTTTAATTTAATATTCCGATGTTCCACTTGAACGCATTTTTAATCTTTTTAAAAGTATTCTGTGCTGTAAAGTGCCACTATTATTTAAAGTTACATATTGCGTTATTAAAACTTACTTATACTACCTTATTTCTTAAACGTATTGTACCTTAGCACACACAATCTGTACCATAACAACTATATTTGTCACGTAGCGGGAGTTGAATAATAACCTCGACGTTTCATGGCGTTACAGCAATTGCAAAAATAATGTTTAACTTCTCTGCAAAATAAATAATATTTTAAAATGAGTTCTTTTGTATTTCCAGCACTACAGGCTGTAATACTACACCGAATGCAAGTTCCATTATTAAATTCAAATCCGTCTTGTCGCAATATTTACCTAAAAACAAAGAGTTTCGAAAAGTCGCGGCGAAACATTTACATTGTCGTGTATTTTGTTGATACAAGCGCTTTCGACGAGAGAAATAAAATCGGAATGCAGTGGGACAATGATGTAATAGTTTCCTCGGCATCGGGTGTGGTTGTACTTAGGGAGACGAAGTAATGGAAAATAATAATAGAAGAGGAGTGTTACTACTGTTTAACAATATGCTATTTTTGCTCTCCGATAAAAAATGGTATCTTTCAAATACTTTTTTCTTCATTAGCTTTCATAATTTAACTATTGAGAAGGAGTACTTTGTCAATGTCTATATATGTATAAATCTGTCATGTCAATACCTTTATCAGCAAAAATAATCTTTTAGTTTTCTGAAACAAAACGTTTCGTCTATTCCATCATAAAAAAACTTAAGCAATTTAAAACACTATAGATTAGGATTGAATCACAGCAAAATATTATAAAAAAACACATTTTTAAGAATTGTAAGAGTAATTAAATCCTATACCTTCATAATACTCACATTATGAAGTAACATTTATCTAATAATGATTTTTCATTGAATTCGTTTTAATACCATAACCGCGGCAAAAATACTACGTACATTACTAACACAAAATGTCGTACCTATCCAAAAAACACCCTAAATCTTCGAACAACCATGACCTAAAAACGTCACACTGGCTTTGGGTACTTTGAAAAAACATTTTCCACGTTTTAAAACGTGCTTTAAATTTAGTGAACAAGAGCGCTTAAGGCTTACATTTTCTTGATTCGCCCTAAGTGCGTCCGCACCCAAAAGGGGTCGGGAGGGAGAGAGGTAGCAACGGATAAACGAACCCCGGGGCGAACGATTTGTATTAGAAGTCTAGCACTCGTCTTGTTCGTAATTGTCGACGCCTCGGGCTGCGTTGCGATACGTCTGGCACTCCAACACGTGACTCAAATAGGTCATAATAAAAACAATGAACTTACATTTCACTAACACTTTTTCTCGATTATCCCTCACATTCAGAACGGCAGCAAAAAACACATCGGTAAATAAAAGTACATTGGCATGTGACCCAAAATTCCTGCTGCCCAAATTGCTACCGGTTAAAATAAACCCCTTAAAAGGTTTTCCGAATAAAAACTCGATTCAAATTAAATAAATACGGTTCACGCATCAACTAGTTCATCCTGTTACAACACTCGAACCGATGGGACATCATAAGCCGATCATTTGCAATATAACAAAATAAATTAAAATGCGAAACGAGTCATGGAATTCACTCGCAGCAAAAGCTGATGTTGGCCCATTATCTTTTGTTTGCCAATTATGAGGTAGGCACCCACCCGCGCAATGTAGTGCAAATTATGTTAACTGTACATTTAAAGTTATTAAAACAATAATTGCAGGATGCCGCATTACTAAAATAATAATGTCCCATATGCGAGCTCAGCGCATGCGAAATGCGAATATTATACGTTTGATTTACCCTTATCCCCGCCTTAAGGAAGGATCGTCTTTAAAATGAAAAAATCAACGTAGGCATTTGAATCAGCTCACAACAGAGCGTCGGAGACGTCTTATTCAAAGCTCCTTCAGAATCGAAAGAGGTTCGTTTCACGCGTGTGTGAGTAGGTACTCTAAGTCGACTTTGCGGACTCGACTTTATAAGCTCGCAAAGCTGATTCGCGGCCGGCTCAATTATTTCTTTTATTTCTTTTTATCTGACTACGTTAATAAAAGTGTTTAAATTTCACAAAGCCTTCGTCGTCTCGCGCTGTATCGCTTTTTTGTTCTCGCATTAACTTTCCCTTTAAAAAAAATACAGGATTTTCATGTGGATGGAACTGTTAAATAATTCCTAAATTTTGATTGCCTCGTAGAAATCCGGCCGGATTCTGCGGAGGGGCTCTTCATTTATTGTTCCCATTTCAAGGGACAATTAGGTATGCTAATTCATTCATTTTATGACGGCTTTGTGAAAAAAATTCGCTGAGAAAAGATCAGTGTTGGGATTTAGGTAGGAGGTTTGGTTTAAGCGGTGGGGGAGGGGCGGGGCAGGCGGCTCGTGGCGAAGGTTGACGTCTCACGCGGCGTGCTGCCCTGGTAATTAATGGATCCTGCGTGGCTCTCCGAGGATCGCCTGTTACTGCACACAGATTCTATGTACCTACCTACGTAGGCATCCTATTTACTTACCGAGCTCCGCGTACCTACTGAATCTGTTAGGCTGTGTGCTATTAATGCGAATATTGGCCACGATAGCTAACGATCGGCGCCGACACACCTTAACTGAATTAGAAGGAACCAATCCGCGTAGAACAAGGGACACGGTAAACATAATTAGGCGTTAGTGCGAACGGCCGCCTTGATTGGAGAAGACGGGCTGACACTTTCCGGATGAAATTGCACGTGAAAGCTAATATTTCACTCGGATAAAAATGTTCCTACCAAACCAGCGAGAATGAATTTTCGTATTTGAATATAAATTGAGTCTAATATTAATAGATGAGTGTACTTTTTTAACGCGATAAAGCGATGATTCACGGCGAAAACTCGAACCTTGAAAAGCCTACGCCAGAACAGGAAAACGCCAATGTAAGCATTTTTGCAGCGGGTGTCTACTGGGAATATATTATACTGTTAACATTCGAAGCGGTAATACAAAACGTAGTGAAGGGTGTATTGTAACAAGTTTCGGTTTGTTTTATAACTTACGCATTATCTTTCGGCGTGCGAGGCAGGAAACTGGGAGAAATAACAACAGGAGCGGGCGAGCGGTGACAATTCAAACTGTCAAATAATTCAAGGTGCGGCACGGCGTTTCTCACAATCAGCTAGATCTACGGCGAAGCGAGCGAGACTCACTACGTTCTTTTTTTCCATCATTCGGTTTCTTTATTTCTCGCTTCGCTTTATAAGAGTTCGGCATCTCTGCACGAATTCCCTAGATGAAAAGGTATTATTCACGCGCGGTGTGTGGAGCGCTGCGCGCCGCATCGCGTACTGCTCGCTATCAAATAAATGCATTGAGCTATCAGACCATCGTGTTTATATACAAAATGCTCGATATTTCTCGATGATATTATTATCTGACTCGTTATTTTTACGAATTGTACAAGTGGTTAGTTGTTTAAAACCTTCCCACTTGTTGCACGTCGAGACTGTAATCAGATTTAAAATATAGATGAACCCTTATCGCTTGTATTATTAAACATGATATTACGAAAGTGTTGTTTAAGACGCTGGATACTTAGAATCACGTCGCGAAATTACCTACTAGGATATTTATGACACGGAGTCCTTTTCAAGAACACTGTTACCTCCTTCAATGTCATGTATACATTTTTATAAAAAATCTCGCCGTAGATTGGAGGCGACGCAACATCCCTCACTTACGGCACAATGTCGTAACGTCGTGTTTTATCGCAAAAGAAAACAAAAGCAAGCGTACCCAAAGTAATAAAGCTGCTCGATTTCCCCTATTTAGGACTGGCGAAGAGAATTAAAGTTCTTTTTAAGGAAAAGTATACACAGGGTGTATCCAGAGCGCGTAATAAGAATTCTCTGGCAGCACCGCGAGCGGGCTGGCACTTTGACGAAAAAACGATGATGAAGCACGATCATGTCGCTGAGATCCCCGCCTAGCTGACTGACAAATTGTCGAACATTTTTTCGCTAAAATTCCTTTCCTTCGAATCCAATTATTGAGCCTTACCGATAGAACGCTTCGCCGTCTTTGTTGCTAATATACAATTGATTATGATCGGCTGAACAACGCGAGGGAATCGAATTGAGTTCCTTGAAAATCTACACGTTTGCTTTGAACGCTTTTCACTTTATTGTCAGACGCGATTTTATGTGTGTATTATACCGGTACAAAAACGTTCAGCCATCTTTTTTATTTTAATGTAACGGTAATTACTCTACAATTGTTGCCCTGTTCACTAAAATCCCCAAGTGACTGTAAAACCAAACCGACGAACAAGGAATTACAAAACTCCAAACGGTGAGGCAGAAGAAAATAAAAATATTTGCGTTGTGGCTGTAGCATGGACCAAAATACGTGACACGATGTACTCAGGACACTTTTGGGCAACGAAGCTTCGGTTAAGCCACCTCTTGATTAAGTTGCCAATCTATGCAGGTCTGACCTGTAGTGGTTTTTGTCTGTTACTCTCGACCGGCGTTTTAAAAAGTAAACTAAATCCCCATTCGATGTTCGTTCATGTAAATCTTTCACATCGGAAGCCATTTCCTGTGGGCACTCGGTTGCTACCAACCCAACTAGATTTTACAAATTCTACTGCCATGCACACTCACGACCAGTTCTTTTAAACAAGCAAACCTTTTACTGCTTGTAACTGGGCCGATTGCTCGCGCATGTTTTCGATGACATAACCATGATGCTGCAATGCAACACATAAAAAATGTGATGACTAAAAATACCACTCTCGCGGAAGCCTATAAGGCAATACATAACGTTCCATGCAAATATATTTCCTCGGTACCTACCGTAATTTTATTTCTCTGAACGTTTCATACAACATGGGATGTGCAATTTCGCTCAGCTGAGGCTGTCTAAATTGGGCTGTTGTGCAAGCACGAAACCAAAGCGAGAGGGCTATACTGTAATATCGTATGCGTGGTTCGGTAATTCTAGGCCCGCTTATTGGCGTTTTGTATCGTAACAAAACCTGTTTTTTTATTGAAAATATGTGCTTACGAGTGTTATTGGGTATTTTAAGCCTCGGCGAAGAGCGAGACCTGTTAGAACCTCGAATTTATTATTACATACATTCAATTCTTTATCTTATAACACAGGAAAAGACAGGTCACTTCTTTTTTGCAAGTGAAAAGTTATACTTATCGCTTTTTATGTGGCTTTAGAGCATTGACTAGACCTAATGAAAACAATCTACCATTATTTTTGTAATTATGTTTAAGAATTTTGTTCACAGTATCACGATCTTGTCACTGATCTACCAATAACCCAACCATTTTAACGACTTTACTTTTTTTATATTTTAGTCTTGCACAAAAAATTTAATATGTTTACAGATAAAAGTAGACACAAAAATACAGTTGAGTTAATAAAAGTGTCATTTTCTTCGCTTTTGTGACAAACAAAACTGCAATTTCGTCAATCAGTATCTCTACTTTTATAGGGATAGTCAGCAGTAAAACTCCAAACATATTTTAACAAGAGACAACTTCTTTGATTTCCGTGAATTTTTGCAAGAATAGTGTAACATACTATTGAAGAACTGCGCATCTTTTTTGGACTTTTCGTGGTCCAAAAAATAACCTTTATGTCGAGCTTCCCAACAGGCGGCTACAAAACACTGTAAAGCGATACATTCCGTGATAAAGGTTCGATTGTATGCAGTAAATAAAATACTGCCCATATTTCTACATTCGTTTCTTTTCGTCTTTTCGTTTTATGTCCCTTTTTTTGGCCTCCCAGGGAAACCGTTCATACAAAACACCTTTTCGATATTGGCCTACTTTATTAGCATTGGGCACGTGTTTTTATAACTGGAATATCTTTCACTTCTGCGGCCCGCGAGAAATAAAGATTCCACATGTGCTCCGATGTTACATTATCATGATATATAAGAAAAGTTATGCCCTTTCATTCCTATAATTTACTGAGAGAGATCGGCGTTGAAACCTGTGATTTCTTTTGCCGGTGCTTGACAGGAACATAATTTTATTACGCACTTAACCTATATTTGTTTGAGCAAACAACATTATTGTCGAAACCTAGCTTACCCAAAAAGGTACTATTGCAACGGTACTGCCGTAAAAAGGGGCTAGTAAGGGCAAATCAGACGTTCAAACTCTGTAATGAACTTAAGATTTTTATATTTTGAGCAATATTAACTTTATTAAAATGTTTCAATCATTTGTGTCATTGTTTTTTTAATGATTTTAGAAAATTCCTTTACGCATCTTGAAGGATGAATATGGATTTGTAAGACATCCCACCACACCCTGTAGTTGAGGTGAGATCGAACATACATTTTTTTTTTACTCTAGCTTGGTTTAATAATTAATTGGTTGAGCTAGATAATTAAATTTGAACATAGAACATGAAACCTATCACTTGAACAATCGTGGCAGTGCAATCTGCTTGTAATATTTCGACTCACGACCCAAACCTAACGCCGAACTTATTTTTAAGAACAAATTCCCTGAGAACACGTCAGCAACAAGATTCGAGGCATTATTTACGTTTTAAGCTGTGTTCCCTCAACTCTGAAGGGGCAGATTGAGCTTCGTAAATAAATAGCTTCTTCCAAGGCTATTGGGAAGGCGAATTAGAATAATGCGGCTCGATTTGGCGTTTCAACAAACGAGAACGTAGAATAGCCCTCGATGGGATATCCGAGTGTTTGGGCACGACTGTGTATAAATGGCGTTGTCGTGATTCCCATATGGTTCGGACCATGGCTCTGTTCAATACAGTCTTTGTTGTTTTTTGGCTGAAAAACTTAAGAAGCCTTGAACATTTTCTGTCTCTTTCATGGCGAAAACATACTGTATGCTTTAATTTCTAAGTACCACGATAGTTCAGCTATTGAGTTAAAAGGTAAAATGACTCAACTATTAAAAAAAAGGTAAGAAAAAAGTTTCCAAATTCGTAACATAAAAAGCAAATGGCGTAACGTAACACCGAATTAGTTTAAACATAGATCCTGATAGCCTAAGAACATTACACGCTAACGCTAACTTAACGGAATACGTTTCGCAATAACATGTAACAAAAACTTATCCCGCCGTAATTAATTACCAAAGTTAATATGTAGTATTAGGAATAGGTAAGCCATGGAGATCACGGATCAAACGCCGCCGACCTGTCCCCTCCATGCTAATGTGGGAGATTAATGGCATTACTCGGGCCTCCGCGACACTAGGCTCGCAAAACTCTCCGTGTTCATTTACTTTCATATCGTGTGTCCTTATTTCATAATAAATTAATTCACTTGCATAATTTAGTGGGCGATCGCTCGGTGTGTACTTAGTACTTGGTATATTTTATCTACATCAAAATCGTAAGCGTATAAACGTTTAGATGCGATAAGCAAATGGCCTAAGGTCAAAAAACGGTTGTACTGTGGTGTGTGCTCACACTATAAAATTGATATCGACACTACAATTTTATTACATTCAAATTTCGAACATTAAAGATGAAAACAAATTTATTTCAAACTAGCTGTGCCCGCAACTTCGTCCGCGTAGAATAGTTATTTTGGGCATTACCTTTTTTTCGCAATAAAAGGTAGCCTATGTCCTTTCTTAGGGTCTAAGAAGAAAGATTGTCTGTGCCAAATTTCATCAAAATTGGTTGAGCGGTTTAAGCGGTAAAGCGTAACAGACAGACAGACGGACAGACAGAGTTACCTTCGCATTCATAATATTATAAGTAGGGATTTGTAGGGATTTGTAGGGATTTGGATCACGCGGTCGACGCGGCTGGCGATGCGAGCCTGTGACACCGATGCGAAATTGTTCATAGAGTTCCGTATTGACCTTAGTTTGGCCGTAACGTTTAATATAAATTCACTCTTCGGGCTTGTTTCACAAACTAAATATATTCGTATATCAATTGCTTTCATTATGCAGAAGTCACAGAAATAACTATTAATTTGTTCTAAAAATATTATGTAACATCTGTTACCGTTGTCACCGTCAAAATATGTGTCGTAAATAAACTTTTACGAAAAACTGAACACAACTTGTATTCATTTTTGGGGCACCAGAGCGCATATTTGTATATTTTTAGTCACTGTTCTTATCTAATAATTTTGCTGTCAGAAGATTACACACATAACAGGATCAAAAATATTCGACCATGAATTAGATTCCTAAGCTCTTATCGGTAGGGTTCTACCTTGAAATTATTTTAAACAAAAATGTTAAAAAAATGGATATTTAGTTGTCTAAGGAGGTAAAAAATAAAATATTACTAAAATATTCATTCAAGTAGACTATAACCTTTTACGAGTACGAAAGATTTTAATAACAACATCCAAAGAATTTGGCTGGAAGCAGCGGCAGGCCAGAATTATTAAGCAGCCGCGTTTTGTGCAACACGTGTCCCTGGATACATACTATGTAGAAACTAACATTTCACGACTCTGAGGTACAGTTTCATATTGGTTACACACTGTATATGTGTGTCATATTGGAAACGCAGACTTAAAAAGATTCAATATGAAAGGAATAGAAGCTTGAGTTGCATGTTGGAAAGTCATAATGTGATTTCAAATTGAATACGTCATACGTATGTTGCGCGTATAATATATGTAGACGTACCTACAAGAGGAAGGGTGCCGTCGGAATACTGGAAACGTATTAAAGTCGATTCGAACTTTTAGATTTCATTTTGTTCCTCGGTTATGTGCAATCCGGTACGCATTTAAAGCACGATTTTTACAGCCGTTGTTAAGACATTAGGCTCGCGGAGTGCTTAGACGGACCTAATTTCCCCCTTTAAAAAAATATTTCAATTAACTTCAAGGCCCTTAAACTTTTTATGACCAACACGAAACTTTAAATACTTCCTAATGCCGCCTTTAAACTCAATAAAAGGCCTACGTTCATCAACGTCGGAGTAATAAAACTTGCTTTACTGTTATCCTCGGCAATGGAATTAGATAATGTGTCTTGCTGGAGTTTTTTCTTGGTAGGTTTAAAGCAGTAAAAATCTAATTGGTGTGGCGATAAATATATTTGCCAGCGGGACGCGCGCGCCGCTGAATGCCGATGGGGCGAAGGCTCAGTAATGCATGCCAATAACACCATTACAATTTCCTTGGGCCCAGACCCGAATCCTATAATATATATTTCAAGGATTTGATTAATCATAATCATTTTCTGTACACGTTCTTCTGGCACAAATACAAAGTATTGGAAAAAGTTTCATAGAAGACGTGAGAATACTTTTTGTCATTAAGGCTGCCTGTTCTCTTGGCTAAAATGGAATCCGAAACAAAATGGCTTTTAGAATTGTTTAGATCCTTCGCAATGACTTATATTCGGTAACAAAAATAAATATCTAGATTAGCTTACATACATTGTAATTTTGTGTATAGAAACATACATAACATTATCCCAGTTTTACTAAATAGGATTTGCTGAACACAAGAATCGTTACATAGTCGAAACCATGACTATTTCACGTTTTGTAAGCCTTTTTTGGCATAATTTTAGGTATAACACATAGATGAAAGAAGTATAATACTGACATATTGCTAACTTGTCGCCTAAAGCTTACCTAAACCTGTTTCCAATTTCCATGGAAACAATTTGCCAAATATTTGTACTAAAGAGAGATTTTACTCAAGTGATATAATAAAACATTATGTTATTTATTAAAATAAATTACAATTTGACCATTACGAATATAGTGGCGAAGAAGTTCGTTCCAACAATGAACTGCTATATCAAAATGGAATCTTTACACAATAATTTAACTTAATCAACCCTGATAACAGTAAAAGTTATATACTATCTTGCTGTACAAAGAGATTCCGAATGCACGCAACAAAATATACAACAACTACCTTGATTTAAATGCACAATAAATACCCTCATAAAGAAAGCCAGCTATCAAAAGAGCTAATAAAGCAAAGTACACAAACCGAGAACAATGCCAACAACGATGTTACAATGATGTTAATTCAATGATTCTATTTGATTTTTCTCACTTGTAATTGCATCTTTCGGGTTAGATTTTTCACTGTGTATCATACTAGCGTATGCATAAGCAATATCAAGCATAAATATACGTCAACACAGAAATCACCAGTCTACTTAAATTACTAATTTCAGATACTATGAATTCAAAAATGAGTATTGTAACTCAAGTAAAACAGGAAGGTTTTCAGTAAAGCATAAACAAAAGAGAGTCGCCAAATTACGTGCCGAAAACAAAACTTTGTAAATTTAAAATTAAATTAAAAAAGTCAAGTCACAAAAAAGTTGAAACTTTGTTCGCAAAATCATTGATTTCTCCCCTATAAGGAGGGAATGCACCTACCCTCTTTACGGCCTGTGTCACTCGTAATTAGTTTTTCTTCGGAAGTAATCGTTGTCGGCTACAACGTAACATGCAACGTTGTAGCCCCTTAATGAAAATACTCTCAAGTGCTCGTGTTTAATGTTTATTTATTTCCACTTTGTTTTTAACTTTTCCCGTGGTCTTTACGAGACCGCAGCTGAAAGTAACGTCTCAAGTGCTTGCTTTTTAAAACCGAGTTGGCGTTTATCTTGACACTGGTAATTATGTACAGGGAAATCTTTATTTGTTTGTGAATGATAGCTATATGTAAAAACCGGCCAAGTGAGAGTCTCGATTGACTAGATAAATGAAAGGTAAATTGCGATTTATGACGTATTATAAAAAACTACTGACTAGATCCTATTCAAAACAATTTTATTTTCGGTGTTAGTTTACACGTGGTTAATTATAATCATAATAATATGTTTTTTTTTTCTACATTTACCACTACATCCAAACCCAAAAAAATATTGTTTTTTGTGTGAAATGTTAATGCGGTACACAGGATACAGTTTTTTTACAAAGTTTCAACAGTGTAGGTCTTGATTTGGAAAATAAATGGCTATGACATACGGACGGACAGACAGACACACAGACAGACAGACATGACAAATCAATAAGAGTATCGTTTTTTGTCCTTTGGCTACAAAACCCAAAAAAAAGTAACTACTGTTTGATATAAAGGAAACAGCGACGAAGTAATTCAACGTTGTGTGTGAAGTTCCCAATCCGCACAGGGCCCGCGTGGGAACTATAGCCCAAGCCCTCTCATACTGAGAGGAGGCCTGTACCTTGCAGTGGGACGTATACAGGGTGCTTCACGAGGAAACCGCATAACTTCACCAGCGTATAGCTGAGGTCATAACAATTAAAAAATGTTATATGAACATAGGTCGAAATATGACTTTTAATTTTTTTTTACTTTTCATACAAATTAAATAAATTAATGTCGGTTCACCAGTAACACAATGCCTTAGGATGAGCTGGCAACGTTTGTTATTGATATCTCTTTCCATTAGAAACGGCAAGTCAGTGTCACAAAGACAAAAGACAAAAATAAATAATTATAAAGTAGGTTGCAGTTAAGAGTTCGGTTTGTAAACGGAACTCTTTACTAAACCTATGATTTGCTTATTTAAGGCTTGCCAAACACTAACGCGTGTTTCTGACCGCAGTCTTTATGATCAACCACTTTCAATTCCAATCGTAGTTGATACTACTGATCAAAAATCAAAATAATGCTAATGATAAATTACTATAAATTTTAAATGTGCAAAGAAAATGTGCTGTCCTTTTCACAAATCAGCTTATTTTTAATATTGATGGGAAAAAGGAAAGCAAGATTAATTAAAAAACAAGAACAACAAGATGTAATTTTACCAAACACGAGACATTACAGACACGAGAGTTGCATAATTTAATTAGGTACGTACCAACAATCAGAATTTTTGTTTGTAGCTCTTATTATTAGTATCTAATTTAGTGACAAAGATATTACCTACTTCCGCATCGAAATTGCATTTTATGACTAGGTTTAGCTGTTACAGTTATTTAAATAGACCCAAAACTGCAAAAAAACACGTTTTTTCTATGGGAGCCCCCCTTAATTTTATTATTATTTTGATTTTAGTATTTGAGCGGCAACAGAAATACATCATCTGTGAAAATTTCAACTCTCTAGCTCTTACGGTTAGTGAGATACAGCCTGGTGATAGACGGACAGACGGACGGACGGACAGACAGACAGACAGCGAAGTCTCAGTACTAAGGTCCCGTTTTTACCCTTTGGGTACGGAACCCTAAAAAACAAAGTCCTATACGCGAACTTTCTGCTTGGATCTAAAAGTTACTAATAATATTGCAATGTGAAAATTTATAATTTATTGCTAAGTAGGTACTAAATTAAAATTATTACCTGCACATTATTTTCGATACGTTAAATACAAAACTTTTTAAAAATCCATGGATTGTGTTACATACTGGCCACTTGAAAATCTATTTCGAGTGTGTTCAAGTTGACATCAGTCATATTTGAGTTACATCGACATTGTTGATATTGGTTTTAACGGTGTAGAGAATGTAATTAAAATACAAGTAAACTTTATTAAATTAGTATTGAAGAATATGTGGGATTTCAGATTACCAATGTAACATCTGAAAATTCGTTGCCAATTACTCCATGGTGCTAAATATCACTCATTATACTAAGAAGCATGGAAGTATTATTGATTGCGGATTCCAGTTCAGCGTCTCCAGGTTTCAATACAAGTCCTGGCTTTGCACGTGGTTGAAAAACTGATTTAGAATTGCTAAGGGTATTAATGTTTTTCCATGTAATAATAAATAAATAAATTGAGTAATCGTGGGTTTTTACTTAAGACATAAATTACAAGACGCTTATCGCAGGTAAAACGAAAGTAATGGTGTTACAAAAGAACGGCGAGATGACTGGATGTGTTATAATATAAAAATTAGGAGTGGAAGGATAAAACAAGTGAGAAGAGTTTAGGTACTTGGAATGTATGTTCACGAGTGAGTGTAAGCGCGAAGAGGATATCGAAAGTAGAGTAAAAGCGCGAAATAGAATGAATAGAGCACTTCATTTTGTTATGAGCCCTCAGGACATTTCTAAGAATGATCTTCTGGCTATTCACAACTGTGTGCTAGTATCCACTTTGATGCGCTCGTTCCCTAAATATCAGAACTGCAAAATACTAGATTGCCGACATACCTGCTTATCAAAATATTAGATTTCCGGAATACCAGATTTTCTTTATGCTATGTTCTGACATGAAATTTCACATACTAACTCTTAGTTTATAAGCAAATATGTTACTAACCAACTATGGATCTTGTCCGAAATAAATAAATTATTATTTCAGTATACTTTTATTTTCTCAAATTAGATTTTTTACAATCTGATTATAAAAAGTAAAATACAAAATGCACTTACAAAAAATAAACACAGTATAAAAAACCTAATCTAGATCGGCGCTGGCAGCGGGGCAAGGCCCAAGCTACCGGCGGTTAGGGCTGCAGACTGAGGAACCTCCTGACGATGCGCGCCGTGTCAAGGTACCGCCTTCTGTATCAGACCCTTGAGCCAACCGTCTAGCGAGAGTCTCCTAAGATGGTGGTCGAGACTCTTCGCTATGAGACCGTTTGCTGTGACGACTATCGGTAGGTACAATGATCGTCGAATCCACATCCCACATGTCGGTCACCTCGTGAGCCAAGGTACTTGCTGAGTTTGTCCTTCTCGGCCTTCACGAGATTCTCGTCATGGGGGATGGTGATGTCGACGAGCACTGCGCGGCGCTGTGATCGATCTATTATCACGATATCAGGCTTATTGGCACTAATAGTCCTGTTCGTGATAACAGATCGATCCCAGTAGAGCGTAGCACGACCATTCTCAAGAACTGGCGTCGGTGTGTTTTTGTAATAGGTACGGCACTTCAGATTCTACAAGGCTGTATTGAAGAGCAAGTTGCTGTGGATAATTCTGGCTACTAGGCTATGTCTGTGCAAGTACTCTCCGTTAGCAAGATGAGAACAACCAGAAATAATATGCCTTAGTGACTCACCGGGACGGTAGCATGCCCGACAAATGTCGACCGTACCGTCCTTGAGGATATATTTTCGGTAGTTATTCGTCTTGATAACCTCATCAGCATTTGCACAGACAAAACCTTCTGTTTCCCCGAAGAGGTTGCCGATTATTATGTTCGTTTTTATATCGAAACAGCCTTTGCAAGCCTGGTGTTTTCATTATCTGGTATTAGAGGAATTCGGTTTTAAATGGAACATGGTGTATTGAGAACATAGTACTTTACAAAACTGTTACAAAAACGAACATAGCGTAAAGAAAATCTAGTATTCCGGGAATCTGATATTTTGATAAGCTGGTATGTCGGCAATCTAGTATTTTTCAATTATTTAGGGAACGAGCGCTTTGATGTATGGTCGCCAGAGTTGGGTGTGGCAGAAGAGACATGAGACATTTTAGGTTCGCAAAGATGGAATAGGTAGTGACAGGTGGCTAGCCTGTCCCCTAAAACATACCTAAACCTATTTCCTTCGTCGCCTCTGACATCCACGGAAGAAATGGAGAGGTGTTATTCAATCCCGACCCCACACGAAAAATAAAATGAATTAATAGTAAAAGTATTATAACATAGTTCGCTCTAACGCGGCCGAAACGTCGAGAGGTAATTTAATTCAAACGTGATAAAGACCCGCGTACAAAAAATAAAAATACACGACAGATATTATAAAAACCTAACCCAGCGCCGTATCAAGCAGCATCGCTTTTTGGATCAAACCCTTGGGCCAACCGTCTTGCTAGAGTCTTCTATTAAGATGTTGGTCGAGACTCTTGGCTATGAGACCGTTTCCCGACACGACTATCGTCACTACAATGATCGTCAAATCCACATCCCACATGGTGATCAAATCGTAAGCCAAGTCATAGTACTTGCTCAGTTTAGTCTTTCTCAGCCTTCACGAGATTCTCGTCGTGGGGGATGGTGATGCCTACGATACGAACACTATCTAATACAAATAAATAGCTACCTACTAGCAAATAATGACATTAAAATATGCGTTGATTCATTTAATTTATTTAACTTTAACACAATCAAACAATAACAAAATTCACATAAGTATTTTTGGGTAGCAAAATCACTACGAACTGTTTAGTTTTACGTTTTTAACATTTAGTCATTTTGTTTATCAAGTTGCACAAATATCACTTTTTTACCCATGTACTTACCTAACAGAAACAATGACCTTATTTTTGATTTTTTTATTACACTATCAGAACGTCCCACAGCTGGGCAAAGACCTCCCGTTCTCCTTCCTTCCGCCACTCATCCCGTATCCCGTATGACGGCGTTCTCCTGCCAATCTATCTGAAATGCGTCCAAGTTATCCCGCTATCTCCTCTCCGGTTTTCTTCTGCATCTTTTTCCATCCCGCGAGACCCACTGGTTTGCAATTCGGGCCCATCGTTATGCGTGAATGCGGCATACATGACCAGCCCAGTCCCATTTAAATCTAGCGGTCTTGCCCTCACGCCTGCAACATGATTTTTGGAGCGCGGTCCTGTGTTTCTGTTACGATCAGTTTTACGAACATCCAAAATACTGTGCTCTATTTTGAATTGGGAAATCTTGAGCCGGGCCTTTTGAGTTTTAGTTAATTTAAAGTAGGTGAATAGAATTTTTTGATTCAACGTATTATGTTCAATGACAATGACAATGACACATAAACATTGGTAAGTAGTGACAGGATTGAACTCCTGCAGTTGACGTCAGTCAGAAACAGTGACGCGGTCTTGCAACGTCGCTAGCATAAAGGTGAATTATACTGGATTAACTTTAAAACAAAAAACGTTAATTACTCGCTAACTAAGCCGAATCCAGCTAACTTTATACGACATTTTATTCTCTAATTATGGTCAGGAACACGGTGGTAAAGTTATGCGGTTTCCTCCCGAAGCACCCTGTATAGGCTGATGATGATGATGATGATGAAATAAAATAATTCAATTACGGATTAAATTTAGTTTTAAACGAATGACTAGTCTAATTAGCGAGCAACCCATATAAATCTTGCTGTCGATGGCTACAAGACTAGCAGCAGATAAAGCCCGGGACACAATAGCAAGCTGATAAAGCCCTGCAGTCCACACGTCGACATCGGCAGCTGCGATTTATTAGACGTTTTTATTGTTCACCAAGTACGCTCCTTGTTTTAATTTCGCTCAAGGATCAGCGCGTTCCGTTCGCCGCGCCGTGCGGTGTGCCCCGTCCCTATCTCGCCGTGAGCCTAATGTCGCGAGGCGACAAAATTTATCGCGTCGCTTGTAATTCCGCCCCGCCGCCGCCACCCCTGCGTCACCCGCGTCACCCCGTCACCCGGCGACACACTTATAACGTTTTCTAATGAAATTGTCCACAAACTCCCGCTCGCCGCAGCCCCGGCCCGTCGACGCCGCCGGATGAACCGAAAAAAGTACAGCTCGCGTTACTAATGGCTTCATTTATCACAGTCACTTACAGTGATACACCGCAACGACGTTTTATATTTAATTTGGCTCTCTGCGGAATAAATTACGGCCATATCGAGACCGGGGCGATAAAGGACAAGCGGCTGTGGAGCTATCGGAACGGCGCGCAGTATTAAGTCGGTAACCTCCTTGGATTAATTTGTTCGTGACTAAGTGATAAGTTAGCCGCCGCCGAAGCTGCGCCTGCCCGGCCGAAACTTATGACACCGCCGGACGGATTACAAGGGACGCCGAAGAAAGTGTTTTGACTGTATACGTCAGACGGAGGAACGGTAATGTTGAAAGTTTTGAGTGCTTTGAACACGACACGAATAGAAAATGCTCGCGAAGTCATTTAACAATAAAGATAACATTCACGTGTAAGTTAGTGAGACGTGTAATAAATTAAAACAATGAGCTGTTTTGCGAAACTTTAGTCTTGGGCGTGTACAAACTACAATCGGCTGAAACCCTACGAGTAAAGAGTTGTTTCCTTTAAAACACCGAGACTTTCATAGGTACAATAATATGCTATGAAAACCGTTAAAACAGTTTCACTTCGAGCTCCTTCTTTGTTCGTGGTGAATACACTAACCGCGCACTTTCAACAAGTCACATTATTCTTGATTTGAGACCCATGTAACTTTAAATTGCAGATGAACGCACATACATCCCATGAACGTCCGCGTACATTTCTGAATTATTGTAACACATGTTTTTACTTTGCTCGTAACTTTTTGGGCACAAGTTTTTTTCATGCGGAACATAAAAATGCGGCAAACTTTTACATGTTTTTTGTTGTGTTTTGAACACAAAAGTATTCCGTTTACAGAGTAATCTCCAGCAGAATCTTAAAAAGGCCTATTTAGGATTCTAAACTGTACTAAGATGCTACAAACATGAGAAGATCGAATGCACTCCTGCGTAATGCACGAGGTTTAGCCGCCGCAGCTGCATTAGCATCTCGCATCCCGAGATTACAGCAAGCCCACATTTATACGCCGCGTAATTTGGCAACTCCACTCTGATTAGATAGTGCTTTCCACTCGTTAACACAAACGAGTATTACCCCGCGAACCCTTAATTTCCGCGTTAATATGATCTTTGTTTTCGATTTGTTTCATAAACGCTATTTCGTTAACTTCCATTACAGTGCCTAACTAAATAATGTGTTTAATTAATTTCTGTAACCCCGTTCATATTGTGGCGAATGTTATTGGAACATTTAGAGATGACGTTTGTTCTGTTAGATTTTCATTTGTGCCGTGAGTGGTGTTCATTACTGAGATTTGATGGTTCGTTTGAAACCTTAATCGAATGAGACTAAGTCGCTCGTAGGCACATTAATTTCCTTGTTTAAAATCTGTTTTAAACAATCTGACTCTCTTTTCACATGCAACATCAATGCTACGTATTTTTAGTTAATAATTATACTTAATCAGAATACTTTTGTTTTTCATGAAACGCAGAAATTACCGCATGTAGTTACTTGCAGGGAGTAGGTGCTCCTAGTCTAGTTCTTCAACATAAAAACAAAAAAACACTGCATTCTTTATACACAGTTGTGTTCCCGTATAGGTTAAATAGGTACTTTTTTTTAATTTACATGATATTGCGCCATCGCCCGTACACAACAACGCAAGCAGAAGTTCAGACATTGTGGTCCGTTTCCGCACATTCTTTCGGCGACATAAAATGGCTACCGAGTTCATGCACCTAGTGGTCTTAAGGTTTGCTTACACTGCAACGTACTTTTCTTTTGTTCAGTTTACTGTAGAATATTTTTACCATCTATTTCTAAGTTGGTTTAAAAAATCTTTAAAAAAAGCGGAAGTTTTTGCAAAAATTCAGACCTCATTGCAAAATCAGTTCTGTAAAGCGTAGACTATGTAATGAGATTAAATACTTTATGACACTATATTAGTTGAAGTATATGTACATGTTACAAAAATCGTATAAGTGTTTATTAAGATTGTTTTACATATTCTAAAACTAAATTATCACTTTATAAACGCAATCGATTAACATACAGACACGTTGCCAATTCAGAAAGCTTTAAAACGCGATCTCTTTTTGTGACATTAATTTTACCAGCTTCAAAATGTCTCTATACTTACCTAAAAAAACGTTGTTCATCAATTTTGAACTGGCAGTTGTTTCATTAAACTAACAGAAAACAATTAAAACTTGACGCAAATAGTTAAGTTTAATCTGTTGATTCGATACATTATAGCTCCTAACTGAGGACAGTTCCCTTGCCGGAAGCAACGCAGCACCGCAAGACTAGTACGTTGTTTCCACGGTTTGGCGAGCACGCCTTACTATTTCGGAAGTAATGTAAATCGTCTACTACGGCAAACTTCCAGAGATATCTCGCCAAAGGACAAGACGCTAATATATGCGCAATCGTGCAACCCACGTATTGTGGCCTAATGCAGCGAAGTTTCGTCTGCTGTTTCTATTTACGCTTACCAACTTGCAGATTTGTGAATCCGGTTGTTATTAGTGAATTTCTGCTGAAGTATGTTAATGCCTTGGTGAGCTTTGTCTAGGCGTTCTAGGAATGCTTAGTGCTTTATAAGTGCACTGCGGCTATTTTACATGTACCTACCGTAGGTTTTTCTTTCGGTGATTGCTTAGTTATCATTTGAAGGTTTAGGAGTCGGACTCGTGCGCAAAGGGTACCATAGCGGTTATCTATAGAACATTAGTCGTTATCAAGCAAGAACATGCTATCAAGGATTACGGATTGAGAAGCAAATTTGACTCCGCCCTTGGCTTGTTGCGCTGTTATGAGCTGAGCTGAGCATAAGCTGCAAAAACACGTTTGAAATCGAAAATGTAATACTTTTTTTACGCGGCATTGCTTCATACTAAAACTCATCACATCATCATAGGAAGGTACACTACAGGTTTCAAATCTTATTGCCAATGTATGGGAAATATATATGGGAAATTATGTTCATATCGCATAAAGGGCCATGTCCTTTGATTGCGTAGTTTTAGAGCGTAATTTTGCATTGCGTAGTTTAATTTTTCTTAGGCTTAAAGAGCCACATATATTTGGCATCAATTCAATATTATATTCACACGTTCCTGAGAAAAACGGCTCTAAACACACTGACAGGCGTACAACGAAGTCATTCTATGGGGGGTCCTTTTTCATTAAAAAGTGCGGAATCCTAAAAAGAGAATGAGACTGATTTCATTGGAAAACTTGCGGAATATTCGAATTAAAATGTTACTAACGGCTGATAAAATAAGGACAAATACGTTCTGAGAACAAAAGAATAGCAGCGTAAGCGTACACGCACCTTTTAAATAAATTGCGTTTCTGTGCTCTAGAATAATTTATAAAGATAATCTGTTTACGCCTACACTTTTGTCTCAGTATCTCTCTGTAATATTACTTGAATGGATCCCGCCTCGACCCGGAACTTAGTTGAGGCTTTCTTAGGCCCATTTCAGTCTATTAATTAAAATTAATTTTATACCATGCTCGTTTTGGTTATGCTACAATAAATAGCCTTCTACCAACCTTGGGAGCTTGAGTCTTCCGAAATCTATTAACTTTCCAAGAATTTAACTCCGACTTTACCCGTCCAGTCTCTATGTTCGAGCATTACTTTGGTTTTTATCTTTTGTTTTAAAATTAGATGCTTTTACTTAATTATACAACAAAAAAACTTTAGTAATATTTTAATTATACATACATACATACATACATATTCTCACGCCTGTATTCCTAAGAGGGGTAGGCAGAGCACATGAATTCAAAAATCCAGTGCCACGTTTAGCAATTTCAGGGCAACCAGATGGTTAAACGTGATATTGCTGTGACAGGTTGCTAGCCCATCGCCCACAATACACAAACCCTTTCCCAGAGTCGACTCTTACGACACCCACGGGAAGAAAGGGGGAGGTGCTATTCTAACCCGGCACCACTAATTATAGTGTATATCAATAGGAGAATCACTACAATTCACCTGCCTATGCTTAACAATTTCTTATAATAATTAAAAAATAGAAGATACTGTCTTTACTGAAATATTTACATACCTACGTAGGTATTTCTTTATAATACTTATCAAAATTGTTCGTATAAAAAGATAAGAGGTTGTGCAAATTCGAGGTCTTCACGTCAAGCCGCTGCATCAGCAAGTTACAAGCTGAACGATTCTACCACACAATAAAATTAATGTTTTTTAGTTTTTTTTTTATATAAATGAATTAATTTGTTAGAATAACATTTATGTAGGTAAATAAATAACAATAAAACTTATAAATAACTTATTATACTAAAAACAAACTTAACTACAACTGGAATTTAAAAGTAAACAGAAATTAATAGGCCTTATTATACACAAATATGCAGTTTTAAGTCATTTTAGTTAACTTTTTCATCACTTTATGAGGTGCCATATAACAGTTACAAATAACTTTTTACTTTAAAAAATTATGTAAATTTTTTTCTAGCATACACCCACCAATATCATAGATCACGTACCAAATGTGATGCAGTTTTTGTGTATCAATTATAGCTGTGAAGACTTTATTATATCCATTTTTTCGTTATTAAATCTGATACCTCGTCAAATAAGCTGAACATGTTTTATCTTTATTTATTTTTAATTGAATTTAGAAGCCATTTGGAATCACAAAGATTAAAAACCCGGCCAAGTGCAGTTGCGGTTGCGTACCAAAAACAGCAAAAAAAAACAGCTGTCACGGTTCGTGAGATACAGCCTGGACAAACAGACAGACAGCGAAGTCTCAGTAATAGGGTCCCGTTTTTACCCTTTGGGTACTGAACCCTAAAAACCGTAAAAAATTTCAGCAAACGCAGAGAACAGTGCACGATTGAACGAATTTGAAGTTTCCGAATCCCGCGGCCGCTCTGCGCTTGCGGCACGCCGTAAGCTATGCTCAGGCCCCAAGCAAAGATATTTCGCAGTCGTATTTACTCAGCCGTGCCTAAATTGTTTGCTTACATGTTCGACGCGCCGCGGCGCCGCACGCAACGCTCATTACGCCTAACGGCCTTTTGTTCCGACTTACACAACATATTGTTAAACCCGATGAACAGGATCTTCCCTTTAATATGTTTATTTTTATCATTTCAGGTAAGTTCCTCCAGCTCCAGTCTAATGGCTACGCTTGGGTGAGGATTCGCCTTTGAATTACTGAGGGAAATTGTGAAAAGTTTTCAAGATATGCGTTTCTTTGATGATTTTAAATCGTTAGTTACAGCCAGCGATTAATGCATCTAAACTCTTCTGTGGACTGAAACTGTTGCTTAATTAAACATAAAAAAAAAACAATTGAAAAGCACACAGTATTCTTATTTAACGAACCAGTCAGCTGTCTATCGCAGAATCAGTCTTTACAATGCTTTAAAAGAAGTCTTACGTACCGTAAAAAGTAGCCCGGCGGGCGCAGACAGGACAGATCACTACAGTTTAACGATACAAGCATTAGACATACCACTTAGACGCAGTAAACATTCATTACGTTTCTTACCGCGCGGGGGCAGGTTGGCACACTTAATTGTTCATACAACAAGCCAGCTGGGAATTGGCTCTAAATGTTTCGCTGTCCGGAACGCAGCGCCGCCGCAAAAGCACCCGCGAATACGCTCCAAGCATTCCTCTCCAACGAAGCCAAAATCGACCACATCTCTTTGTAGCTAGCCTGATTTTTGAGTAATCTCGGCCGGGCCCCGTGCTCGGGAGGGCTCTTGATGGAAAGCGCAATAGACGGCCATTTACACCTGCGATTCTTCTTCATCTTGCGCTAAACTGGCGCCCCTTTTGCCTAAAGTAATTATGCCACACAACGTATTAGTCTTTTGGGAGCGAGCGCGTGTTGGAAACGCTTAATCATTTGCTTAACATTTGCGTACGCAAATAATCCGCTAATTTAATTTCGGTATGGTATTTATGGCGCTTATTTATTATCATATCAGAGCGAAGGCTTTATTTCGCCGGCAGTGTGTGCGTGCGAATAGAACGTTTATTATGAAATCATGTCGTTAATGTCACGTTTACTATTTAGAATTTCATTACAGTAATATTTATCAATTTCAGTTCCGTTTTGTCGTGACAACGGTAACGATTTCCCGACCATCGAGATACCAGGAAAATAAAGAGGAATAAATTTGGTAAAATTTTCGGGTAGGTGAAAGTAGTCAACATCACTATTCATCACGCAACCCTCTCCTGCGGAAATTACGGGAGCCCAGAATATACGGCGGAGTGCCGCTCCGCTGATTTTTCTCCATACGGCTACTTCCTGATGAAGGACAAAAGTTTTCATTGCGTCGAGAAGTCATATTACATATTGATTATTTCGTGAATCTCATGTATCACTCGGTCTGTTTGTCCCCCTCGCGCCCCACTCAATTCCAATAAGGCATCTCTCTCCGTCCGACCGACTTACTTAAGGCTTAAATCGCTTTTGAGCCCTCCTCACCATTGATATTTATGCTTTTTTCGGGATTCTTACGGAGGGTAAGTTGTTTTGAAACTTTTCTTTTTGGGAGAAATGGCTGGGTTCACTGGATTAATGTAAGTAGAGTGTTGTAATTGGTTGAAAAGTTATTACTTTTCTGTTTCTTTTCGGGAAAAACATAAAGCAATTTTACAACTTCCTCGGGAGTGATTTATTTCTATTCGTTGAAACATCTTTTCTGAACTTAAAACAACATTCAAATTGTATCTCTTGATTATTATTTATTAATAACGTTTCGTTTTTATTTGAGAATATTATTCGGAGTTTATTACCTAAACTGTTTTCACAACTAACTGCCTTATTTATTTAAAACGTAGCTTTGTAAATATACACATATTTAGCATAAAATAATACCTAATTATTAATAATTTAATCAAAAGCGAATACCGTTTGGGTACTGAGATTTAGAAACCAATTTCTAGGCATTCTAAACATACTCAGGCTAAAGATAGTTTAATTGTCATCTTACTTACTAATTGCCAACTGTTAATAATTGTCTTATACCTAGCAAGAGAAACAACAAAGATCAAAGACATATTGGTTTCTATCTGAGAACTCTTACCACACCACCAGAAAGTAGGTAAATATGTGATCTCAGTCATGACTCATGACAAAAATTATATTTTAGGCTACTTTTAATAATATTAAGTTTTAAGTTATTTAAATTAATCCCCTACAAAAATACCAGAACCTTTTTTAGCTGTCACCTCTTACGACTAATCCAGCCAGGGACCAATTTGATTCCACTCGCATAAATAAAACCTCTGTATCCAACTACTCAAATTAATACGGGCTTATTTCGCGCTCCGTAATATTTTCCTCAAATCCCCTAAAGCTAAGTTACTGTTAAGATTATCCTTAAAACGAGCTTAAAGATATTATGAGGTAGGACTAATTGCAGGTGCGACAATCCTTGGGCTGACGGTAAACCATTTATGTTTCGATTAGAGAGACTATTTTGAAAATTAAAATAGCACTCATAAGGGAAATGTTGCTATAAAAATCTCATTTTAACTTTTTTCAAGTTGACCAAGAAGTCTGAATTTCATGGAGAGGGAAAATTTAATGAACTATAGAAGTTTTGTGCTTTAAACCACTTTTTAAGCAACGGTTTTAGTTATACTTCTGTTGTAGTAGGTTTTTCTTTGCGTGAAGCTACGCCGTAGCAATATTTCGTAGCACGGCTCTCGTAGAGGGTGCGCATGCGCTTGCTACGGTTACTTAACACGCTACGATAAGTAAATTTTGTCTAAAAATATTGGAATCTAAAATATATTTCATCTAGATAAAATACCCATTGATACAATAATTTGAGTTACGCAAGAAAAATAATGACGTAAGTACTATAAAAAATGTGAAAAGTAACTCTTTCTAAAAGTGCATGAAGTTCTTATCCTGTGAAAAGTGAAATACCCATAGTTTGTCTCTCTAACGTATTTTGTGCTGTTTCAATCCTATTTGAGTATACAAGCGTGATGTTTATGTATGATGCAGTAACATATCTCTGAACAACAAATAAACAGTCTGAAACTAAGTTATATACCATAATTAAAATTGAACATTAAAATTCACAAAACCGTGTAGCTCGCCTGATTCCCGAAAAACATGCGAAATTTCCTCCTTTTTGATGACACGCTCACTTAGTTTCTAATGATTTATGGCATTCGGTTTGTTTTGCCTTTTAGACTTAATATGTTTTTCACATGTTCGCTTATTTTTGTTTCGTAACTTCGCGCTCTGCTACCCTGTTCCTGAACATCGAGCAAGCGACCGTTTGCGAACGACATAATTTTATTTATTTTTGCCAAATACGTAAGGTGCATGAGGTTGACAACATTTGGAAATTTTATAAGTCGCAAAACGATTATTTATCTTGTGTTCATAGAGAATAAACTAAACTTTATAACTGCAATGTGGTGTTGGGTTTAAAATAACACATCTTTCCATACGTGTGGTGTGGGGAAACTAAGGAAATAGGTTTAGGTACGCAACAGACAACGACAGGCTACCAATTTGTCACTCTTTTGTTGTACCTCTTCCAACAGCTTTCAAACCTCAAATTGTGTCATAGAAATAGTCATGGTTTTTGCCGTGTTTCATGTGTTTTTTTTATTGGAAAAATACCGCCTTTCAAGTCATAAGAATGCTAACTGACTTATAGTCTGCACCAGTTTCAATCCTTCGCGAACTTTCTCGAGTGTCGAGATCAAGCTCAGAATTACAAATGTAGCTACAATATAGTATCAAACTACGCTTAACTCAAATTACAACCACTAGGGTTAGTTTTCTAGTCGACATAACATTTAATTGCCGCACTGCTCCATATATTTATAATATCAAACAGTCATAACGCCACACATGTGCAAACAGTCCTGAATCGAGGTCGACTCGAACCCGCTCTAAGCATTTGTTTCAGTTTGCGTGTAAGGGTCTTAAAATATCCGGTTCAGAAAATAAAACACAAAAGCTATTTTCTCTGACAGGACTTTGTTTGAAATCATAACAAATAGCCTTTTAGGAAACCGCATCCCGGCCCGAACTGTCCTACAAAAAGGGGTTCGTAAACACATTACAAATCTTTGCCACGGCATCGGGCAGTTAAGAGGGCTGTCAATGGCCTCCCCCCTCCAACTATTCGTCATGTGTCTTAATGGATTACATGGAATAAAGTAGGCATCGACAAAACAAAGGCCCGGCTCCCCCGAAAATCTCTGACCGCATAGTTTGCTGGCTAAAACTAAATTTATTACGTTTGACCTTAGTAATTCTTGTTGGAGGTTTTCTAACCTAAATGTGTAGGCAGTTACGGCTTTGAAAGGTATGGCGCGTTCGTCCGTTGTGGTTTTATACGGAACTAAATATTTTATGAGTTACAAAATAGTTGCGCAGAAAGTATCGGCTCGCCGCGAGTTTTGATTTGATCCCTGAATATTTTCGGTGTCTGATGGAAGTTGGAAATTGCACTAAGTGATTTCGATTGTTATTGGTAGGTGTAGAATTAAATTCAATTTGTATAATTGCTTTCTTTTTCTTTACGTAACTATAACATAAACATCATGCGTGTATTCCCGAATGAGGTAAGCAGAGCACACTAAATGTTACAAAGACATAACCATGATCATTAATTTCACGTTTCGCGGACAAGTACTTAGCAGAATAAGCAGTTTGCTAACCTGTCGCCAAAAACATACCTTAGTAATACTTTAGTTGCTTCTTACGACATCCATACAAGGAAAGTTATAATTATAAGCCGGACAACTCACAGGATCAAGGGGGGTTAATGTATATAAACTGTTATTACTCGAAATAGTGATTTGATAAAAAACAAATTATTAAAGTAAATCTCTGTCAGCCATTTGCAAATTTCCATTGGATGCGCCTGCTATGTACGGGATGGATACTGAACGTGTTACGGGAACGTAGTGGAGCCGCAGTTCGATGCTCATCACATTAAAACTTATTTCTGCACCGGTCGTTGCGATTACCTGCTCACGGCTCGGCCGCCTGCCACTTATTCGAATGCGTTCCACTGTAAACGTGCTCATTTCGCGCCCTTTGAAGCCGGCATGTTTAGAACGTTTGATTCCAACTCTTTCACCATGATTAACGTTTTGAACGATCGCGCGAGTTACGCCCGCACATTCAGTGGATGAAGCACAACCCTGGTGTGTCGGAGCAACTTTTTAATTCGCCTAATGCACGGTGACGTCGTGTGCCTTGTCTTTGCTTGCCTTTTCTTAACTGCAGCGCAAGTTTGTATGATGAGTGGAGCTCCGTTTATGATGTCATAGTCGCGCTGTTTGCGTTTTCAGCTTCTAGCGTAGGGTTTTGTTTTGTTTGACAGGTATCCTTTGTTTTGCAACAACTTGTTTCGTTTAAAATGTTTCAGTATTTAGTGTTTAAAATAAAAGGTCCGTTTTACTTCAATCCATTTCAACACGAGGTTTACTTTGCTATTTTTTTGGAAGTTGTCCGCAAAAGAGAATTGTTGCGACGTCTAGATGAAGCATGATGATAAATAACGGCATCGGATTGTGAAATGAAATGTTACCTGAAATAAATAACAATTTATCTTAATAGGAATTAAGATTTTAAACGAACCATTTCCTCTTAATCCAATAGGACGAAGCCAAATGATCGCTAATTAATATTAACAAAGAAAACACCACAACTGCGATTTGCAAGACGCTTAATCAGACTTAATGATTATTTTGATTTTCATCTCTCGCCCGCGTGAAACGAGAAAGTTAATGAAAAGTCAAGCAAACTCAGTCGAATACAAATTTTAGCATTAGTATGCAAGAGTAAAGTTTTTATTCAATATAACTTGCACTGTTTTATCTTCCGTCTCTCATTCGCATCAGCAATGCACAAGTTATTGTAACTTCCCATCGCGCTAAATAAACCCATTGAAAGCCACGATTTGTGTTGTTTTGTTTGCCTTATTCATTTACTGATTTAATATTTGAAAGTAATTCTGAGTGATGTAATTAGTGCTTTAGCACAATAAAGTTCCGTATCGTGAAGCGTCATGGAACCCGGGATTTCTCTGAGTTTGTTGGGTCAAAACTCCTTTTTGCAATCATGATTCAGAAATATTTTTTCATAAATCAACATACAATGTCATGGTAAACTTGTGAAAGGGGTCAGTCGAGGGTTAGTGTGTATTTTGTGACAACGTCCTATAAAAATGTCACGTAGGTATCAATGTCAATATGTACAAACTTTATTAGAAAAAAAAAGTATTTTATTTATTGTTACGAACCAGTCTTCAAGGACTGATAAAAAAGACTGAACCTTTTAAAAAAAAAACTATCTCTTTGGTTCCTATTAACTAAATTAACATCAAAACCCTCTCACAATGAGAGGATAGATCAAAATAAATAGACCAAGTTAATAATTCAGTTTATTATTTTTAATTTTTAGGATTAATTCCAAAATTAAAAATCTTTTTAAGTCATTCAAAAGAATGATGACAAAAATATCATTCGTAGGTTACTTGAAGGACAGTGTTGATAATTTATAAATAAATATCTTCGTGTAGTAAAAATACGTTAGAAAGTGCGGTCTATTCCCGACGGCGGAGGAGGCTAGTTCCGCAGCTCGTCTCCTGCGGTATCGAGTGCGGCCCCAACACGCCAGCCACCTAATTCTGATATGAATATGAAATTGTATGTAAATGTCGGCCAAATGTTACCGCGCAACTTGACAACTCGACAGTACCGTAAATATACGGGCGCCGTGGCGCTGACTGTACCAAAACATGCGAGTTTGTAGTTTACGACAGTAAATTGTTTAGATTGTGCCCTACGTACCTACTTAGCTGTATCTATGCAAAGCAGTCGACTGCCGCACGGCTGCGCCGTATAATCCACGCAAGGAGACTGGAATTCGCATAGGTAGCGTGGAGTGTCCTTGCGACGTGGTCTAACGAGAGCAATCGCCTGGCTGCGTCGAGAATCCTTGTTTTAAACTAGAATTCATTGCCGCCGTACCTACGCCGCAAGTGCACATGGAGCGAAGCACTCCGCTACAAAGTTAAGTTTTGCCACTTGCCATAATTACCAATAAAACGTGTTGCTGCCGCCGGCACGTCAGCGAGGCCGCATCAAAATTATGAAGTTAGCGCTTGCCTCCGTGACACCGCGTTATTGCTGACATTTCAGCCTGATTATCTTTAATTAAAAAGTTGTTTTAGACGCCCTCAAAATTCCAACTTATTAAAAGAAATTGCCAGGGCCCTGTGAAGTGGTAACTCAGTGAATTGTCATAATTAGATTAAGAGTGGCTCGAGAGTCAGCTAGGATTTTGGACAGAGATTTTAGGAACAATGTCTTGTTATTTTTTGTATCCCAGATTAAATTAAGTTCCAGTGAAATATGATATCGTATTTACTAAATCTTGGACCATTTATTTTTATTCACAACCTACCTTCTTTAATACAATCCACATTAAGAAATAATCTGGCACTTTGTTATTTTGCAATAAAACCTAATGCTCACTCGGCACACAATCATGTCGTACCCAAAGCAGTAGCTTTTACTTCCCTTTGTTCCAATGTAGTAGAATGGTCTAAAAGGATCGTATGCTCAAAGAATATTGACAGATATGATCACTTCTCGATTGGAGCACGGCCAACATCTAGATTTTCTGTACGATTTGTAACTCGATACTTTGCTAGCTTCCGTTTAGAATAGATATGCCGCTTTAGAGTGTTGCGTCTTACTTGTATTCGACGTGCGTTCGAGATATTTATGACGGTTTGCACTTCACGTATTTGCATGATACAATTTTGATTTGTAACATAGCGTACATGCATGCATTTTAATTTATCGCTGTTGTTTTCAAATAGGAGATGAGAAAAGGTGTGTTTTTTTAACATGAATAATATGCAGCGACAAAAAGTAGTGTTGAAAATGTTATCTAGCTCCGTGTTGTGATGCTTGTGATGTATGTGCATTCGCGGAGTGTTTGTTGGTACGGCTGTGCGCACAGTGCCGCCGTATGATTCCCTTTTATTTATTTTAATCAAATGTGCCGGTTGTTGTTTTGATGCAGTGAGGTTTGCTGTCGCGGCAGTTTTGTGTGCTCTATATTCTCCCATGAATTCCACCGGCGGAGTCGCGCATAGACGAATGCTTTTACATTTTACATAGCTGACGAATGAATTCGTTTTTAGCAGGTGATGTTACTTTGTTGGTTATTTCGAGGCATTTTTAAAACAACATCGCATTTAGTTCTAACAATTTCGCTGTATGGATTATTTACTAAGCTCTAGTGGAAATATTTTGATGGACCATCTATTTTGATTTGCTTTTTATATTCATCCCACGAATAAGAAAAAAAGCCAATTGATGGCAACTGCTTGCGAAAAACCTGCCTTATCTTTTTTTCCTACCTTTCATCTTTTGAATTGAAATAGTATAATTTAGCGGTGTTAATAAGAAATTCACTTGACTCATAATTTGACTATGTAATGAAGATTGTGTTATTAATTTCGTTACTCTTACATTACCACTCAAAATTTTGAAAAACAGTTCATTAATTGCCAAGTCGACTACGTCAAAAACAAAAAAGTACGAGCACTTTCCGACACCTGCAGTGCGCGATCATTTTATTCGTTCAGATCTAATTCCATTGCTTTATGAAGCAGGAAAGGAAAAGAGAACATTCCGGTGGGATAATGAAAATCTTCGACGTCGCGTTTCTTTTTTGTAATTGCTTCAGATCTTTGTAACGGGGTAGTGCGTGCGGGCTTTGGACGGCGCAGGAGCAATCAATGGTTTATGAGTTGAGAGGTATTGGCCGGGCAACGAGCTTTGAAGTTCGTAATAGGAAATAAAGGAGAGCGCAATTAGAAGTGTTTAACTGTTGCCCTTTGGTAACCGCACTTGGCCTGGGTGTGTGGCATTTTAAAACGATATCGCTTTAATAGTTTAATGTTAACAGAAGGTGTTCAAAAGTGAGAACTGAAGCCCCTGCTCTTTTATTTTGAGAGGGAGTCAATACCCAGCAGTGGGTTGTTCATAGGCATAATAAACTATTACTTTTTGTCTATTTTGGTTAATTTGACAACCAATTCAGTCATAACAGTTTCATAACATTTTCAGTTTTAATCCACTTTTAGGGAAAAAAAAGCAGACATAATGGAAAGATGAATTCAAGAATTCAATAAGCACTCATTCTGAGTCCGTTCAAAGTACCACCATTTTACCCGCTACTCCGGCCGCAAAGCAGCAGTACTTGCACTCTAGTGTTCTGTTATGGAAGATAAAACAGCCGCAACTAATACAGTCACGCAAGGAATTACACCTTAGAGTTAGCAACGTATCTACAATCTATCTGAAGGCCGTATACCATTCAGATGACGCACTTAGTCGTGTGTATAAACAACGAAGCCTTATCAAGAGGGTTCCGTTGGTGCCCTTTGAGCCGGGAACCCTAAAAATGGTGCGCACTCACTGCGAAACGCATCTCGACGATTGCAGCTTACGCCCCACAATCAGATAGCGTTGCCTCCCCCCCATATCGACTTTTTCCACTCCGCTTGTTGCACACCGTTTGGGAATAGTTTTTGTTACCGAACTAATCAACGCCCGAACAGAGGAACGGGTATTTCAATCCTCTTTTTTCCGTAGTAATGCTCGCATACGCTTATTCGGCGTTCCCGAAAAATGCTGATTGTTGATGATTTTGCTGGTCGCGGTAGGAATTTGTTTCCTCGGACAGACTAACCTAGGCAGAAATCGAACTCTGATTCACGACGCAAGTTTGTAGCTGTCTACACTATGTAGTTGCAACTGACGGTACACGGTATATTTTTTTACAGTGATGAAGGCATACGATCAAATAGGTTACTTGATGGTAAACGGCCACATGTGCCCTTAGATCAGCAATGCCAAATAGATAACAGATACGTTTTCAATACAGATACTTGTTTCGGCTATCTGTGTCAAATTGTGTTAATAAATTATAATTTCTTTCTTTTTTTCTTTTTACGGTTTCTGTAGCATATCAAACGGACCCTGCTAGAGGTCTTAACACCCATAAGTAATTTGCAAGTTGATGATTTATTAAAGAAGTCACTGGAACTTCACTTCAGATCATTTCATCAACTTTATCACTTCAAAGCTCAATCCTTGTTATGCGTGTGGTGTGCTCCGAACACATACACAAGACATACTAACAGACATACCATAATCTCCTTAACGTTGGATCTGCGGTTTTTACATCTATACAATTACAGCAGCATTCATTCACCAAATCATTCAGTAGCTAATTGCGGTTATGCGGTGCAAATATCGATTTACATGCCGCTGTATAATTCAAAGGTTGAATAATGTATTGCCTTTCATTAGCACATTGGGCAATGCCGAGATGTATTTGCACATGAATTCGCCTAACCGCACCCCGAAGGAGTACATCTGCTGATCCGCAGAATACTGCATCACTTATTGGAACTAAGAATTCCCACCAAATAATACGAATACACCCGAAAAAGTAATAATAGTTTTTAACCATTCTTTCTGTACATAATCATCAGCCAATGCTCGATAGGCTTCTCCCATGGCATGCCACTGAGCACAATCCACGGCCTCTATTCAAGAACTGGTCTACACCGAGGGTCATCAGTTCTTCGGGTTATATGGCCTGTCCATTGCCACTTCGACGGTTATTGGTTCCCTGTCGAAAGTCTTTGTTACGAATTAGGTTTTTCAGTTTCAACTCCAAGCAGTCCTTTCCGTAACACGTTAGGGACTTTAAATCTGTGAACCAATTTAACCACGAACATCCATGTTTAAGCACCGTAAAATATTAATAATAATAGAATAACCCGAAGGTTAACTGGCAGAGATCCCCTCGGGGATAAGTTCGCCTTTGTCCATAAAACTGTTATCCTTTATATTTGTTTTATATATTTGTTTTATGTACAATAAAGAGTCATACAATACAATACAATACAATCTTGACAGATACGACGCTCTGATCTGTACGAGCACATCATAGTGTTTCAATCTCAAGAGTGGAAGCGACAGTGTGAAACTAATTTAATATTTGAATCGCGCGAAAACTGGCACGTAACTAAGTTGTCTCGCATTCGACGCATATAAACGTTACGCAAATAGCCTTAGTAAAGTTAAACAACAAAACTTCATTACAAACTCGAGCACACCGCATAGTACGATATTATCGGATTAAAATGTCTCACCGCGGACCCCTGGAAACAGTTGAACCACGCACTGAAACTTTAACCGGGGAAAAATACAGAGCCTCTGTTAATGAACACCGATAATTGCCGGCTTACTACGGCACGCGTTCTATTACGTACCTGGGCGACGGCTCACCTCAATCATTTTAATGCCTGCTCAATTATTATACACTGCGGGCGCGCGGTCTCCGCTCGCCGCGTCTCGGCCGCAACTCGTGCGCAATGGATACGTCTGATCAGTGTATTTACAGTGTCGTTTTAGTTTTAATTAAGCTACAGCGGACCGTTAATCCGCACCGCGCAGTAAAATCGACTACGCAGCGCGTGCGGCGCGTTAATAAGTCCGTGCGAATTTAACTCCGAGCGTGGACCGTAAATGAGAATCGCCAATAAATCGGGCATTATAATAAACATTAACGTTATTGTTTCCCGTTAAACGGGACGGCGCGCCCCTCCCTCAGGTGGCGCCGCAGCAATCCGCTCGGAATTTCAACGACTTCAATTATTGAGTGCCTACGAAAACCGAACCCTTTGGGCTTCTCAAGGGGCCGGACTGTCCATTTCGCCCGACGATAATGCGGCGTGGCACGCGGAAAGGATATAGGTACCTACATTAAATAAGCCATTATATATCCGCTTCTCTTTTGTGTTTTTTCCACAGAGACTTTGCACGGAATTTAATTTTAAACTTGGACTTAATCTCCACCCCCTGGTAACCGCTTTGATTGTATTCGTTGTTTTCATTAAAAAGTTCTTGAAACTGTCAATTAATGCACTTCGAAATGTAGTTTTTCATAAATAAATTGGACGTCTTTAACAACTGGAATATAATTATGTTTCGAAGTTAGCAATACCCAACTTCTTTACTACAGCTATCTAGCTAGATTTGATTTACGCTTCTCATGTTGCAAATTGAAAACTACAATTACGTAAGTAAGTAACTCAAAGTAATCAAAATTTTTCGAAATTAGGTATTATTTTCTTACAGAAGAAAATGTTTTTTTTTATTACTTTAACTTCGTACCTTAACTTCACTAAAGCACGTTAACAGTTTTTTGTTGCGACAAAGTGCCCTATTCGGCTGCTTCTAAGGCAGTACTAGTGCAGACAGAGCCAGGGAGCGTAATCCAATTGAAGGTTTGCATAATTCCCGCCCAGCGCACCTACGGCGCAATGTAATTGTAGTGCATTGAACTAATAGCCGGGATTATTAGGTTTGAGCAGCAATGTATGTCATCAGACGATTAGGCTCGTTTGACACTTGTTTAGGTGACAAAGAGGTTGGATTAAAGTTTTAAAATACTATAGAACATGAACATCACGCCTTTATACTGAAAAAACTGTTTCACATTTCGCAGACATTTTCAGCACATCACACCCACAAAATAAATTGAGAGGTAAAAAGGGACTTATTAGAAACTAGCTTTCCGCCCGCGGCTTCGCCCGCGTGGAACTCGGTTATATTGCGGTATAAAGCACAACTATAAGAAAACTTCTCGTTTCAAACGACACACAGCGCCATCGATCTATCATCTATCGATCGGTCATCGATTGATATCGATCTATCATCGATCGATATCGATCTAGCAAGCAAACTATATTTTTGTTTTCCCTCGGGAACATCAATTTTTTCCAGGATAAAAAGTAGCCTATTATTTAACCCTTAACCACCTACGTCCAATTTTTGTAAAATAACAACCTACGTGCGGTCCTAGAGACCGCTCGTGAATAATCATCTCAAATTCGGGATCTGTAATATCAAGATAGCATTTCAACGAGTAAAATACTCGTTTATGCTTTAGCCTTTTATTTTAGAACTTCAAATAACATAAACTATAATAAAATCTTGAGATATGGCATAATCTTTCAAGACTGGTAGATTAAACACAAAAATCGACTCTGATTACATTAAAAGACCTGATAGATATAGGAATTCAAAAAATCAACTTTTTTTATTCATTTCTATAAAATAAGGAGTTCAACTACAAAATTAAATAAAAAAATAGAGCACTTATCGTCAAATTCTACAAAATTGCAATTCCCAAAGATCCACAATTTTTCAAGGCAGTTGCAGCATATTTTTTACAACATACCCCACTGAATCGGTTCCACGTCACTACAATCTTTGTCTGACATATTTTTGTCATCTGATACCTCCTGTAGCAACCATTTTTCTACGTGTTTCACAAAAATAAACAAAATTATGTGGGTGAAAAAAATGACATAATCACCTACGAGCGGTCTCCGAGACGTCTCCAAGACTGTTAAAAAATACAGTAACCACCTACATGCGGTCTCACAGACCGCCGATGATGTTTTTTAACTCACCAAATCAAAATGAGCATACGTCTGAACGAGTCGACGGCACGGCCGGTACTGTGGGAGGGGCCAGCAAAGGTACAAGGACACAGACGCGTGTGCGACGTACTCGCGTTTAGTTATTGACAATTTTGAGTAATCTATTGTCTGTGAGACCGCACGTAGGTGGTTAAGGGTTAATCCGGACTTCTATCTTTACGTCTGCAAAATTTCAAAGCAATAGGTTCAGTAGTTACGGCGTGAAAGCGGAATAAACAAACAAACTCACTTTCTGATTTATAATATTAGTAAGGATAAGGAAGTAAGGATAGTAAGGATAAACACACAACTCCTGCACAACATAAATATTTTTCCACCAAGGTCGTTTTTGACCGAAATTAGGCAAACCAAAAGTTTAGTTGTACACTAACCGCAAGTAAAAAAATATTTGTTAAAAATCACGCAACACCCTTAATTGCTGCGTTAAAAACTCAAGCACGGCGTCATCAACCAATATTAAAAGTATCAACTAAAACAAAACACCTGCGACCACGTTCATTCAGCATCATCGAAACTAAATTAAGGCGCTTACACACACACGTCACGTTGTCGCTAATCTCGACTCTTAGCGCAATCTGGAGCCATTCCGGTGAGTAAACAATACCGCCACCTTTCACGGGAACAAAGAGGAAATAACAAAAGAACGGACTGGCCGGACGAATCGGTGCACGCTGCATTATCGGGCGAACACGTGAGCTAGTCAGGACTTGCCTTTAGAGCTACAAAGAAACTTACACGACGGATTTATTGTTTTTACTTTGCTCTCGTAAATGAATATGCCATTAAATCGTGCGGTTTGTAGGGATTTCAGGGCTGGTTTATTTTATACATACATCACGCCTCAATTCCCAAATGGGGTAGTCAGGGCTCATGAAACGCTACATAAAACTATGACGTTTCGTCAGCACATGAAGCATATTTCTTAAGATTTTAAGTTAAAACAGTAACAGGTCGCTAGCCTGTTGTCTAAAATACACACTTTTTACGACATCCACGGAAAAGAGAGGTAAATTCTAAATCAAACACCACGCCGCTTATGTTTAATTCAGTAATGAAATGGGTCTCGCGAATTTTATAAATTGTAGATTGACTCTTTTCAACCCTGGTTAAGAATCTTTTGAAAACGCAAAACAAAATTTCGCTTACAGCTCTAGTCCTAGTTCAAGACCGAAAGTCTATTTCCACACACCAGAATTGACGCCATTTGATTATAAAACCGAGCGGCAAAATTTTAGCGGCTTTGCCCTGCGCTAGCACCGGACGCGCTAAAAGCCACAGTCCATACTCTATACTAAACAGAGAGTTAGCCACTGAAATTTCACCCGTTTTTTTTTTGTTTTATGATTGACAGCACACGGGTTGTGTTCGGTCGCGCGTTCAGCCTAGCCAGCCGTGATCCGCTGTTAAGAGACCTATCTACTGGCGGTTTGTGCACATTGTCACGTGCTGCATAATACAGACCACTGTGAGCTTTGAATTCGTAATTTTGCGGCCGTATCGAAAAAGCTATGGATAGTTTGACGGCTGCAGTTTTTATGTGCTATTTTCGGGCACATGAACGGTATTTACGGGTTGCTATGCAAATACTTGTTAGTGGACACGTCATGTTATGTTCGTTGAAATAACTTTGCTGTTTTACGGACTGCGGGATAGATGTTGGAATCAAAATTAATGTAACACATTTTTTTACTGATTTTTTTTGGTGTTCAATAAATTGTTTATAGATTTATCTAATTATTTATATTGTTGATTTTGTTTATAAGACAACGCATTAAATAAAACATGCTTGGATTTAATTAGATAAATTTAAAATAATGTAGACTATAAACATAAAGAACGGAAATAGCAACGCTCCATGTCTAATTACGGCAAAGAAAGCGCGGGATTCATTTGTGCCTAAGCGTAGAAAAAATGCTCATCTCGTTAAAACTTTCGTCTACAAATATAAAATTCAATTTCTGAATGAGTGCAAAAAAAGAATCCTCCACCATGTTTTTCGCGTTCATTTTGCATCAACCGACGTAGAATCCTAATTATCTTTCCCAGTTAAGCTTAAGTGAATTATTCCAGCCGCCCACTGCGGCGCACAAACAAAACGGCACGGAGTTCGCAACCTCAGTCGAAAATACTAAAACATTAAAGAGCATTCCCGGCGTGTGTATAATATCCGCTAAGTAGTATACGGAGCGCATAAGCCCGCTATCTTGGCAGAGGTAACCGAGCCGCGCTTTAGTCGGCTCAACTTTTAATAACGCCCACAAAATCATCTAATTAATCTGATTAGGGCTGGGCCCGTAACACTCGGTACTAATACTAATGCCTATTGCGCATTATACCGGCCGGCCTGTAGCGCCGGATTAGAGGGCTGGCCCACTCGTCTCCAAGATTAGTACGACTCGAGCTCACCAAAGATCCACTAGAGTCACACAAGGCATCAGCCTCTCTTTGATCACACTTTTCCTTAGCGGATAAAAACCTCTCGACTCCAGCTGAAACTGCTAGGTTTACACTTTCATTTTTGCAGTATTAAGCAGCATTACATAATGAGTCAGCTATTTGAAGTTGCCTTATATCCAGCGGCGCTTATTTGTCTTTTTATGAAGACGAAATAACGATTGGGGAACACGATCGAGGCATTAATGGCTTAAGAAATAAAGCCGCATATCGCGTTTTGGGCTCGACGGCCGTTGTGTTTGCACGCGCCCCTATAAGTGTAATTAGGGGTCGAGACTCCTTCAGCTGGCTCCACGCACACGATGAATGAGATCTGCGACTAATGGAGATCTTATCTTAACCCCGTGATGGAGTAAGGTAGCCGTCCTTAACAGTATAAACTTTATTATAATATAATATAGGGACTTATCTCGCCCAAATAGGACAGTCGAGTCCAGGTCATAAATAAGGCCCGGCTTTGATTTCTGAAGATGACCCTTGCTTTATACGTTTCTTAGGGACGGATCTCGGAAGGTCCCTTTTAATAGTTTCTAAGGAAATCTTGCTTAATTGGCAAAATGGATCACATGAACCGTAGGCACGGTTGATAATTGGGACCGTAATAAATTCCTTGGCCTTACTTCTCGCGGTGCGACTCGCTGCTTTGTATTCCGTGTGTATTAATTTCTCCACAATTACTCGCTAATCCGTTTTCTTCACAAATTAAATATTTAAGGCGGCAATTTGTGGCGCTTCCGTTTCACTCAGTGCGGTACAAAGAAGAGAGGCTATTTGGCAAAAGTAATTTTGAAAATTATATTGTTACTTCGCCTTCGGATCTTGTGATACTTATCTCTGGTTTGCTTTAACAACCTAAATAGAGTAAGAAATGAAGCCCCCGCTTTGTGTTAAATTATTGACGCGTCAATTTAATTCCCTGATAATTATGAGAGCGTGATATGCAAGAACATTCACGCCGGCAGGCTTCGCAGGCGTGATTAGGAGTTCACAAACATAAAAGTCCTAAAACAATCGAAAAAGAGAAAATCGGGATTTCGATAAAAGGTAAAGCCTATTGGCAGAACGATCGAGAGGGGCAGAATACAGAAAGAGGCTGGCGGCTGGAGGCGCGGGCAGATAGGCAGCTCGAGCGACGCGAATGCGACATTTCAATTTGAGTATATATTATTCATGGTAATGCGTTAAAAGCGCCGGCATACAACTTGCTCAGTTCGAGCGGGAACCGAGTAATCGCCGCGCACGTGCGAGCGCCAGATATATTCAATGTTGTGCTTTAAAATTGTCGTTTCGCGCCATTTGCAGTTGCCGCGCCTGGCCCGATGTGCCTCGCTTATAAAGTAACTCGACGAAATGTGGGACCCGTTTTTTATATTTATTGTGCTCTATAAAAATTACCTCTTTCACTAGACAGAACGATTACTCGCACGATTTTGTATTGAATGGGAAATAAATAACGTAACAAGGGGATATGCTCCGTTGTATTTTACGTGGATACAACTACGTTTTCGGATTAATGGAATAGCTACCTGATTTACGCGAATTGCGTAGATTCCATTTAAACAAGATGTATTGAATACCGTGCATAAATCTCTGGCGCCACTAGGAACACTCTGGTAGCCGATGGCACCGCAATACGACCAAGAGAAATGGTCAAATGATATCTATGCACGCATTCCACGCCACATTCCGTGCCAGCAATCTGTAGCGATGTTCTCTAATGCGGTTTCACTAGTAGGTTAAAGTGTGTAACACTTTCGAATACATAAATTAAATAAATAAATAACACAGGACAATACCAACAAATTGACTTAGTTCTAATCTAGGCAACGCCTATAGGTACCATTGACTGGATAAAAGCCAATTTCAGCACATTGTTGGGTTCTAGATTAGATAAAAGTGGTATCATAGTGATGGGTTACTAGACCTAAACCACACTTTAACTTCTCACGACATCCACATAACAGATATCGTTGAGCCAATTTGTGACCCAATGTTGGGATTGGGAGGGACGTACCACGGCGGCAGCAATCAGACGCGCACTGCGCGCTACCACTCCTTTCACTACACTCCACCTTATACCCTGAGTGATTTCATGTTCAAAACACTCCTTATTTGAAAAAACACAAAGATTTTTCATTTACTTAGTGATGTAAATGTTATCAATTCACAAGGTGGACCTTGAACATTTCTCATTTGATATACAAATACTCGTATTAGTCGTATTAGTACAGAAAAACAAGGTATTTATACGGTTCGCGTTCCGCACCAATATCAGTTGTGTACGCATCGTATCGGAGGCCGGGCGAGCTGCGGCCGACATCTATTATTCATCGCCGAAGACACGGGAACAAAATTTGTGTAAGTGCGTTGTGATCCAGCCAATCTCGCCATCTTTATTTCATTCGCAATAAATGGATTACGTTGTTCGCAGTGTGCGCTACGGTATTTTTCTTTGCTACCGTCAATGCTTGTCTTTGTTCGGTATTTACTACCATGATTTGGAATTGACGATCAATATACGATATCACCAAGAGCTTGAATCAATTGGATTGCAAGTCATGCCATCCGGCACGAACAACTACTAAAAGTCCTACTTTATTTTCTTCGAATATCCCTATAAGTTTCTGTTTTTCTAGCAGATTTCAATATTGTTCCCTATCGTAAATCATCCCTCTGCCAACAAAAATAAATCGAAAACGTCAACAGAAAACAGGATTTCGGCCGCGGAGGAAAGGAGGGAAATAAAATTTCAAATGCCAATCAAAATTACACATGACCTGGCACGCGAATACAAATGCTAACATACTGACATGTCTTTGGGTAGGGATTTGTTCAAAGGGAGTATGGAGAATCGGTTAAATCTTTGAAGGGTACGTTCACTTGTAATCCCGAGGCACAGAGATTTCGTACTTCCCCCGATGCATCACTGTGAGTTATCCGGGCCAGCGATAAAATCAATCCGACGGGAAGGGACAAACAGGAATAAAACATTGAAGCATCACGTACGAAAAGGGCTGCGGTCATAGTTTCCCTGATGAGGTAAATCGGTTCACTACTATTGGATCGTATAATGAGTTGTTTTGGTGCACGACTCTGGTTGCTCGGGAATTGGTAGGCAGGAGAGAAGTTGGACGAAGTTTTTCAACAACATTGTATTGTGTAAAACCCTAAAATTTTTGGCGGCTTAACTAATATGTTAAACAAAATCACATAAATTAATAGTTTAATTATTATAACCTTATAATAACGTTATACATATAGATACTGATATATAAATTTATCTAAACAATACACTATCTACAGTAAGAATAATAATATGTCTAACCTAACATTATTGAACGGTATTAAACCTATAAGACACATTATTTTATTATTCAAAAATATTTTATTATTTTTGAATTCATGTGCTCTGCCTACCCCTCTTGGGAATACAGGCGTGAGAATATGTATGTATGTATGTATTTTATTATTACAGAGGCAATTCGCCTCAAAATAAATGATATCAGGGGAATCTATTAATTAATTCATATTGAGTAGCCAAACATTATTCAAAAAGCAAAGATGCTTCCGCACGGAATCAAACCTAACACAAGCTTGACTCTAGGCAGCGCGTACCCGCGATGCGTGTGATAAATACCCGGCGATTCATCACCCGCAATGAACCCTCGTTCAAGCCCTTCACTCTCCACCAATCCATCTACGTTCCATACAAGCATTCCAAAAGATATAACGGAATAAAACACAAATAGAAACAGAAATCATTGTCCGTAATTAGGTACTTATGAAGTCGAAAATATTACAAACTTCCAACGACGACTCTCATCGCTACTTTTTTAATTAAAATGGGGAATTTGGGCGAGGCCTCACCTGTGCTCAGCTCCGTGCCACCATTTTATCGGTACCCCGGGACATAAATTAGAAGTAAAAGTAATCGTTGAAACTTTTCCAAGGCAGGCCGGAGGGCTAGCGACTGGAATTTGTGCAGAATTACCTGCCACTGGTTTTAAGACTTGCAATTTATCAGTGCGGGATCCCACCGCTCGATAGCCCGTCGGACCGATGGTCAGTCGTATGGAAAAAGGCTAGTCTTTTTTCCAAGGCTTACCGGGATGCATTAACGCGGGAAGTGCTTAATAAATCTACCTAAGCGCAGCTTTTATACTAAATTAAATTTTAAAGCCGAACATTAAACTCTGGTTTAGTCACTTTTTGGTTGCGCATTTATTTTGCTTAGCCGAAACAGTGACTACGCTGAAGTGTATAATTAGTTAAAGAAAACACGCTTGCTAAAATAGCTTGCAATTTCCGAAATGAATGCAATTTACACCTTCATTATGTAAATTATTCCGTGGAACGGGCTGAAAATGATATTTATATTTTACGTATCCAGTGTAACGGGATTGTTATGCGCGTATATTGTGGTATCTCGGAAAAAGGCGGGATTTGATTGACGCTGGCAATCCGCTTAATGTGACCTCGAGGCAAGTTTTGCGCGGCGCACAAACGACTGGTTAAATTCAGAGGTCGACGCAAAACGACGCAATCTCTCTCACGTCACACCGAAGGAGCTCGCCATATAATTCATTTCCCTATTCATATTTGTCTTAGTGGTTGATTCCTGGGTGCGAGCTTTGAACGCAAAAAAATCTAAAAAGGCTAAGGAGCTATGCAAAATGACATGATATTTTACGACGGGAGTGTTATTGAAAAAGTTTCAGGGAAAATATATTTCCCTCTCACTTCGCCGTTCATATGAATTGAATCGGGGCCCTATTCTAAGCATATAGAAGAAGTGCGCCAGGCGTATGGTTTATATTCGTCGTTCAAGATTACGTGACTGGAAATAGTAAAATCGGATGATGATGTTGATAATGTAGGTCGTAATAGGCCATTGCCAATAAAAAGTTATAGGTAAGCGATGGATTAAAAGGAACTGGGTCAGGGCAGGGCTCTACCTTATGAAAATAACGCGTTTTGGTGGCTCCTCCCTTCCACTAAACAACGGATATCGCGTTATCTATCAATCCGCCGATGCCTGCCTTCCTGCACGTGGGTAACCGATCCTCATAAAGTAAGTAGAGACCGAAAGTCGAAATAACGAAAACATCCGAGAAACACATTAATTTTCATTTGTAAAAGGGTCTAACTTCGAAATACTGTTTATAAAATTCTTTTCAGACAAAACAGAAGCTGCCGAAAGGAGCAGCCAATCACACTAACTTTGCATTACTTTGAGCTAGTGCTTGGGCTCTAAAAGCAAAGTTACATGCACTCAATAGAAGGCCGCTTAAAAAACTTTTACTCGGAATACGTCATTGGGAAAGGCAGCCCGCAACTTGGCAATATCGCCCATTTGTCCCGGGCAAATGAATAATTATTGAAATTTTAAATTCTTATTTTGCGTAACATTACGAAGTTTGAAAGGGGTCATGACTTTTTCTAAAATCTCGATCTTTTGTTCGGTAATGGCGGAGTTTTGTAGATTTTTATAATATCGGATGGTATACTTTTCTCATATTTTTATGCCTAGTTTGTAACTAAATGGAGCATTTTGTACACGCGTGAGCGGTAATTAAAGCAGTGGCATAGGTTGTTCGTAATTGGCAGCGAGGTCGCGCCGGTGCGGCCGCGGGCCGGCCGTCGGGAGCCGTTCGCACCCGTCGTTACCAGCAGCTGGCGTCGCCACACGCACAACGATCTCTTCTTTTCACAGAGAATTTCACTAGCGCACCACGCGTGCACCGCGCCATACCCCCAACATTTCCCGCGATTAAAATTCCCGCAACGCTATTATTATCCTCTCTCATTTACCATCAATTTTATCATATTTTAGCATTACCGACAATCCTTGATCTATCAAAAGATACTGCCAGTCAATAACGTAACTTTTACCCCCAAACTTAGCCGCAGAGGCTAGTTGAAAGTTTCATGTGGCTGATAATTTACATAATAGAAGACGGTAGGTCTATCCTATCGAGGTCATCCAAACTTCTGTGGATTAGGGCTTTCACCGTCGAGGCTTATCGGATTCTGAACGAATTTCGGGATTCATGCGATAGTGACGTCATTATCGATATTCGATTTATATGCAGATTGGGAGTAAAGGAGTGGGTCCGGCCGAGGTAGCGTGACGTCACGCCGCTGCCGTCCTGTCTGATGCGACCGCCGCTATAGTACTTGTCGTGGCCACTTCCTCCCTTTTACAAATTTCAACTCAGATAATAGATACAGTAGCTCTATACTTACGTACAGCGCTCTCTTCAAAACTGAGATCCTTGTTAAAGTTTTGCGCACTGGACCTTAAGACGACAGAAGCTCCATTGTAAGGATTTAACAATATCTCTCGGTTTGCTGCATTTCGCCCAGTGATGATAAAATATCACAATGGTAGTCAATTCTATTCAAGACAAGTATGCGAGATGAAGAGTGTCAGTGGCACAATTCGAGAAATCAAATGATAAGGAAATTATTCAGTTAAGTATTGTTTTGAGTTTGTGACTAAGTAGAAGTTGAAAAGTCCTTTCTGTCTCAGTTGACGTCTTTTGTTTTGGTTAAGTTATATTTCGAGTTCGCAATTAAATTAGGACTATTTCTGACACAAGAACCAGCTCCAATTAATTGTTTTTTTGCTTCAGTCAAGTGAGTAATTCACTTTACTAGTAGCTTTCTTAGAAAATTGACAATTTTTGCTGTACGTAACAACGTACCCGGCAAACAGTAACAGATTGCGCTCGTTCCTACTCAGACGAGACCTACTTTGTAAACAATAAGTAATTTGGAAAATGGAAGCGAACGTATGAAAGTGTGGCTTTTCCCATAGGTAGTAAGGTAATGACTGGCAACAATCTACATCAGGCTAACGAGTAAAACTTCAGTAGCGTCATTATACTGCCAGCGATCGCTTCATGCCGTCGAATGCTCAGCGAAATTGCCATTTTTCACTCCGCCCATACTTCCCACCAGGAGTGCTCGTACTATCGAATAGTTTATGATATAGTTACTCAATTAAAAGAGCTTGTAGAAGTTTCGGTTGCATTTGAGCGGATTACGTCTAAGTGTTAGCTCCGCTCCATCGGCGTTCGAGCTCGGCTCGTGGTAGATTTCGACCATACCTCCTCTAAGTACGTTATTAGTTTCAGTGCGCCGTAATCCTCGCCGCCGTAAATTCGGCGCGTCGTTCCCGGCTCGCTGTCAAATTCACGTTGTTGTTGCGTAATAATTCATTAACTTTGTTGGGGGAAAAGAAAGCGAGTAAAAAAGGCCAACACATCATTCATCTTTTACCCGAGCTGTCTATTATGAGTTGCAGTTTTTAAAAAGTTGGTAATTAACATCGGGCCGCAGTCGCAGACCACGTCCTAACTTCTGAAGTGTTCATAAAGTTTGGGGAATGCCCTAATCATTAACAGCGAGGCGCTTGCTCAAAACGATGACTTTTTTATTCAGGTCGCATGATAGGAGAAGTTTTGTAATTAAAAAGGTACAAACTTGAAAGTACTTTCGACTGATGATTTAAAGTCAATAGCTTTAAAGGGTGAGCGTTTGTGCCAGCCAATTTAGATTGAGTTTTAGAAATAACAAAAACTTGGTTTAAAAATTTGAGTTTAGCCGTTGCTTGAGTGTATTTCGAGCATCGAATCGACTTCCCGTTGTATAGAAAATCGATTTATCGTTGTGGTGTGGAGGGTCTCATCATAATACGGAGTTCTATTCCTTTGATGAGGAGGATATTCCTTTGATGCTCGTGAAATCTATTGAGGACTAGATAACAAAAGCTCTGATCTGCTTTCCGATGAAACAAACGGTTTTGTGAACATTGACATCCAATCGTCGGTTAACGTGATAAAAACTAGGTCGTGCTGAGAAACATCGAATTTTTATGGAACAATTTTGTTACATTGTCTATTAATTGCCAATAATGCTGCATTTTTGTTAAGTTTCTTTATCAACATAATATTTGGGACAAACTTTTATGTACTCCTCAACAGTGGGGCTAATTCAGTGTGAATAAGTCTGCTTTATTCCAGAAGCATTTGGCCAGTAACTCATCCCCTGTCGCAGTATTTCACTACGCCTATAAAGATGAAAAATTTCAGTGGCCTTATGATAGTCCCTGTGGTTGAGGCAGAATGGGTGAGACCGGAGGACTCGTCCCTGGGTTCGATCGGTCTCCCCCGGGGTGTCGTTCCATTCGCTCCCGTTTGTCCCGGTATTCAGGTGCAGGTTAATAAGTAATGAAGCGGATTCGACCGAGTTTTGTTTGTTAAAGTGATTATTCAAATACGAAAAACGTTTCCGGTTTCCCTAAACTTCTCTCATATTTTATTCACTGATTTCTTCACGGTTTGAGGAATTCGTAATTGTTGATAGAATTTTCGCGGCTATTTGCTCTCGACGAGAGCCGCGAGTTATGATTTAGTTCGGCGTCCAAGTTCCCCCTTTCGTTATTGTTTTATCTATGAACCTTTGAAAAGTCCCTGTGTTCGTTCAGTAATTAAGACAAAGGTTGTGGCAATCCTAACCACATAATTAAACGATAACATTGTCTGTCCATTCTAATTAATAAGTTGGTGCTTGCCCACATTTGCTAGCGAAGACTCGGAGGTAATTTATATCGTCGCACTTACTGGGGGAATTTGTCTTCTATTAAGTTTAAAATTTTCCGCTTCAAACTTGGCTCTTATCTAAGTTGGAAAGTTATTTGAATGAAAAGCAGGAGAGTTAAAAACAAAGTGGGCGCCCAGTAGTGTTAAATAAGAAGTGGGCGTCCCTAAACATTCCTAAGAAAACTAATCCCATACCGAGATTATTTCGCGAGGCTCCCAATCAATTCGCCTATAAAAACACGGGATAAAACGTTGCTATCCTCTTCCGAGAGTTGTCTCCTCGGAGAATCATTACGAAAATACGACAAAATTGTAGAGCGTCTGTCCTCAGGAAAGGGTGTTATTTATGGAGGGCAGAGGCCGGGGTGTATCTGAGTGGCTCTATTAGCTCAACTAATATTTTCTTCTTCAAGTTAATTGTTATGTCGCCTTTAAGACCAGGTGGCTTGTCCCATTACACTGCCGCGGGCCGTAATGCCGAGGCGCGAAACTTGCGAGCCGTCGGGAGCGCAGCCCCGCGGAAATATTTAAACAAATTAAAACTTTTTCCTTACAATATTTCCCGTCGAGTGCTGAACTAGCGCTTAAGAATTCCATCGAGCTTCTTTGATTGTGCAATCGAAGTGTTTAATCGTCAATACTGATACATTCTTCGAGCGTAATAACTTGACGAGTGGTCTAATGAGTTGTAGCGACACATTTTTGTAACTCGATCAATGGTTGAGGAAGGAGAACGATCTGTCCCTGTACAAAGCGTTAACAAACGCTCGAGGATAAAAACGGTGCCCCTAAAATCCAGCTTTAATAAATGTGAACGATCAACGTCCAGTGTAAACCAAGATAACAGACAAGCAGCATTGTTAGCCCAACATTGTTGGTATTTTGATGGACGCGAGGCTGACCATTACGACTGGACCATTGTTCCCAAACTGCTAAAGTAACCACTGGCCGTCATGAGAAAACGGTTGCATAGTTCCAGAGTTCCTTTCGACAGCAAACAGCTCTAATTTGGAGTATTCTAGGGGAGTGATTGATTATGGTGACTTTTAGGTAAAATCTCACGTTTATTACACAGTTATACATATTTCGAGTTAGTTTTACTACCTTACTTTTAAAGATACACAGCTTGCAACGCTTCAGTTAAAAACAACGTTAGACACTTTAAAATGACACTAGCTGGGTGACCGAGCTTTACTCGGATTATTTTTTGCATACATTGAAATACTGGTAATACAAGTTGTAAAACTAATATCACTTCATTTCACTGATTAAAATCAGTTTTTACAGATCAAATTAATCCACTCCCACTACTCAGTCATCATTATTTGACAGTTAAAAAAAAGCAAAA
>BHDV01005411.1:287166-412018 GCA_005406045.1 Adoxophyes honmai
ATCGTTAGAGCCGTTTCCGAGATAGCTGGTATATATTTATAAATATATATACAAGAATTGCTCGTTTAAAGGTATAGGATGTATGAAAATAGAACTCAAGTGCTTTTTAGGGTTATAAGTTATAATCAACTGAGTAATATGGTGAGTACCCTTCTTAATGTGATGCAATGTGGGTAGTGAGAGTTCCGTATCATATAAAAATTCCCGAGTATTAGAAAATTAATATGCAAAACCAGATTTATGGGCCATAAATCTGAAGCTCGGTGGTTTAGAACTCGAAATTTAAATTTAAATTTTGGGCACGAATTAGTTGTAGTATTTGAAACTGAAACGGTGTTTATAAACTTAATAAAATGTAACTTCAAGTTGCTTTAATAGTCAATACCTGTGTTAGAGGTGTTATAATTATAATATTAAGAGACGCTATACATTAATTTGCTTGCGTTAATTATACTAAGTTATCTAAAGCAGATCTCACTAGACATCCATAAAACAAAATTTGAAATTGTGCTGTTTAGAAACGGCACTGGACACATTCATAATAAGCACAAAAAAATACAATCCTTTGTTATAGGTTTTTAGTCAATTCCTACTGCTCGTACGTTGAGTTCGTTATTGGTGTGATTGCTAGTACTTTGGTTAATTATGTTTAATAACTTCTAAAATCACGATGCGTGAAAAAAGAAACGCGGTCTATATCTCGTAATACAGAAATTGTGACGGGTAGGTATATCGACGGAGTCGCTGCAATATGACCCTCATCATAGCATCGTTTGAAAAGCGATCTTATTTACGACTTGGCACTCCGTCCGCGATTGAACGTCTCGAGATACAATATCACTTTTTTGATAACGTTTGGAATTATTTTTAGTAAACATTGTCAGTTTTTGGCATTATATCCACCTAGAAAAGTTGACTTATCTGACCGGCATCTGTTTTTTGCCGCTCCAATCTTCTAAGCGTTATATTTTATCTGTATTTGAATGACAAATAAGTTTCTTCAAATACTGATTCCAAAAAATGTTTAATTACAATATATTTTTTTTATATACGGATAACTCACTTACTAAATCGAGTTTAGCTCGACATGCTTCGGACTAATGCGTGGCTCTTCATCTAAGAGCCGCGGTGTCTACTTCCAAAATATTCTTATCTTACTAAACTCGATATTTATAAAACAAGCTTCAAAATGTAACATTTTTATATCTGAAGTTCAGATTTACTATTAACACATTTCTGTTAATTCACAACGTGACTTTTTCATTTACAACTACAAACCAGCTATAAAAAAGTGTAACACGCAGTCGACTATTTATTAAAACAATAACCAATCCGCACTGCACCTAATTACGTGACGCCGTAAATCGTGAAACCCTAAAAGCGGCTAATCATATTAATCTAAACACTGCCTATTAAACAGTGCAATTAAATTTTACATAGCTAACGGTGTTTGCGTATTCGCATGCATGTGCTTGAGCTAAACCGTTGCCGATACTCGCAAACACGTTGATTGATTTGATATTAGTTCAACTGACAAAATGTTGGCTCGCTGCGATATCGCATGCCAGCTTTTAATGGACTGCGGTGCAAACACGATCGCTTGGCTCCCATCGCACCGAACGTATGTTCACTTGAAGTTACTAGGTGCTCAGAACTTGGTGGAGTTCTTGACGGATCGTTATTTGGTTGTTTGATGAAAATATTGCGCTTCTGTGTTTTAGAACAACGTTAGAGAATAAATAGATTGAGGCGGAGAATATTATTTTCTTCACATAGCTACATACAGACTATTGGAAACGAAATGCGTTAGTCCATTTTTTCCGGTTTTTATTCATCAGCTGTAAGATTATTTCGCTATTGATTTAGTTTGTTATTTCGTTCAGATTTCTTATGCTTACGCCCGTAAAAATTCCTAATGAAATCCAAACATAAACTCACGTGGTTATTAAAACAAAAAACAGCTTATTAAACTCATTTGAAACTCACCAAAGGCCGTTAAGTCAAGGGTTTAGCTTAAAACATCGCAAACTCAACAATAACAGAGATAAAACACCTCAAATCCAGCTATATTACATTAAATCACGACAGCACGGGGAAAAACTGAGAAGAATTAAAGCGAGTATTCTTAAAACAAGTACCAACACGTAGTAAATTACTGCGACAGGTACCCCAAGGGACGGTAAGGCCTTCCCCCTAAGTAAAATAATAATAGGGCCAGCAGCTCTGTAGCGACGGCGACATTTAGCAAAATTGCGCCCTTTATTACAAGTAGCTACATGTTTATTGATATCCAACATTTTCACTTGGATACAATTTCTTGGCGCTGCTCGGCTTGGCTGTTAACATTTTAATTGAAATTGCTAGATTTGTGTTTGCTATTGGACCTTCGTAGGTTTTGCTTAGCGTATTCAACGAGTAGGTAGTAGTTTGAATATAAAAATAGAATGTATAATAATTATAGAGCCCAAATAGGAATAGCAATGGAACGGATTAGAAGCCAGTAGCGCTATTTAAGATTTTACAGGTAGCATCGAGATAATAGAAGTCTTTTTTTTCGAAGTTTAGTTTTTGTTGACCTTTTATAATACTCGTAAGTGTCCATTCTTATGAATATACAAATGAGATGCAATAACAACGATCAATTGGTTTAACATTTGTTTAGTCTTCAGGAAAAACACGTTAAATCCAATCCAACGCTTGTTATTAAATACTTTATTATAAATTTAAAAAACAAATTTCATTTATTTATCCTTTAAAAGGGCAGTCAAATGTTTCACGACAATATACAAATTAACACAAATGAAATGCACGCTGTGCCGTCTTACGAACAGCATTCGCTGTCCATTTAGTTTTAGTTAATGTTTACCAAGCGGTACTTAAAACTAAAGAAAAAAGCTGAAGAGTACTAACGTCGCTCGAATTAAAAAATCAAATCCATTAATTAAGTAGATAACATGTGATCATTAACTTGAAAGACACTGCAGAGGCCGCGCCGATCAAGCCAAGTTCGATTTCTCTAACGTCACCCCAGGGAGCGACCCGTACCGTGCCAGTCACCTGTCCCTTTCCCGCCCGCGTCACAGCCCGCATGCTAGAGCGCGACAATGCCACAGACCTTACAAATTGCCCGTTACGATACCGCATTAGATCACAATCTTCTGCGTAGAGTTATCGAAGCCGTATAAATACATTGAGTTAGTATCGAAGCAAAGTGGTGAATTGAAATTTACTAAGGAAACGCCCCACGGTCATCTCTAAATGTAATTGAGTTGAACTGAAACCTCTCAGTTACTCTTTCATAATTATAAACGTTATCTTCTTCCTTTGATGTCGCCACAATGAGATGGAATAATGCCGTCTACTACATTATTAAAGTACTGATGTTAAGGCTTGGCCGTAAAACGACTAAGCTAAATTAAAAGGCAGTGTCAAACGGTAACGGAAAATTTGTGCTATTATTTTCTCAATGTTAAATTGGTTTAACTTTGTAAAAGTTTGGTTGTATCGATCCCTAGCTCGGTAGTATAGGCGTGTCGGGTAGGCTGCTTTATTTATAATGTCGCCCGCGGGACTGGATGTCGAATCGCGGGCGGACGCCTGACGAAACAAATTCCCTCATTTTCCTTACAAGATTGCTTTACGCCAAACTTCTCTAATAAAACGTTTCAATGGCCACTAATTTATTTTTGAAAGACAAAGATTTAGAATTGAGTTCTGTTTTGTAGCTTTGTTAAATCTGCACGAGCCAATTATGCGTTAGGGACGAGAAAAACTGTACCTACTTACTTAAAAAGTCGGTTAATTGTTACTTCAAGTTAGCTCATTCGCTGTTAAGCGAGAACGTTAATCATCGGAAGTAGTTGCCGCAAAAAAGTCCTCTACAAAGGCGTATAATAATTCACATTAGCTGAAACTACCGCAGTACGAAACAAAAGTCGACTTAGCGCGGCGCGATTTAATCCGAGTCTTTCCACCGCAAAAAAAGGGTTGTCCACTTCACGTGTGAAACAAAAAGCGTCGCAATTCCCACTCAAACAAATCACCGCTAAACAAACGTTTCTACAGGTAGAAATAATTCAGCGAAAGGTCACCTGTTACGGGTATTCGGCATCGATCATCGGGAGTGCGTGGCGCCCGCGCCGACCTCCGCTGCCTAATGTGGCCCCGGGGAGCGGCCGCTGCCGACTGCGAGACAAAACCCCTGGGCACCCGCTTGTCAAACTCAACTTGCCCAATTTTGTTTAACACGGACGCATTTTTCAACATCGGTAATTTTACCACCAATCTGACTCGCTTTTGAACTTAATTTTGAATTCCGCAATTAATTAAAAGACAAACGTTGGATCGGAGTTCCGTTGCTTTATTTTCCTCTTAGTCGTTAAATTTAAATGTAAATATAATGACTGAAATTGTTTTCATAAGATTCGGAAAGAAACCTCATTACACACGCAAAACTTTTTATTACACACGTTAATATGACTAAGCTATTTCGTGGCCGATCGCATTTACATGTTACCTTACTGTGTTTTTTTTAGCAATAATAAAAGCTAGAAAAACGGCAAGGCCTCTCTGATACGTCGGGTACGCAATATTTTCAGCTCGATGATAAAGCACGGTAACAGCTTGTTGGAACTAAGTAACTCCAAAATGTTGAAACCCGGAGGATTTACAACGGCCATCATGAATGTAGAATGCGTGCGCTTCAGCATGAATATTGACGATGCCATTTCGTTACCTAACATCAAGGATTTATCGCAGTTTTGTAACCGGATGGGGAATTTTAAAAACGCTCCTTCGGGGCCAAATTTTGGTGTGCGCGGGCGACTCGCGACGCGCCGCGGTGACAGCGCATCTCGCCTCGCGTGTATTGTTCGTGTCCTAACCGCCGACTTTCCATTTATTTCTCTATGAATACGTTATTACCTGCTCGCCCCCGCTTATCAAAGTTTATTTGCAGCGTGTGGTTTACTCTGTGCCGGTGCTTATTCGTTATTACAGCGCCAGAGTGTTTTATTGCCGGGGCGGGGCTCAAATCGCGTACGACGCCCTTGTTTTTCGCTATATTCCCCCGATCTTTTCAGGATTTGAACTTTATTTTATGTCTTTTTTCTTGTTGCAGATCGAGGACGCCATGTTAATGTTCGACAAACAAACCAATAGGCACAGAGGTAAGTCGTAGCGATACACTCCCGTAGAGCAGCCGAACGGCCAACCTTCACGCGCCGTCTGTAATTTCAATGGTCCCAGTAAAAACTGTATGTTTGCGTGTTGTAACGTCTTAGACTCAGCTTACAAATAATTAATTGATCATTAGAATCACGCAACCGACTTTCATTCGGTACCTTTTCGGTACGAGTAGGCTCGCGTCCGCAATCGAACAACGAATAATTATACATGTACTTAAATAATGTAGCCGGTCGTATAATTTGGAAAAGTAACAGGTAGTTTCTGTTATATCTCAGTTTATCCTTTAATTTACTAATAAATTAAACACACAAATTAATTAATTGTGGTTTTTATTATCGCAACGAAAAACAACTGAACATAGATACAGAAGCCTATATATCTACAACTAGTGTTGCCATCTGTAACATAAAACTAAAACTCCAACAGTTTCCTTAAAGGTAGCACAACAATTTAAACTTTAGCATTGACCCATCAATTACAGTGTATCGGAAAAAAGCGAAATAAATTCCAAGGGTTGTAACATATATTATTACTTAGCCGCCCGTAACTTAGCCGAGGAGGGCACGCACGAGCGCTCAGCTGGCGTGTCACCTTATTTTTCCTTACAAAAACAGCTAACTTCCAAAGGCTTGCATGTCACACAGGGAAACATATCATTTTTGTGCTCGTCTCGCCTCATTTCACTGGCCGTCTTCGCCACAAAGTCGTCGTTGGTAGCCTAGCTACGGATAAATACAGACGCCGACGCTCGATGGAACACGACCAGCGTAGTAAGACATGTCAGCGCAAAGATACCCCTACCTCTGGCTCGCTTTGCCAAAAGAACTAAGAGAGGCAAGGAAGTTCAAGCATCGCTGGCAAGAGTTACAGCTCAGGCGAAGCGAACCGAAACGGAGGTTCGAGGTGGTATCGATACTAAATAGGCTCACCGATTTCGGTATTGTGTTCCCTCCCTCGTATTGCAACTATTCCCGGCTAATAAATAACAAATCGACGCCCGAATAAAATGTATGGCTTCCTTATGTAGATTTCTTTGTAGGTATCTTGTGAGGGTGAAAGGAAAAATTGGTTGAAAAACGTGTTGGTTGCGCTGAAACATTTGTCTTAGCGAATATAGTTAGCTAGGCAGCAGGCTGTTTTATTCACTTTACTGGTAGTATTATTTTGTATTTTTTCTATTCCGACAACAACGTATTTATATCAAAACTTTTAATTTATCCAACGTGCCAAAGTATAAGTAAATAAGTAAAGGTACCTGCCTAAATACAAATTGTGTACCGAGCTAATCAAATTTTGTCCCAGAGCACTACGCGCCGGGACTTATACCTATTCAGTCAGTTTCATTATCCCCACAACGCGTAAGATTTTAATTAAAATCCACGGAAAATGTATCAAGGCCGGCCATCTTTTGTTGCCAACGAAGGTTCCCTTGCAGCAGTTACACCAAATACAATGTTAAATTTGCTTTTGTAATCCCCATTACGCAAAAACAGGTTGACCCAAATATTCAGCCTGGGTAAAATATCGTTGCGCCGTCATTTGTGCAAGTTCGCAAAAACCAATCCTGTTCCATTCCAGACTCGGGGAAAAAGGAGCCTTTTCTTGTCGACGTAAGACATAAAATGATTTACGCATTTTTTTACCCACGTCCAGCTTTGGCGCCTTTTGCGTGTCGGCCTGATGAAAATTGTAACCTCACTCGGTAATTAGTTTAAAAAAAGCTTACGCGTCTACTTCTCCAGTCCTTCTTTATGGCGCGGGTACTCACCGATATTGGAAGTATATTGCGACATTTTATGTCTATCTAGTCGGAAAATTTAGTTAATAATCTGTGACATAATTTAATTTGTTTTCCAATAAAATTACCTCCCATCTCGCGTGATCGTCAGGCCTTGAAACATCGTTAAGTAAAGAGGCAATTCAAATATTATGATGTCGGGAAAGGGAGTAATTTTTTTATTATAAATATTCCTTATAGCCTCATACACAGGCCGGGTTATTATCCCTGAAACGTAATCAGTTGGGTCGGGTTATCCTAGCAAGAAATGTAAAAATATCCCTGTTTATTTGTATCAAACTTGGGCAAGAGGCAACCCAAACGCGTATTCAAACTGAATATGAATGCAAACTGCCCCGACGAACGGGCGGAATGGCGAAAATCAAATTAGGTATATCGTGAATACTTCACGGCGACGTTGGGAAAAAAATTGAAATCAAATATTCATTGACTTTCAACCGGATAAGCCGGCCCGCAGCCATTTCAATACATTTTATTATCTATTTTTTCGCTGCGGAGGCCCGGACCATGGCTGAGGCACCGCAAGACGACAGAATATCCCGCTGCCTGAATTATAAATCATAACAATAGTTTTACGCTTAGAGTGGTGCAATTCGAGCCGAGTTCGATGACCTACACCGGCAGTTGCGAGTGAGCGTAAAGGTGACTCACGTGGAGGGAACAGCTACGAATAAATCACTTTTACGTGTACATTTTCAGGTCCGGTCAAAATCCAAGCGGAAATTTACAACTCAATTTAAATGATAGTCACGTTTGCATATACTTATTAATCCTGAAGGATTTCTAATTCTTTTGTTTTTGAAAATTTTGAACCAGATTTTTTCGCAGTGTCCGGGCTATTTTTCTGCCTATACATCACGTGTTGAATAGGGACTTAATTCGAAGGGTGATTTTTATGTAAAGCTGTTGAAAATGTGAGAAATAAAAACCTTTTAGCCTTTACAGTACATTAAATATGCGCGAATAATGCGTTTAATAGCACCCTTTACTTTTATTTACGACCTTCGTTGGTAGAAAAAACATAATTAACGACATCCCTTCGCGGAAATATTCCATTGTCTTTTTTTTATAATTTAATTTGCAAATTTTTTGAGCCGGTGTGATAACGTCGGTTTATACTGCATAAAGATTTAATAAAAATGTTGAACGTCTTTTATAGCTCGCGTGGTTATTTTTTGAATCCAAAGTGTTTCCAAAACATTCGTGTATGATAATGCGCTAAGCATGCCAATCGCGCTCGCCTTCGGGTTCGTTTGGCATTCAAAGTGGCAGCGAAGCCTGAATCAAATGCCATTATAAAAGGTGAACGCGATGTGTGAGACACCAAGTTGTTAAATATTAAACGAAAAAGAACTAGCGGAACCAATCTCGGCGGGGCGGATTCCATTTGGTCTCTGGCACGGAGCGCGCGCCTATGGGACACATTTCCACGAGTGCGTGCCGTGCTACCGTGAAAATTTCACCTTTCACTTTGCATAAGAGTAGTGTTATCTATATTTCATTCGACGCAGTGCGTGATGTGTAAAGACGCCTATCGCGTGAATCATAAATGACGATCGTTTCCGACGAGTGCCGTATAGTTTCTTTCACTCAAAAAAGAGGGATATCAACGGAACGTTTCAAGTTATTTTTATCCTGCGCGTTTTGGCAGGTTTGTTTTTTATTCGGGAATATTATTTCATATACGCCCGTGCTACTTTTATCGCGAGCAAAATAACTTTAACTGTCAGTGTTACATTTGATGCTGCAGTAACTCACAAATTGCACTCGAATCAAACACAATGCACGTAAATGTTATATTTGTTTTGTATTGGATTCAATTCGCTGAACACTTTCGCTATTTTTGTACACGTCGTGGCAATTCCGACACGAGTAAGCTCGGAGTAGAGCTCTCAGACTCTGTAAAGTTTCCTATCTTGGCTCATGGAGTGGTGCAAACGGTTTTAACCTTTATGACCGAACAATAAGAGTTGTTCGAGTTGTTTTATAAGTTCGTAAGCGTATATTCGCCGAGTGCTAAGTGGAGGCACGTGGCAGTGTCCCGGGGGAGCGAACACACCGCGCTTAGATGCATCTTGCGGGGAGCCAAACCGCTCCGTTAATATTACGTGTATTACAATTAATTCATTTTACAATCCCGTTACACTGGCTAGAGTACCGTTTACACTGGAGCGTTATTGTATTCCAGCTCTTGGTGCTGCCCCTCGGGCTTAATTGTTTCAAATGAGGATAGGATTCATTCACAAAGCGTTGATTTTTATTAGAAGAAACCACTGGTTGCAAATGTTATGAAACGTACAGGGTGCAACAGACACTTATAAATAGCCATTAGGGTCTATTATTTATTCCTTCTCCAAAAGTACATTTCACATAATAGATGAACACATATTTATTTAATGAAAATCCTCTACACTATCATTATTATATGGCCTCAAATTGCTAAACCAGGAATATTCTGTAATTAAGGCTTTATTAACTTGACAATGATGTCCTAATTTGGTCCGCTTGCAACAACAATGCTTACATACTCGTTGTTGTTATTAGTGCATATCGAATTAACGTTTGTAAATGAAATATTATACCCATCAAAAACATTCTGTAAAAAACTACCCAAGGCTCGTTCAAGCTGCTTGTTTATCTCTAAAAAGTAATGAAATCTAGACATAGTTCTGCCAAGTCTAAGGTTCCTTACTGCGATATCTTTATTATTATAGTTAATGTTGTGTGCCTTGGCCGTTGAACATTTTTTATACGTTAGTGGGTACAAGTCAATTTTGTTTACATGTAATGTTGCAACTACCTCGTTTGTTACGCGAGATAATAGCCCATACTGGTATGGGTAATTAGTATAAAGTGTTCAACGGCCAAGTCACACAACTTTAACTATAATAATAAAGAAATCGCAGTAAGGAACCTTAGACTTGGCAGAACTACATATGTCTAGATTTCATTACTTTTTAGAGATAAACAAGCAGCTTGAACGAGACTTGGGTAGTTTTTTACAGAATGTTTTTGATGGGATTTCACTTATTTTTGTAGAAACGTCGATTTTTTTTATGTACCATAGCAGCTCAGGGTCTTCATCAGATACTTCAGACCTCAGATTTTTGACTTCAAATGAAGCGACCCACTAAGTTGAATATTTTTTGTAAAGGAAGTATGTCGATCTCTATAGTAGTTTGGTTGGGCTCTAGTGTTTTCACCAGGTACTCCAGATCTTCGATTATCCTAGTTTTTACATTTTTCCCTTTATGTAGCCGTTAATCCCTGACCATGTACCAAATTTCAGCTCTCTGAGTGCATGGGGAGTACTAGTTCTATTTTGATGATCATGAGTGAGTGAGTGTCGAAAATGCGAAACTTTGCTTTCGCTTAACTTCGGAACTGAATTACCTACAGACTTGAAATTTTGGATTTTAAGTATGTAATTATAGTTTACTAGATGACGAAAATTTCAGCGTCCTAGCACTATCCAAAGGTTCTCAAATAGGGGCCTGAAAATGCCGCGAAATGGTTCCAGTAAAGGATGGTACGGCAGTGCTTGCTTTGCGCTCGACTTGGTGGGGGCACTGCCGTGCCCCCCTATTTATTTATACATACATACATACAGTCACGCCTCTTTCCCACAGGGGTAGGCAGAGACCACTTTGTTCCACTAGCTACGGTCCTGACATACTTCTTTTGCTTCATCTTCATACATGCTCGTCGATTTCGGGTACTCTTGACCATTGTATTTATTTATTAGTCTTCAATTTACCGTTCAGTAAAACTTTAGCTGTCTCTTAACTTCAGGTTAGTGCAAATTTAAAGTTGTCAGTCGACCCGTTTCAAAACCATTTGCCACAACAAATCTCTAGAACCTTACTACATCAAAAAACCAAGTCGCGATTTCGCTCCAGAGCGCCATTCCAGACTATTTCAAAGTATTTTTGTTTCCACATTTTCTTAAATAGAATGCTGATATATTGATACGCTATCTAGTCCCGCTCCCTAGAGGTGGCGTGGTTGAGTGAGAATGCATCCCGCTGAATCGCATAATATAGAAGTGCGATGGGCTCGAACTCTTGAGACCATTCGTAATCACCTCCTGCAGCCGTGGATTTGAGTTTCTCCACAGTCACTTCTGTATCAGCTATACGAATGGGATAGGGATGCTTGCGTTGTTTTGAGGTTTTCAGTGAGATAGTAGTTTTTTTTGTAACTGGGTGAATATCAACATTGCATGGTACTCGTAAGTTTTGGTGGCGCATTTTTTTTGTATATTTTAAAATAAATAATAGTATTTAGTATTAGGGTAAAAATTTGGGCGTTTTAACTGCTTTTATTATTCTCAACACTTTTTTATTAGATTCATTTAGAAATTGGTATAATAAGTGTGTCATATAGTGTCTATGTCTTACAAATAGGTACACTCTAGACTATTATATACACATTTCCAACAGTATTTGATAAAAAAGTATTGAGAATAATGACAGCGGTTCAAACGCCTCAATATTTACCCATTACCACATTATTCGTAAGCTATTTATTACTAAATTATTGAGTATTATTACTTTATTTCTTTAATGTACAAAAAAAATCCGCCACCAAAACTTACTAAAATTTGCAATGTTGATATTCATCCAACTGTTTTTAGTTAAAGGCATTAACGTAGTAATTGTAGTAGTTTAGTTTATGAAAGGAGCCTGCAAATGCTCACGGTATTTTAATGACTGATTAAAACAAATAATAATAACTTTTTTATGTCCTTGCTGATGAATTATCAGCTGCACACTTTGCTGTAAAAGCTGCTAAATTCCAAGAGGTATATCATTATTAATATATACCAAAGGTACGTATTAAAGATTTACTGTATCAAATGAGTTAAGGAAGGAAGTACTTGATTTTCAGTAGGACAAAAATGTGCAAATATAAATTCCACACATGAATTTGAGAGAACGCTTTTGACTGAAATCAAATCCGAACCGAAAATCCGAACTCATCTCAGAATGTACGTGTACTACAGCTAAACTGTTATGTACATTGGGCAACAATATCTGCGTTGCAACAAGTACATTTACGCTTTAGTCGAGATACAGATCCCAAAGGGAAGGTGGTATGTAAAATACTGGAGAGTTTAGTTGTTCTGAGTTTCCAAGAGCTCTCTTTACATGGAATACCTTTATTCATCACCGTGGTTTATGCATGTTTTATATGTGAAAATCAAGAGCTTTGATTTAGATTTGGTAGGTACTTCCTTGCCCTTTACTATACAGTAATGTCCCTGTTAAGTACTATCATTGATCTTCCTTTAGTCCTGCTTACGGGCATTATATCTTCTTTATATTTGTGTAATCCCGGCAAAGGAATCACGTACGAGATCGTACTCTATCGTCCTATAATTCCTTTGGCTTGAACAACAATACCTCCTTAAGAACGGATAGCAATAAATCGAAACCATGGATTGTTTGTCAATGGAGCATTAAAGGGGCCGACGCTTCAACAATGTACATTAGAAGTATGTTTTAGCAAATCACTTCCTACCGAAAAGGGATGAATAAAAAAATAGTGAGTGCGGGAAATGACACAGTAGAAAGGCTATTGTAGACATCCTTACCAGCGAAGGTAAATAAAGTGGTAGCAATTGAAAAGTCATCCATTCCGGGCCGAGGAAAATTGACTGGAGCCTTCACATTGTCAAGTCGAAGGACAAAGAGAGCTTGCCGAACAAAATAACTTTGCAATTATGAGGCCAATAGTTCCGATGTGGCTTCGTTTCGCTTGAAATCTTTATCGAGACAGGCACTACGATGAGTATGAATAGGTTTATTGTTGAGTACGCGTCCATAAAACGTGATTGTTGCTTACAATTTACACCTAAATTTGTAACAAAGGCTCAGATATACAAGGTCGGGCGACCTTTCCGAACATCGATCGTCTTCTCCATTTGTCTCGACGACTACCACCTAAATACTATTTATGGCTGTTAGTGTTTGGGTAGCAGAGTTGCGAAAGACCCATTACTTATAAATAATTGTGTCTAATGATTTAACTTCGCTGGTATACTTATTGGAAATTTATTTACTTTAAAACCTAAAAGGACACGCAGTTGCTTAACCTGCAAATAACGCAAGTTTTTCTTGTACTCGTAAATAATTTAATTCGAACAACTGACGTCTTAAAACGAGTTAAACTCGACATGTTTAGAGTTACCCTACATTTGACCATAGTATAAATGTCGATAGTAACGAAAGTAGCCGACGATGTTAGTTTCGTCGAACTGAGCATAACGAGCAGTGCGCGTTTGGCAGTAGCCGCTGCGGCTCCTAAATGAAGGACTACGGATTAGTATAGTGTCTAGTAAAAGTCCGTATACTTCATTATGAGCGAGTCTCACAGTAATTTATGGTTCAAAGATTGAACAGCTTTTTAGAAAATTTTAACCTTTCGTGTAAATTTACAGTAACTCCTATGCACTTTCGATTAACAACAGCGTTAGCGTGTCAACAGGTTGTTGTATAAAAACGGCTCTATTAATGTTTGAAGGCACTTAGTGTTGAATTGAAACTATCGCGCTATACAAGTCCCCGCGGGGCTGCTCTTCAATAAAACTGTAGTTAAAACTAAGGTGTCGACAGTACGCGCACGCATTCGTGTAATTACACAACCTTCGCGACAACTTAGCCACTAAAGCATTGCCCTAGTCCTTCTGACACATTAACACGAACACTTTAGCGCAAGTTATTCGCGCTTGTTTTGGTTATATTAAAGGATTCCGGGCATATCTCAAAGCGACTTACTACACAGCCATTTATTAACCATCTTAATTACTAAGGCCGAGTTAATTACACCGGGTAAAACTTAGCGCCTAAAGAGCGTTATCCCGTTAATTTAGTGGCAAGTCGCGTTCGTGGAAATCTCTTTATGTCATACCCCTGTGGGATATCGCCGAAGTTGTCTCAGGATTTCAAATCGCACCTTAAAATAATGACTTTGCCCTTAACTTTTTTCATAATAAAATTATGGTAAAATCTTTTGATATTTGGAATGATTTAAGGTTACTCTTTATTTATAGCCTCCAATATTTTTTGACTAGAACGGGAGAGCCATTTAAAAAGTTCAGGGCTTGGCGTTGAGTGTTTCAAGGTTTTTTCAATGCTTTTGAATTAATTACTCACCTCAAATCATGAAACTTCGGTACGATTGCCAATAATCGCAAAATCGCAGTCAATATCCACGCATCGAAGACACATTTGAAATTTGAATTTGAGCATTCTGCATTCCACAGCCTGGACAATGGGAAGCTATTCCAATAAGCAAGAACGCAGTGGGTGTGGTCGGTTTACGTACGGCGTGCACAATTGCAATCAGCCTAATATGTTGAACAGTAGGTCCATCTCATTATCACGAGCGACCACAGGTGAATGATGGCGCGGCGCGAGCGCCGTTTTGTTTGCGGTCGATTTAACGCCGAGGACAAATTGCGTGTTTGCCGCCGCAGCCGGGAGATCATTCCAGAACCGAGAGAAATAAATCGACTGATTACTTTTGCACAATTTGGAATATAACATGGATTGTTCTGTACGCACGACTGCCTCGTATTGTTTCGTTGGCCATGCAAATGATAACGCTGGTGTTGCGGTGACAGTCTTTCGTGTGCGGCCCACAATTGATTCGAGTCTATATTATATGCAATTGCAGTCAGTAACTACTAATATTTATTAAATTTCTTAGCTTCGTATAAAAGGGCAGTACGTAAATCTTCATCTGTAAAGCTATACGACGTCTAAACAGTTTCTCAGCAACACTTAACGGGATCGACGAAAAAGAGCCTTTAAAAGAAAGAACCTTTCTTATTTATTTCCTTGTCGAAAGTGAACTAACTCTTGTTTTCATCCTCTTAACAAGAAAGTAATCTGTCGACCTCCGTCGCGGTAACGGGATTTTTATGTAACAAACTCGAGTCGCGCCTACCCTCACCTAGCCCGAGGCTCTCTCAAGAAATCCCCGCATTATACTCGCCTGCCAGATTCTACTAAGGATTCGGCGTAATATACATTTTCCCGTGTCGGAATTACAGCTGTATTTTGCTCATGCAACATAAAATCGGCATAAAGGCGACGCCCATGAAAGGCTCCGGCGAGAACCTACCCCCGCCTTTATTTAGTTGGCTTCAATGTAACAATCCACTGAAAGTTTTACTGTCGACTGTTCTAGCCCCCGCTCCATAAGCAAGCACCGTAAAGTGTAACAGGGTATAACGCAATGCACCGCGAGCAAGACGAATTTGACCGACATGTGATACCCCGAACAAGCTTTTAAACCAACACGCTAAGCTTCACTTGACTCGGAGTACGCAAACATTTTATTTTATGTCAAAACTCACAAGTAAATTTCGAAGTTTCTCGTACCCTCTATTTTATACGTTGAATAATAAACCGATCAAAACTTACCCATTGTTAAAGGGGTCTTAAATGCTTTAAACACATCAGCTCGCTTGGATTAATAGGTCAACCATTGCTAGAAGTTTTAATGGATTTCCAAACTTATGTCACTTTTGTAATATTGAATTCACACGTCTTTGAAACTTGTGATCATCAGTTGCTATGCGTTTGGCGAATTGAGGAATCTGTTGAGCAACATAGTCTTTAGTACATATTTCAAATCTTGGAAATATTATTGTGAAGATGTAGGCAGAAGGCGGAGTGGCAACATGTGTGCTCTGGAGGCGGCAACAGGTGCGAGGGACGCCCGTGCCGCTCCAAACTCATAATTATAATCACTCCAACTGCCCTGTTCTCTGCCGCTCGTAGCACAGCTAAAAGTAACTGCTTTACTCAACCTCGCGAAACCTAGCCAATACTGCCATTTCAGTTAATTAAAACATTAATTCAAAAACCGCAGAATATTGATGTCCCATTTTAAATGACGCAGTGATTTACTGAATAAAACCAATTTAATTGGCTACGTCGCTTCACACAAACCCGAATGCAACGCAGCGGTCCCTTTAGGTGATCAATTTAATACATTTCAAGTTGTCAATGACGGCTGCGACTGCGCCGGGGAGGGTCACAACACGGCCTGAAAACTTTCTGGCGCCGACAACATCACTACATTTACACATTTTGTTCGCTTGTCAATTAAATGGCACACGTGATTCGTTGCAAATTTACTCAGTCGCTCGCGAATATCAACCGGCCAAATGGAAATTTGCATTAAAACACATTCTCAGTGCAGAAGCGCGGCTGGCGTCATGTCCGCCCATTGTGATTAAGCTCATTTTAACTGAAACGAATTAAGTAATTTACTTTTGCTAAACGAAATTGAATTAACCTTCAGGGAATTTATTCAATTGACTGTTATTTTGTAGCGACAGTGACGAAAAGTTACGTCCAGAGCACAGCAGTTTATTTAAGTAATTAGCAAACAGCATTGATAAATCGAGGGCTGTAAATGAATGTTGCAACAAAATCCATGACTACAATTTTCGATAAAATGAGCGAACCTATTTAATTATTTGGTTCTTCAACAAAACTCGAAAACAGCAACGTTACTATTTGGCTGGAATATTAAGGTTCTCATTAGTGTAGAGTACATACAAACTGGCTGATATTTTATGAACACTGTCTGCTGTTTGCTATTTCTGTTAGAATCGTATAGTCAGGTAAATATTTTGCGAGCTTTGATGGAGCTGTAAGAGGTTTGGCCCATAAATCCGAGACGGACTGGAACACGCAACGAATGTGTGCGACGAGCAGATTTATTCGTTTGTCTTGTATGCCGGTGCACGCTCTCTGCCGAAAAATATTAGCTCCCTCAATGGATACAGTATCATAACTTACCATTTACACACTATATTTTTCGGATGTAAAAAATGAGCTAGCTTTTAATTGTTAAAAAGGTTTGCCTTTAAAAAAGTACCTACTAAATCGTAGTTTAAGAACCAACAGTACGAAACTTTATCTAAATTGACAAAAAACACACACCATCTGGATCTTCATTACCCAAGTAATAAAGAGTGGAGCTAACTTCATGAAGCCAAAGTTTAAGTGGATAATAAAGCAAAAGGAATTTAAAGTTTCATTGAAAAAGTGGCCTAAGTTAAAAACGATAAAAGTATTAAAAATCACAGCACTGACGAGGTGCGATGTGTCGATCTAGAATTAATTTAAACTTTGCTAGCCAAAGCGAGCAGCGCGGCCCGGGGGACCAGACGGGCATCAAATCGAATAGAAGGTTATAATTGACTGCTACCACGCGAACAACAACGAAAACGCCTCGCCTTGCCCAATCAAATATGGACTCTAAACATTCCACCCCGCACACAAACTCAATTGCAGGCCAGATATGAATCCCGTTTGGACACAACTAAGCTGGTGTCGTGGTGTGTACTATGTACTTAGTAGGTGCTTCACAAAAGTAATTTGGGAAGCTCGTGGCGGATCATTTAGATCTTGTGGCATTTACATACTAAATTAACGTTTTACCACATTATTACCCCTAAGCGAGGAGCAAGCTAGGCTCTACAGAGTGATAAGTGGATTTTATTTGCACTAGCGTGAGGTTACTCGTGTATTTTACGATAACGGTTTTGTAAATTTCAACCGGTATTCCCTTTTGTTTGGCGACGTGGTTACATCGTTCATTTCGATGAGCACTGTTGTGTGCGAAGAATCTGTTTTTGTTTCGGTTTCCATTTTAACGATTTGGAAAAATAATGTTTGCACACTCACTTGCTTGTTTGAATGGGATTCTGCGGCGATTCTGTAGACGCGGAGGTGAATTTAACATCGGTTTATTTTCCACTATTTAGGCGCCATATGATATTTGAGATTTCTTTTCGTTGCAATGTTGCTTTGAGCTAAAACTTGTCCTTTTTTTCATTCGAAAGACTAGAAATTACTCTAAATTCTTCACACTGCAAGAATTTCAAGACCTATAAAAAAGGCTAATAGACATCTAGAAACATGACAGACTTTACATGCATTTCACAAACGAATCTAGAGTTTCCCAAAAAACACAACCTTCCTAAATATAACACGGTACCGCTTTACTGGATAGCGGCAACAATTTAGCAGCTTGTCTATTAAGCTACTGGAAGATTATGGCCTCAAGGCCCAGACTGGACTGCTGTCTCGACTGACAGCGTTGCCACCTTCGAGACTTCAATTCGCACTCGAGGATGCCCTCAGGACGATTAAGGTTAACATGGGAGGTTGTACGCCGGCAATTAGTAGGGTATCGTTTAGCTGGTAATTAATATTGTTTAACATACTGTAACTACACGTAACTGACCACGAAGGTGGCAAAACTTTAAATTTAATTAAAAAATTATTTGAAGTAGATTTTTTGTGGGCTAATTCCACTGCCCAAAGCGGATACTGGATATGTAATAATAAAATACGTTATAAAATTTTGTTTCAATAATAATCTAGATTACACTAAGCATTCGCCTTATGAACAAATGTAACTTTTCAAATAAGGGTGACAACAACAGTTTTTTGTTTCCAAAATATGTAATGAAAATTATGATTAAACCTATAAAGGACGATGTACTGAAAGGAAACTCAACAAAAGAAAAAATGTGGCCGACTAAGTTTTACAAAGCCCCTTTTTACAATACTTACCTCAAAGTGCGTATACGAGCATTCAAAATAAGAGCCACATTTGTTGTATGAAGTCTGGTTGTTATTTGTTCTGTAACAATGAATACAGACTGTTTGATGTCCGTCGTCGTTGATTACAAGGAAATATGGGTCTTTTAAAAACACAGAATTGGCTTGACAATTGGGAATTCATTTGAGGGCCGCCGAACAAAGTCAACAGACGTAAAAATGAACAGTGGCATCACCCAACCAGGTGTAAATTTTTACAAACTAAGATTTTTTATACCTATGTCTACCGTGAGACTAATTCGTAGTAAAATGATACGGATATACTTACATACATACACATTCTCACGCCTGTAGGTATTCCCAAGAGGGGTAGGCAGAGCACATGAATTCAAAAATCCAGAGCCATGTTTAGCAATTTCAGTGTAGGTAACCAGATGGTTAAACGTGATTTTGCAGAGACAGGTTGCTAGCCCATCGCCCACAATACACGATTATACATACGTCTTTATATTGAGATCAACTCGATATGCTCGGATCAATTTGTGACCCATCATCAGGACAAATATGCTATGGTGGCATAAAGATGTGTGAGATTGCCCGTTTCATTCCACTGTGAACTTTAAATTTACAAATTTTGCTTATGCGCCATGTACAAATTATGTGCTTTACCGTGCAGAGTTGAACTGCACCTGTCTCGGGGACCTGTCTTAACAGTATTTCTTTTAAGTGCTCAGCAGTTCACGACCTTAAGTAGCTATTTCCGTACCAGCTTTTAAAAGTCATCAGTTTAAAATCGGATCGCTCGCTGCGCACGAACGCTCCGAGTGGCTCGTGCCATTAAACATTTACGCGTTTGAGATAACGCCTGCTTTTTGTGTTGGACTACACCTATTTTATGGCTCTTTTATTATTCCCTGATCTGATCGACGGCATTCAAAGTTCTTACGTGGCTCTAGTACAAAGAAAGATACAGGCTAATTGATGCGCGACCATTATCTTTGTTGATAAATTCGATGCTTTGTGTCGTTTTAACGTTGCTGAAACCTTTTGCACTTCATTCTTTGTTTCTAAGCGAGTCTTTAAACTTTTACAAGTACACCTGATCCTTTCGCGTTTCAATTAAAGTTTTGTCACCGCAGTAGCAGCACAGAACAATTTTTATTCCACGGACCCTTTTCCAAAAGCAATTTTGTTAAAATAGAGTTTCGTTTTATACCTAAACGCTAGCGACAAAAGCTATCACAGTCCGCTTTAACTTGTTGGAGCGCAACAAAAAGCAAATGTTTATTTTACCTGACTGAATTCCAGATTAAAGCCCTTTCAACTTCATGTAACAAAAATGCGGCTGCTTGTGTCAATAAGGACAGAAGTCGACATATGTTACGCGCCTATGTCGGCCGGGTAAGGGCAAGTCTGGTCGGGATGGCAAACAACACAAAAGAAATAATGAATGGTCCAGAAAAACGGTGCGGCTCTCGTTACGAGCTACATGCATAAATGATACGGCGAATATGACAAATGGCACGGCAGAGTATAACAAAGCTAGTGCCTCCGAGTGGCCGTTCAATTATGCAAATACGCGGCGCGATGTTCGTCCGGCAATAATAAAACTGTTTAACAGCTGTCAAACGCGCCGCCCCGTCAAACATTTTTGTATTCCGGCTGCCTTCTAAGCAATAAAACGAAAGCAGGTACATCAGCGCTTGATGGAACATGCAACGCTTATATTAAATTAGACCGCCCGGCCCGTGGTCATCCACTTTATTTTTATTTGAATCCCATGAAAATATGGAACGTGTTGGCTCGCTAACGTTTCGGAGTACACTCGCCACCGTTTTATTCCCGAGTCAATGTTTATGAATTTGCCAATAAACGGCCAACTGGACGCTGTTACCTCTGCAATTTACTCGACGCGAAATTGGTGACAAAGTTTACTTTGCGGACTATAAAACGCCACAGCTAATTATCTGAAATGGTTATTTGGCTCAAATAAAAAGTAATCCGTAAGTAATTTTGATAAAATAGTCTGTTTTACGAGGTCTGGGGTCTTGATTGGTGTAAGCATCGCGGTCCTAAAGAGGGGTTATCATGCAAGGAGCACATAAACGCTATCGCGGCGTGTGTCGCGCGGGGAAATGTTATCGGATCATTGCTTCGGAATAATGTACCTCCAGTATATGAAAAGACAATTTAGCTAGGTATGGCTCTTCACGAATAGAAAAGGAATTTTGAAAGAAGCTTATTCTCAACTGAACCTGAATCAAAGAACTTTACATTTTGAAACGCAAACTCTGAGCAACCAAGGGCCAGATTGGGATCAAAATTATTATCGCACCGTGGATATTAAATAAGAATTGAATTGAAGCCGTTAATAATGGAGTCGAGATGATGAATTTATTAATCAGGAGTAATTTTTCGCCAGTAACTCATTAAAGTGATCCAGCGCTGTAGGTGCTTCATCACTCAGTCAAATTGCGTTTTGCTTAATTTTCTTTCCCGGCAGGTGTGTTCGACAGAGCAATTATTTACACCGTCAGGACTGACGGCCTCCCTTCCCGTAGCCTCACATCTGCGAACGCTTCCTCCTAGAAACGAACCCCCTTACTGAGTCTAGATAGTTCAGAACTGTAAATTATTCCCTGTTAACTTATTTCATTGCCGAAGGATCGGAAATTTGTTCACGTATAAGTAAGTGTGGTGTGTGACTTCCATACGAACATTATCTTTTATTGACGTGACAACGTCTTAAATTAGGTTGAGCTGGGAGTCACTTATGAAAAAGTGTAACGCTCGGTAACGTTACGATGACGTCATACTATTTTTTTATAGTTTTTTTCGCCAATAGGTACCAGGGGAGCATAAATAAAAGCCGGTATAGCGTGCAATAAATAAAAGAAAATTGTACTGATTTATGAAATTTGAATACCCTTCTGTAAACTATGAGAAATCGATCAAGTTTTTTATAGTTTTTTTCGCCAATAGGTACCAGGGGAGCATATAAAAGCCGGTATAGCGTGCAATAAATGAAAGAAATTTGTACTGATTTATGAAATTTGAATACCCTTCTGTACAATAAAAGTGTTTAGTTACTAACGAGAAATCGATCAAGTTTTTTATAGTTTTTTCGCCAATAGGTACCAGGGGAGCATAAATAAAAGCCGGTATAGTGTGCAATAAATGAAAGAAATTTGTACTGATTTCATTTTGACGTGACAACGTCTTATAAATTGGTTTGCCGGGTGACACTTCAAGAAACTGCGTTACGCTCCGCTCACGTTATGCGCTCACAATGAGAGCGAGTGAGAGGCACGCGTTCCTTCCACTCGGGCATGGTTAGCCCGCCTAAGAGCGAGAGAGACAGACATTAAAAGTGAAAGTTACTATTATTTCATCCTTCTTCCTACTATACGAATGAATATTCACTTTAAAATTATTTTACCACTCAAAGTCGTTGTCACGTAAAACTTTCGCCCGTATACCGACTTTACAGGCAACCAGTTTTTTTTTCTAAGATGCTTGACAGCTGACATCACTTAAAGTTTACTTTCTTAATATAATGTTACATTACTTAATTCATGTTCATACGAAAGTCACACACCGTATGTTCTACTATAATCCCTAATTTATTGATTGATTTAAAAAACTATTACCTAAAACCATAAAGACTTCGCTTTATCTTTAGCCTATCGAAAAACGTTACTCACCTAATCATCCTCAAAGGATTGACGCTCAAAAGAAACTTTTCGGTTCGAATATCAGCCAAAAAAAGTATCATCCTAATTCCTATTCATACACCCGATGCTCAACTTTTAACCTCCAAAAGGAGAGCCCATTGTCACTTCGCTGAAAGACTTCATACGTCTGAGTCAGCAACAATGAAAGCCACGAAGCCATAAATAATTGGAGATAACCCTTCTGCTTCCTACATTACAGCCAAGGTCGCCTTAATAGGTACCTACTTACTGAATGTCAGATCCATTTGCTCCCCTCATGTTTAGAAATGTCACTGTGGCTGATGGGCCTATGGTTTAGTGTCTGTAATGTGACAGTGACATATAGGATTAAATTAGAATAACATGCCGACTGTGGAAAATGAGTTCGCACTTCGCACTGATTGAGATTATACTGTTGAGATGTCACGATAATAACAAGTGGATTGTTTAGACATTGGAACAGCTACTTTAATATTTTTATCTACGTTTATGTCATAATTTCTTTGCACTACACTACTTTCTACCAAGATATGCTTACATAAACATACGCACACAATAAGGCATTCAACACTCGTGTTTTTTTATAAAATTCACCTTCTAGTTTATTTCATAAGCCACACGCCTAGCTAGATACAGTAGTTCCATTAAATGACTATCAAAGAGCATTATGTTCTTAATAAGTTTACCTATTTTTGTGGATAAGTTTAACAAGAAAACATAAATATTTCCTTTATCCAAATCACCTTGAACATCAACGATTCCATGACTGACATTTGCACAGGTGAAGACTTGACATTTAGCCTGAACTACATTTTGTGGAGCATGAAACTATATTGATTAGTTCTATAATGACCTTTTACGCAGCCACTTGCCTAAAACGAATTGGTTCGCTGGCACGCGATTGCTGAAGGTGAGTGTGCAAGGTAATTACTCGATCACTGCTTTTATTCAAAGTTCTTTACTAAAACGTCTGTTGAACGCCTACCGAAGTTAGGCCAATTAAAAAAAACAATTGCTTAAAAAAAATGAAAAATTAGGCGTTCGACGTCTTTGGGCCTGTCATTTGGGAAAACAGGCGTGATTTATGTATGTGTGTACAAAAACTTAACTAACCGGAGCATTTTTTTTTATAAAATTATAATTTTATAATGACTTTATCTAGCGTTCAATGCCAGTTTTGTTCAGACTCATCCCGTATTATGATTACAAGACGTTATAAAAAATACCAACGCACTTACCGACCAAATAAACGGCTAAGCATAAACATTTCATGCAGCCAACCGCATCGATATCCCGGGAACGCCGGTGCATCGCTCCAAAGCCTCCGATGAAACCGTTTTATAATAAATTCCACCGCTCCCTGTGGGATTAATCTTCTTACTTTCTTCTCTCTACCATAATCCTCACAGGGAATTGTGTGGGCAGGATCTTCTGCTAAAACCGCCGCCACTACCACTAATAGTCGTTTGTTTCTACTCGCTGCCGTTCGCGAGCGAAGTGACTTTGGTCTTTATTCATTTTAAATTAGTTTAAAACCGGATGCTGATTTTTTTTTCACTTTAGCTGGCCATTAATAAAATTGTCTTTTGTCTTATAGACTGCCCAAAAAAAAGTCCCCAAAAGAAACTAAAAATTGTGTAATATTTTTTTTTGCGCTCTTACTCAAGCAGTTACTGTCAAAAAAGTGACGTTAGTGTCCAATCTAGACTTGTAATTTAAATTCTCCTCTATTTGTTCAGATATTTTTTTTATAAAATATGCAAATGTGGTGAAATATGATTTATACTGAAAAAAAAGCCTCACTCAAGAGTTACAAAAACACACAAAAAGCCGGGAATAAACTTTCATGGTTATTATTACAAATTAAAAAAATACCCGAAAAATTTCAAATAGTCCGTTTTCAATTTCGTTAACTCGTCAAGCGAAAGTTCCAAAAAAGCGCATAGTAGGGGTTTAGGTTGCAGAATCGTAACAAGGGATAGTTGCGAACTCTACGTTCAGGATTTATCGCATCACTAGTTGCGCCCAGATAAGTATCGTCAGCGGCGCTTTAACTTATGAAATGGTCTTTGTGCAGTACTGTCTTTGTTGACTGAATGCGAATAATTGCTTTCGTTCTCGGGATATGGCTCGTGTAGTTTTAATGGAATGGCACAGTTTGTGTTCTTTGTTAATGGCTTCGTAAAATGAGGGTGTCTGCGCTGTGGTAAAAACTTTCACACCTATCTCTATCTACGCGTTGTGAATTTGATCAGAAGAGTTTGGATTAAGTACTGAATTAAAACAGAATATTGTAAACCTCTTATTAGGTTCATGGAAAACTTGAATCATCATTATACTAATGAAGAAGCACTATGTTTACAAGGAGAAGTCTACAGTATTCATACAAATTTGGTAAAACAATGTCAAAATCACACGTGTCAAAGTTCCTAGTGCCCCGATTCCGAAACTAATAATTTTAAACGAGTGGCTCTGCAAATGAAGTGCGAGCGAAAGGCTCCCGCGCACCTGATGGGCTTACGGCTGGCAACAGGGTTTAGCTGTGTCACAATCGGCCGCTGCAGAATTAACCGGCGGCCGCCCGCTCCAAATGTCACTCTTATTATCATCTGACACTTTGGGATTACTCCGGATAAATTGTTTTAGCGTTTGGAAGCGGCCATTTTACCGGACGTCGACGGCTGTTATCTTTGCAAAACGAAACTCAATTGCGCCGTTTTAAATGGCTTTGGGAGAATATTTTTTTCCAAAGTCACAACCTGTCAGTTTAATTCGGAGCCATAGGGCTGCCGGAATCAGTTTAGTCCGCGTTTGATTGGTCGCAACAATCATTTACGTGCGGCTGTGTGAACCGGGAAATAAGAATGAAGCGCCACGCCGGGCGCGCAGTACGTTTGCTAATGCCATTTTCCGTTTGGCTAATAAGTTTAGCATGCGCTATTACCAATCTGCCGGCGAGCTCGACGCTTCGGCCGCCTCTGCACGGCAATCAATTTGTTTCACGTTCGGACGTTTTGATTCTCTGATTTTCACGGGAACAGGAGACTGACTGCATGCTCGTTGCGGTGTGTCTTCATTTGCAAGTTTATGACGCCTCGCCGTCTTATTTGCCTTTACGGCTACAGCTAACTCAAACACCGGGAGGAACGGGTAAATAGCCTGTTACTTAAGCAGCATGCGCTCACTGAAGTGGCCTACGTGAACTTTTCCATCTCGTAATCGTTATCGATACAAAATCGCAATATGTAAATGGCAGGCCGGGCCGCGCTGAGGCACCCGGGTTCATTTGACATTCGGATCACGGGCTCCTCGAACGATGTCCCATCTCGGCTCACTCGCGCCGATTACATTAATTTTATCATTTTATAAACGATTTAATAGACAATCTTCAGATTTGGCCGTTTGTAATAGCGCCGTAATGCATTTAACACAAAATGGTAATAGTGTTGTTTATTCAGAGCGCCTGGTATGTCACGAATAAATTGAATAACGGCGCGCTCGTTATTCAGGGAACACAATTAAACTTCCACTTATTTTTGATGGGGAGGTGTATAATTTATTCATTGAGGCCGCAGTACTCCCGATAAGTCTCGAAGAAATGTGATAAGAGTGCGGTGGTCATTTCGCGGCGGCCGGCTTCGATATATCCTCGGGAGTATTCAAATCAATCTCGGAACATTTTCAATTTATTTCAGTGTCCTTATCGCAGCGTCGGCGCTGAATTAATCTGAGAGCCGCCCGCGCCCCCCGCTTATCACCCGCGCCCCTCCATCTCACCGGAAATTAAACGAATTAACGCCATCCGAATGTACATTTTTCACTTTGGGACTCGCGCATCCTATCGATGAATCTCCAGTCTTTTTCATCGGAAAGCGATCGCCAGATCTGTGCGTTTATCTGCCTTCGCTTAGATTGAACAATTGATACGTCAGTGATGTACGGAGAATTGTAAATTGAATTCGCTGTATTGATTCGTCTACGCTCCATTTATTTGGAAGCAATTTGATTAAACGCTGCGCGGTAATATCTCAACTTAACGTCGCTTACAGAATGATTATTTTAGGTTTTGGTCGCCTCTGGAAATTATATTTGCTGTCCAGAGGCGGTTCAATCGCGTAGACTTTAATTAGGTTTGGTTGGTATTGATCAATAATATTGTGTAATGTGTGGAATGTGTTTCCGTATTGTTTTTCGTCGCAGTATTTGCGTTTGAATGGGGTTCGCATCAATCGAGCGGGGCTGCGTAACGAGGCAGTAAAGCCGCGCGCACCTGCCCGCCCCAGTAATGAATTAACTAGCCGCCATTACTACGAATACGATACTGCGATTATCGCCAAACCTAAACTGCAGGGTTGATTTGACTGTTATTCTTCTCTCGGCTTTCGCACATCGCTTCATTTAACACCATTTTCACAAAATGATTTTACGAAAGAGCATTTCAAAGTGAGATCAGAATTTCAGATTCTGATCTTAGTGGTTTTTCTTCGGCCCCTATACTCACATCACGCCTATATTTCCGAATGGGCTAGGCAGGGAACACAAAACGCTACATAGACAAATCATGATTATATTTTCACGCTCCGTAGGCACTTATTGAATATTTGACTACATTTTAAATTAACAGGTATCTGTTAATGTAAGTGTAAGTAATGATAATTTGCTAGCATGTCTCCTAAAATAGGTACAGGTACACCTTAACTTATTTTTCTTAGTTGCTTCTTACGACATTAACGGAAGAAATGGATAAAAAGTCAGTGTATCTTTTTAAATATCATTAGATAAATTATATTTGCTTAAATGTGTTTCAAACGACATTAATAAGTACACTTTATAAATACGCCCAAAATTACGGTTGCAAGTATAACGATAATGACTAAATAACAAAGCCATTTTATTTTCATTACTCATGGGTCGAAACGAGTTTTTAATGTTTTTTATGGCATCGTTTTTCTGGGACATGTCATCGCAAGCGTCGAAAACACCGCAAAATTAGATAGTTGTTTACACACCACGCAACGCATCAACTGGAACGCATAATTTAAGCGGAGAGCTTTACCGCTCATCCTCTTAACGAGTTCAGACTGTCCAATAAATTGCTGCAAACTATGCTCGTTTTGATTAATAAACTGATTATGTTAACGGCACTGCGTAAATTTTAATTTTACATGTTTATTACGTGATTATAAACGTCATTTGTCACTGTGTTAATGCCGGAATTTGTATTGAAATTTCAAGTGAAAATAACGTTCCGTACGTCGCATTCAATTATCTGACAGTGAGAGTTGTGTTCAAAACTGTTTGTTACCCGTTTTGTTCTGAACTAGTTCAACAAATATGTCACCTTATGTTGAAACTAATGACAGTTTTGACCGAAAGCAGCAAAGGAATGTAGTATTTTAAACGGTCAAGCTGTAAAGTGGTAAACTGGCGATATCTCAGCGGGATGCGGGTAGGGCTGGCTTCAGGAGCGGCCCGTAAACCACCTTAAGTGTTATCGCAGCCGGGAGCAGCTGCCCTACTAACTAGCCGTGATTGCCCCTCCCTCCCCCACGTGTATCATTTTTTCAACCCTCTCCCAAGGACTGGCTCACCGTCGTCTTGAAATTGCGATACTTAGCATTAAATTGTGAGGCTCTTAAAGGGCATTTCGCCACGATTACTTGGGCGCGGCGTTTTTCCTTGCGCTCCGCTAGATTGCGGCCGCTTAGCCGCTCTGTAAATACCTTAAAGGTATCGGCGGCGTAAAGTTGCTCAGCGTCCGCGTTGACGTTAATGAGCCAGTTCTTTACGCCATTCCGGATACGCACGCTCCTTCGGCTCAAAATCTCTAAAATAATCTTCCTCCTCTCTCCAATATTTCCTCTTTTCATTTTTCCCATCTAATCTTATTGCAGAGATTCAGTTTCATACTCCACATTACACTTAACGGTTCTAATCAAAGAAATTATGACTTTAATCTCACAAAAAGTTCTATAGAAACTTTAGCCGACTTTACTTACAAAGTTCTCTGGATTCAGCGCTCGGTGATTTATGAATAGTAGGAAAATCTGAAAGCATAAAGTATTTTTCATTGCTCCAGTAACTTTGCTGTCATGTCTAAATGCACTTCGATTCATAGGTAAACGTGTATTACATATGCAGCGCGGATCCGATGAATACAGTTTTATTATTTCGTTTGTGGAAATATTTGTATTTTGCGATTCATTCGTTTGGCAACCGTGTTATTTTTGCATTAATTGTTCAGCGTAGCTTTGTTGTCAAATCAAATAGAAAAATCATACTCTAGTAATTTTCTTTCAGCTGCAAACATGACTATTCCAATTACTTTATGAATTTTGAGGATATATTTTTGCTGCAAAATGCAAATGGAGCAAGCTAATTTTCATTTTGCTTCAAAGAAAAATCGTCGTCTGTTCCCTCAGTACGAAAAACGACGAATCCCTCACCGTATCTATAAATCCTACGACTAAGTAAACAGCACACATGCTTATCAATTCATTGGGCTGTAACAGCGATCGAGCATTAATATCGGCCTATTCATTTCCTAAGGAGCACTTTAGACTTATTTACTCCCCCTAATGCTGTCTATTCGGGAAGATAAAAGAAGTTAATTTTATAAATGGGCCATTCCCGTATACGTAGGTAATCTTGCGTCGGTGGTGTTATCTGGGTCCAATCGGCCAAAGACAGATAGCGTGGTCGACACGCGAGCGTCGATTGATTAGTCGGACCCGCACTGGCCTGACGGGTTAATAAAGCCTGCTGCTGCCCGCTGATTGCCTGGTAAGCTACCCATTCTGCTATCCACCCGAATTCTGCCAATTACTTTGCGAATCATATCACCGGTGCCAATGGCGCGACAAACTAAAGCAGGTCGACCCAAAGAGACGGGTGGTTGAGTGGCCTAACTTTATTTTCTAACGCCCTAAACGCGGTAAACCTAGTATGGAAAACTGTTTTGCGAGTCTCCGCCGAACACTTTGAAAGAATACAGTTTTGTAACTTTATTCTTCACATAGAGTAGGTACAGACATACAGGTACAGAACCGTATTTTCTAGCATAGTTTAATACTTAAATCCTAAATGACGAAAACTTCGTGATATTGTACATTTTATTTATACTCTTGCAACATTGTCTAAGCTCAGCACTCACAGCTAAAATCGGGTATCGGTTTCAGATTAAACGTCAACTTTTACGCCGCTCGCATTTGTAAGGATTAACGGGGAAACAACGGTTCTGTTTTAGTATACAAAAGTTTCCGCCGGCTGCGGTATAAATTAATCAAAGAGTTTTGTATAGTGTGTAGCGATTATAAAGCGGGTGACGCGCGGGCGCGGCCGGCACAAGTTTCGGCGCCCGCGACCGGATTAGAGCCGGCCGCGGTCACTCGCAGGTCTCACGGACACGGTATACGTTTCAGAAACTTCTCCCCGCCGCTGGAATTAGAAAGTCACTCGCCGAAAACAATCTGGATTTGCGTGGCCCTCTGCAAATGACAATTTTAAACTCGCGTCTCAATGCGTGTATTTTCCAACAACACAATGGTTTTACCGCGTTGTGTTGGATTATGCAACAAAAAGTGTTTTTAAAACAACCCCGTTTTAAGAGCGAGCGATGTGACGCGAGGTTTCTCCGCCGGCCGCGGCGCGGGCGAGCAGCCTAATTGTTTGACGAAAATAAATGATTCCAAAAATAAAAATAAACGAGAGTTTTGCGTTTCGTTATAATTTTTAGCATTACGATGCTTTTTACTGGAAGCTTTTACAACACGCACGGAATTTAATATTGATTGCTCGGTATGGAAGTCACGGAAAATCGGAAAACGACACTTTAATTATTTCAAGTTTTATGTTTCGGAATGGATTGAGGAAATAAAAAAGGTAGTAAAATGAGTTTGATGAATTTAAATCTGATACAGTAGACCGTCTGGGAAAGGTGATGAAATTTCGAAGTGTGAAAAATGTTGGTCGACACTTTGGAACGATTTATTGGAACCTATTTACGAGCAGTGGTGTACTGTATAGATACACAAATCAGTACTTAAAATAATAATCCCATCAAAAACATTCTGTAAAAAATCTACCCAAGTCTCGTTGAAGCTGCTTGTTTATCTCTAAAAAGTAATGAAATCTAGACATAGTTGTGCCAAGTCTAAGGTTCCTTACTGCGATTTCTTTATTATTATAGTTAAGAGGAAATATGCCGGTCGAAGGAATTGAAAAATAGGTATTTGCTAAATCTATTGCTGTCGCGCCGTGACCTGCCCAGACGACGTCGAGTGCGATAAGAACAACTACAGCTCGGACCGAAAATACCTATGAAAATTATTCAAAAACAACGTTTCGTAGTCCCCTGATTTCTTCTCCAAAACTTAACCAATTAAATATGTTTTTTCATTAAATGTTGAAGAAATGTCATAACTGTGTTTCTATGTTCTTATATTTTGATATAATTATGTTAAAATTGGTTTCTAGAGGTTTGAACACAACGAAAAAAACTTGCCAATTTTTCATGTTTTTGAAGGTTAATATCTCCTTTAATAATTCAATAAAGAAAAAAAGGAAAACATAGGAACATGCTAATATATCATTAGATTGTTGATGTAAAAAATCATTGTTCTACGGGTAATATCCAGGGAGGAATCAGGGGACTACGTTTCCATACAAAATGTGACCGCTCCATTTCCTCTTAATGTTGTGTGCCTTGGCCGTTGAACATTTTTTATACGTTAGTGGGTACAAGTCAATTTTGTTAACATGTAATGTTGCAACTACCTTGTTTGTTACGCGAGATAATAGCCCATACTGGTACCTATGGGTAATTGGTATAAAGTGTTCAACGGCCAAGTCACACAACATTAACTATAATAATAAAGAAATCGCAGTAAGGAACCTTAGACTTGGCACAACTATGTCTAGATTTCATTACTTTTTAGAGATAAACAAGCAGCTTCAACGAGACTTGGGTAGATTTTTTACAGAATGTTTTTGATGGGATTTCACTTCTTTTTGTAGAAACGTGAGCATATTCATTAATTATGTTAGATTTACTTATTTTACACATTTACTTATTTATGCAAATTATCTTTCTTTTCTTTTTTCCGGTTTTGATCTCGTACAGTAAGAACAGTTTTTCGTATTGCCCATTCGCGGTCCTTAAATTAGAAGATGTGTCTCTCTTTGCTGGATTTTTGCAATTACAGTCGATTTTTTTTATGTACCAGAGCAGCTCAGGGTCTTCATCAGATACTTCAGACCTCAGATTTTTGACATCAAATGAAGCGACTCACTAATTTGAATATTTTTTGTAAAAGAAGTGTGTCGATCTCTATAGTAGTTTGGTTGGGCTCTAGTGTTTTCACCAGGTACTCCAGATCTTCGATTATCCTAGTTTTTACATTTTTCCCTTTATGTAGTCGCTAATCCCTAACCATGTACCAAATTTCAGCTCTCTGAGTTAACGGGAAGTACCAGTTCTATTTTGATGATCATGAGTGAGTGAGTGAGTGTCGAAAATGCGAAACTTTGCTTTCGCTTAACTTCGGAACTGAATTACCTACAGACTTGAAATTTTGGATTTTAGGTATGTGGTTATAGCTCACTAGATGACGAAAATTTCAGCGTCCTAGTATTATCCAGAGGTTCTCAAATAGGGGCCTGAAAATGCCGCGAAATGGTTCCTGTAAAGGATGGTACGGCAGTGCTTGCTTTGCGCTCGACTTGGTGGGGGCACTGCCGTGCCCCCCGATGTAATATCCGACTGGAAAGGTGACATCACTAAGTACAATTTTACTTTTCGCATTATACCTACTTGACATGACCGACTACGTTGCATTATGTGCTTGTTGTTTGTTCCACGCCTCATACAAACACTCAATACAAACATCGCTAAAGGCGATATATAAGGCAAAAAACGATGAAACTATCATTCGTACTATTGGACATTCATTTAGATCGATTCGAACATAATGTATGGACGTGTGACCCTTATTTCTTCAGACTGATGTGTACAATTGTACATTTTCTAAGCGTATGACATTACCTCAGTAACATTGCATTAATTACACATATCTAATGTGCCGTTAATGGCAGAAATAAAAATGTAAAACAGCACCTAATAGAGCGATAACTTCGCGGCAGATAGGGGACGACAAATTATAATTATCTTGTTTATGTGTAAACATTGAGCTGGGTTTAAACCGTGATTGCTGGCACGCACGGCACCGGCCACGCACGCGTGTGTCTGCGTCAGTTTAGACTGTTTAATTAATCAATGCTACTTAACATTCTGACTAATTAAGGTTCTCCTGTTGCTTTTGCTTACTAAAACTAAGAATAGTTGTTTAAATTGTATCGGTCCCTTAAAAGTACATACATACATCGCGTCTGTTTCGCAAATGAGATAAGCAGAGCTTACGAAACTCTACTACGTAGACAAAATCATAATTATTTCAGGATTGTGTGTTTTTAGTTTTTTTTTTAAGGTAAGGGTACCTGTAATGGTGGTAGGTTGCTAGCATGTCGCCTAAGGCTCAATTCACACCAGAAGAGCAGCGCAGCGCGGCGTAGCGCAGCGACCCGCTCCGTGGAGAATGCGCGAGGATTCCTGCGACTGCTCGAGAAGCCGCTGGAATGCGTAGGAAGTTGCTGGAATTTGCATAATTATTGACATATTGACTATGTATTGACAGCGGCCGTCGCGACTACTCGAGCATCCTCGGGCGTTCCCGCGACAGCTCGCGCAGTCGCACGGCTTTGTTTATGGAATGCGCTGGAATTCCCGCAGATCCGCGGGCATCCGCACGCATCGTTAGAGTTTCTCATGCGATAATAAGTCTTATTGTAATGAAAATAAAGTTGAAATTCTCATGACACTGAAACTGCGCTCCTTTACGCCGCGCTGCGCTGCTCTTCTGGTGTGAATTGAGCCTAAAGTGTACCTTTAACCAGTTTTCTTTGTCGATCCTTTTCATATCCATGGAATAAATAGACGGATGTCATTCTAAACCAGACACCACACGGCATATTGATTCTTTATAAAATAAAATATTTACACTAAATTCGCACATACCAAAATGTTTTGCTACCGTCCTTATTTTTACAGTCAGTCTATTTTAGGGTCATGTAATGGAAATAAGCAAACCTGGTTTTTTCTGTAGATATCAAATTCATTATGACTGTAAGCCCCAACCTTTGAAATTGTTTGTTTTTTGTTAACGGATTAAGTAACTCAAGAGGAGTTCTGAATAAATCTGATCTTTTCTACTACCATTAATGGCTATAAAACCTTAACTTCCATCATGTCTACAGAAGAGACGCAAACTTACTTTCAAGTGTGAGTTTTCACTTCAAACGTCCAATAAAAAATGGACTTGCTATTAATTACTTACTTGAAAAGTTTTTATATCGCTGTTTCACGACAGCCAACTTTACGCTCGTGCGTGGGTTTAGTTCAAAAATTATGAAAAGTAAACTCACATTGTTTATTGCTTCGCCCGTACAAGTACTTCAGTTAGTTGAAAGTACGGGAGCTTTGTGTAAAAACCTCACAATATGTGAGCTTTATTTTTTAAGCTCGTATGACGTAATTTTTCTGCTTTAATTAACTCTCATACATACAGAGCAAACTGCTGTCGTAAATTGTATAAAACTGTACAATTTTATTCTTTGAGCGTACCTTGTAGTATTTACGCTGTTTTATCACTAGCAGTCCCGAAGTTTACTACTAATGAAGTCGTTTTAACATTCCTAATCGAAATTTATAAATTATATTTAGACAACGTAAGAATCCTTTTTACATCTAGAACTGCGGTGCCCTAAAAAGACTAAAAACAATTTTAAATAGAAGCTTATCACTCCGCCTCACTCATTTCATCGCAGCCGGCTCAAAACCCGCACCGCATTGTTTATCCGTTGTCGTCACAACCTTGCGGAGTCACGCGATAATCTGTCTTCATTTCCTATCTATCGGAGTGGTCGAGAACGAGGCGAACGTTGTAAAGCATTAGCTGCTATCAGGCGAGTCTCTGCGTGAAAAATGATTTCCCACCACACCTTAAAATGTGTAAACTAGGTTGCCGTTAAACCGCTTATTAATCATGGCTTTATTGTGCTGTTTAGATTGTAAATCATCGGTAGACGGTTTTGTTTTAAAAAGTAATTAGGTTAGAAGCTTAAGCATGTAGGTTTGACAATGAACAGTTTAATAAGAAAGGCAAGGCTTGGGGCATACATATCGTACATACATAAACGTCGCGCCTGTATTCCCAATGGAGTAGGAAGAGCACACGAAACGATACATAGACAAGGCTATGACTTTTTAAAATTTTATAAGTAGATGAAAGAGGTATAATAGTGATAAGTTGCAATTCTGTTGCCTAAGGCATACCTAAACCTTTCCTTAATTGCCTCTTTACGTCATCCAGGGGGAAATCAAGAGGGGTTTTAAACCCGATATAACTACACGGGGAGACGGGACACTCTAATTGCAGTGATTTTAGTTTTTTGCTTCGCGCGCATAATTTGTAATGTTACTTCTATTTACTTTGAGGAATAATGTAAAATAATGGCTAACGATGACAGCAAATAAGAGAAATAAAAACGCAATCTCTTTCTATTTGGGTCGAACACAGCTACTTACTAAATTAAAACGAGCCAAACTCCCAACGACATTGTTCAAAGTATCCAAATAGACCGCGATCCCGAAATGGTGATAATTAAAACGGAAAAACATCGCGCCCTGATATTGTAACCGAAAGTAAAGTCTCCATTCCGTACATTATATTATCCGTTAATTTGTTTGAGCTGAACCCGCTGTGTGTTTTGCTCTGCCGCCGGTAGTATTTCACTGTTTGCTTGTATTTTTGAACGCTATCTATTGTTTCGTTAAGCGCTTCGCGTGCCCCACGTAACGTGCAATCTGCGTTCTATTCATGAACTTTTGATTTTAGGAACGTATCTTTAGATAACGCTTCGAACAATGGAATGATGTGCTGACGTTCATTGTTCCCGTAAAGGTTTGAATGCATTATGTGGTGTGCGGTGTAAGTCACGTGTAAATGAACTTCCTTAAGGTAATTAGGGTATTCGGGGATGGAAATGCAACTAAATTAAATTGCAAATGAAACGTGCTTCGTAAGTGGAATAAGACAGACACACTCACGTGTTTATATCGAGGTTAACTCGAAGTTTTTTGACTCGACGGCTGCTGAGGTTAGGTCCGCATTGCGCGCCATATATTAGAATTAGATAATAAAGTTCTAAAATATTTTTAAACCAAGTTATGTGCTCAAATTGGCTTCGAAACGTGGAATGCAGGGTTACGTATGTAAGTAAAAAAATAAGTAAGTTAGTAGATACTTTATTGCCCAAAAATACGTACAAAGTTACAAGCAAGATATGTATGTATACAAGTAAACCTGTAATTCAGGGTTCGCTTAATGTTAGGTTTCTAGCATGGTTGCGGGCTGTTCAGCCAATACGTGGAAATAAAATAGAATAATGTCTTACTTTACCCGCTGTTCACACGCCATGGCAAATATCACTGCTAAGACTTGGAATGAAACTTTTATCCACCGACTTAAAAGCCGGAATGTAAAGAGATTATTTAAACTAAGGTAAGCTAGATGTCTCAAGTATTCGTAAACATCTAAAATTGAGACTGTTTACATCTAAGGAATAATTTATCAGCTTACAAAAAAATTAATAAAACAGGTATATTATTTTTCATAAAAGGTTTGATGGTGATTTGTTAAATCATCTATACGTTCGTATCTTTTAAGACTTTGGTTTTTAAGCAAGGCGGTTTTGAGCTGTTGTTAAAAAATTAAGTGGCATATTTCACCGAGTCGCCGAGAAACACCAAAACATTTAAAAAACCAAGTGACAATAAACATTAAAACAAAAAAATTATTGATAATTTTAAGACTATACCACGAAACTGCAAATGAAAACACATGAATTGAAACGCCCGAAGGACTTAAAAAGTAGATACACATCATAAATAAATCTCTTTTTTGATGCCAATTAACACATCCAACGTTCTTTGTCTTTGATTAGCATTCATAGTTGTTTGTAAACATGACACAATAGCACGGCGGGATAGTTATATCTCCCCTTGCGCTCGAGTGGGAAGGATGATGTGAATTTTAATTACATTTTTTACGATACTAAAGCGAGCGCGCTCAAGTATGTATGAAGGGCAGGGACCCTATTTGTTACACAGCTTCCGGAGCTTCCATACACAATGAATAATCCTTCCACATACGTTTATGTGGTCTTTTTAAAACCTTTTGGACGTAAAACTTTTGCGAGACTCGCTTTTAATGTCAAATACGCATGACTCTTGGACTAGTCCGTATCCTTTTGTCTAGAAGCCACAATGGTTGCCGTCGCGCACTGCTTACCACCTCTCTGTTTGTACGTCACACGCCCAAACATGTCGAATTAAACTCGATCGAACTACCCGTTTTTTTTAAATCTGGTGCAGCAAAAAGACGTTCTATAGATGGACGCAATGTCTCATGATGCTTGGGCTTACGCATTGTTTTGAAATCCAACTAGACCAGGCAAATAGGACGGTTAAACTAAAGTATCGGTATCAAGTTGAAAATTACCGGATAACTCACGTTAAATAAATCGAGTTTAGCTCGACATGTTTCGGACTAATTCGTAGCCCTTCATCTAGGAGCCGCGGCAGCTGCTGCTGCCAAACGCGAACTGCGCGCCTCGGCTCTCTGTTGTCGAGCTAAACTCGATTTATTTAACGCGAGTTATCCGGTAATTTTCAACATGTGTGAGTCTCACGGTAGTTTGATGTATAATATCGGTATCAAATACGTATTTCTGATTGATTTTGATCGAAAGTTTCTTGAACTGTAAAGCAGTAATCTATGTTAATCGAAAATCTTTTTTTTTTATGTCTAATAAATGTACGCTACATTCAACTTATTAATGCCACTAGTAGCTTAAATCATGTCATACCAATGAAGTAGAGCGAGGATGAAAAAAAAATGCTGCTTTACTTTAAGCTTGTCTTTTTTATTATTTACTTAATAATAAAATTTGTGAATTTGGTCGATAGGTTACCTTGTTAGACCGAAATGACTTGGCACCACATAAACTAGCAACAGACCTAATGTATGTAAGCTAGTAAGCCGACAAAGTATGCGCCATAGGACACCCGGCGAAATTGTATGCAACCGTGTCAAGTGAACCGTTCCAGTTTTACCACTATGTACCATGCAAATTTTGTGCATCTGGGACAAAACGCAGTTTCTATACAAAACCTGTATACTTAAAATTGTGGACACAAAAATGATAAAGTACGAAATACTGTGTGTGTGGGTAACTATTGTCGAAAAGTCACTTGGGCTTAGATTAAAGGCCATAAACATAATGCTAAAAGTGGCTACTCGGAGTAAGACATCTAGTCATCGTTTTTTCTATGTAACATTTCGCACTGTAACAGATTCTACACATTGAAAATTGATACCTGTGCTACTTTGAACCCTTTCATAATAAGCTTCATATTTCTTTGATTAGGAGATAGTATGGTATGACACAGTGAATTTCTTGAAAACAGGTACAGAGTGGCACAGTTATCAAATTCTTTGACTGTACATCAAATCCGGCATGTATTAGCTTCTCTTACCTTAATTCGATAGATATTTACGTTAATCGTATGACCAAAACACTGTACTCCTCGAAATATTTCCCGTACACGAACTTAACTTATCAAGTTTTCCTTAAAACTTAGTGAAATATTCCTGTTTAGGGCCTTCCATACCAACAAAGTTTTATAGAAGTCTCATAAAAGCATTGGAGGCGGAGTTCAATAACCGGCGTAAATTCCCAAATTTTACGACTTTTACAGCTCGTATTCCCGTAACTTCAACTGCGCCGTATCAAAAATATTTCTTGCCTACGAAACTACAGTTACTTTAGATTTTTGCCATTACACACATACTTTACAACTTATTGTAAATGCTCAACTCAATCACTATAAACGAGAATGATGAAATGAAGTGAAGCCATTGCAAGCTTTATTCATACGAAACTTCATGTTTATGTTTACGCGGGACTTAATCACGGTATTTTTTAATTACCTCTCGACGTTTCGGCCGCGTTACAGCGACCGTGGTCACGAGTTGACTGAAGCGGAGCTCGACGTTTGTTTGGCAGCCCGGGTCCTTCGAACTACCCACACTTGATTTTCATCAGTAACGGCTCCCCGAACTACCCGCTTTTCACCGATATTGTCCACCGTTCCTCTATTACACCGACACACAACACTAACAATGTCAGACGCTCGCACCGAATACAAGTCAATCTTCGTATCATAGACTTTAAAGGAACTATTATTTTTATAATCATTAAAAAAACTGTATGTCAACTTGTCTTTACATTCTGATCCGAGTGCACAAAATATAGTCAAGTTCCAAGCATGTTGAAATGTTACTTTTAAGACAGCTGATGTACAGTATGTGCCCCCACTTAGGTATCCAGGCAATTCGGTGTTTTGAACGCGCACCACTACTAATACAAAGTTTGTCTAACTATTTTTAGCAAAATCAAAATGAGGTAGTTCATGATATTAATATTTCGCTAAAAATAGTTAGACAAACTTTGTATTAGTAGTGGTGCGCGTTCAAAACACCGAATTGCCTGGATACCTAAGTGGGGGCACATACTGTACATTAAAAGTACTGTTTTGAATTCAAACCTTTCAAAACCTGTTACAGAAATCCATTTGGATACTTACTCATTCTGCAAATCGAAACACAAACAATACTAAAAGCAGTTCGTTTAAGAGCGCTATTCAATTGTCGCGGTGTTTGTCCATCAGGATTGCGTCTACATTATCCTGTTTGCACAGATTTCGGGAATCCTGTTTTCCTCAACAGATCGCATTATCTATTCTGTATTCTAATGCTTTGATTTAATTTATGATTCGTACGTATGAATTATTAAATTGTTTAGCGTCACACGCTTGTAGTAAATTTTGGGGAATAAAATATTTATGAAAGTTAATGGGCCGCGGGTATTGCCTTAAAGATGTTGAAAAACAGGAATATTACGCACTTTTTTGCAAGAATATTTTTTCAATCTAGAAGTAAGGGAAGATTAAATAACGGATGGTAATGAGAGCGGAAGACTCTTTGAAATCGAGCATGTAGTCGAACCAAGAGGTAATCTCGTTAGACGTGTCAATTTTCGTTATCTTTAATCTAAGCCCGAAGCCGTCAAGACTCGATTAACTCAAATGACATCGTCCCATATTTCACTTTAAGATATATAAGACGGCTGTAAAATCCGAGATTCCATGTGCAAGCGGCCGTTTATATCTTATTTCGCTCATCCGGTTTTACGTTCAGATGTTTTATGTCCACGGAGAGATGTATTGGCAATGCAAATAAGCGGTATTTTCCACTAAATCACCGCGTTTTATGCGGGGGTGACGGCAAATGGGCATTATTCTACTTTCATAACGCAAAAACCCGACTCCGACACGCATTAGTCGTGATTTTTGATTCAACCTTGCGTAAACTTAACTAAAATATTCATATTCCGCTAACGACAATCGCGCTGCATTCACGGTAATTGAATAATAAAATAGTATTAGCATCAGCAAAATAAAATTCCATTAACAAAACCGACAAATGGCTTAAAATACACACCGACAATGAAACGTGGCTTTCCATTAATAACTAATCAAGCTTTCGGTGTTTTACGGATGTGTTTTTGGATTTTATTTACCAGTTTAACAACTAGTTGGTACGGACACCGTGCATAATAAATCTCCAACGGGAAAACTCGAAATACGAAGGTAACTGAAGTGTCTACCAATTATTTTCTTATAATTACAAATGATCTTTTCATAGTACGAAACTTGATAAAACTACAAGCATCATAATACTTGTAGTTAAGTACCTATCGTAACTATCTTACAAGATTCACAAAGATTACAGCAATAGAAAAATCTCGGCAAAAATAGTAAACCATAAGTTGTTAATGTAATCGAACAGGGAGCTAAGAACTGACTGATTTATTGATCTACCCACATAGTTCAGATCATAAAGTCTTACTACCCTTCAGTAGGCTAAGCAATAGCTTGCATCTGTTTTATTTTGATTAGATTTTCTCTACGAGGGGGCAATTACGTTAGGCCCGGGGCATCGCGCCGATATCAATATATTGACCGAGGAAAATTAGTATTCACGCCACGCTCCTGTTTTTGCTCCGTAAATTTTTGCAAAAAGGGAAATAATGATATCATAAGTCAGCGAGGGAGATAAGCCTAAGCTGGTGCCGTATTGTTTATCACGTTTCCATTGAGATTTTTGTTTTCAATAGACGCTTGAGGGCTTCATTATATTTGCGCCATTTGCTTTTACCGTTATTGCGTTACAATTGATTTCTTTATCCGCGGATAAAGTCTTTCTTGCCTTTCGATCAATACGTGAATACATAGCTATACCTAATGTAAAAGAACTGAGGATGCATCCGCATAAATGCAAACATTGTCACCCACGAGCTTCTTGCGATTCAATTACTTATCTGCTTATAATAAAAGTAATATCGAGATTCCATTCGAATGCATTCCGCAACGACGAGAATAGGAAACAAATAAAATTGCAAATGGAAACTTTATTATCTCGTTACATTATATTCATTATTTCAGTATTAAGTACGTTTTCTTTCTACCACAAAACCGACTTTAAATTGCCCCTTAACGCAGTAGAAGCATGTAGTAGAAATTCACGTAACCTGTTCTCATAATGAGAGTGCTATCTGTAAAATTAAATTATCCTGCGTTTGAAGCAATCTTGATAGCGGAAACTGCGGGCTACACACGGCATTTTTTACCTGCGGAAAAATTGTTTTGCTGTCATTTACGTAAAGTCAAATACTCGCGTAATCGCCGGGCCCACTTACTAAACATTAGGTGCTCAACATGAAGATAACATTGGCTTTATGAATTTTTACCACGTAATCGGTTTACCTTGAGTTTCCGGCCACAGGGTGCAAAATATCACGGAGATGAACTAGTCAGTACTCGTAGAGGCATTGTTGTTTGTATTTACTGTTTCTGTGACATTAAAATTGGCATTTTTTTTTCGGGGTTTGCCGTACAGTGTGTTTGGCGCATCGTATGCCAAAGTGATTTGGCGGATAAAAGGGGTCATTTTCTTTATATTCAGCCTCATAACAAACAACCTGTATTTTGAGTACCTATTTAGGAATATGTGCTGGTAGAAAGTACACGAAATTTACACGAACTAAACATATTATGCAGTTAGTACACCTAACCGCTCTATTGACTGTTTTTGAATTGACATCGAAATCGAGAAAAAAGTTGTATTCAGCCGCTGCTCTGGAACTTAAATAGGCTGAATAACGAGATTAAATGCTAAATAAAGTCAAACCTTCTCCGCCTGTCAACCCTCCATGGCAATCCAGGACAATGAGGTTTCATAGTATGCGTGCGAACGGATGCTATTTCAGGATGGGACCTCTTCATACATAGTTAAGTGGAACACCCCCGCGAATTTAAAATTCACCCCCTAATGAGAACCGCTGTTTGGCCGCGATCACTGTGATAATACAAAAAACTGGGCAAAATATAAGTGAGGTTATTTTTACTAAACACGTGGCACATAGTTAAGGTAATATTCAATTTTTACTACGGCAACGCTTACGACGTATACTTCTTGATATACTTTTCGCCTTTGATTTTTTTGACGCAGAAAAAAGCCTCAGTTTCCAAAACATATTCTGAAATAAATTATTTTGTTTTTTTACTAATTTAATAACGTTCGTTTTATTTTAGCGAATTGTTTGCAATCAAAATCGAAGCTTTTATGGCTCGGTAACTTAACTACTCCATAAATGCAGCGCGGGGTTAATTTTTTCATATTTTTATCGTATTTAGAACCGAGCCTCGCAATAATACTCTACGTAACAGCGCTCGCATTTATTTGAATGATATTCGTTGTTACAAAAACAATGGCACGAATGCGCCGTCGGCGTTTGTTTTTGATACGACACGATATTACATATATTTTTTTTGTAACACGCGAAACATTTAGGGAATTGTTGCAATGTTTGCGATATTGTTATTTTGTCTTATCTGTGTTTCATTCATGTTTGCTCCGCTTTTATGGTCATGTTTTTTTTAATGCCCGCCGCGTCATTTTATCGTTTAAAGACATCGATGCAATATAAATCTAGTGCTGTAGTAGATATACGTAAATATGATCTCTATGTTTAAGACCAGTGTCTTTGTGGAGTATTTCAGTATCTTCAATTTAGTTTTGTATCAGTAAAAAAGATTGCGACCAGGTTTAGCTATGTTAGACGTAAACATATTAAAGATTTTTTTTGTGTTCCGTTACAGTTACATCCAAAAAACTTAATTTATCACTGGCTAACGCATTTTGTTTATATTTTCTAAGCTTAATTTCAGGTTTAAATTATTTTAAAGTTCAACTTTTACAATTCCCTCAATCAAAAACTCTAAATTACATTTACATTTTTCATTAAATCCTGTAGATATGACTCTTAATATTTTGAATTTCGAAGATGATTACAAACAAATGAATCTAGCAAAAAACGAAGTCAAGCGGTTACGATCGCATGTGGCGATTAGAAACAGCCTCGTCTGATAGCGCGACTACGTTACAGCCTGTATTACCACACCGGGCACCTTATCTTTTGTGCGGCGAACGCTGCATTTGATCCAATTTGCCAATACAATCGGATCCCGAGTATTGCAATAGCATTATCATCGGGCGAGGGCCGCGGTCTCTAATGCGATCGGAGCTAAGAACTTTCTCTCGCTTTTATAGAATTGCAGGTTATTTGTAAATGGATTTTAGACGCAATCGTCGGCTGACTAACAAGTTATACTGAATTATTTTACTGATTCGTTGTTCAGTTTGTTGTGTGACTTCAATGTTTCGAAGTTGAGTTCCGATTTTAACAATTAAGAACAAGGCACGATTTTCTAGTGACATAGTCAACTAAACAGGGCAATCAATGAAACTGATACATTCACGTGTTTATATCAAGATTAGCTCAACTTGTTCTGCTTCAATTCGTGATTCATCGGGAGCAAGCGCCGCGGATACGTTAGGACACTCACTCTAGAGAACTGCGATTATAAGTGAGTCTTACGATAGTTTTAAATGTATGTAGAACAATTTAATCGATGAATAAACATCTTTATTTCGCCCCTTTGTCGTATTAAACTTCAGGCGAGGATAACACTAACATCTTAGCAGTAAGCCCACGCATATTTTCCAATAAAGCGAAACAAAACAATGTTAGGAATAGTAAAGCCCTCAAAGGCGGGCTACACGCATAATTTGAAATAGTATCGATGCCTCCCGCGCCGAGGGAAATCCTTCAAGGTGAGGGCACCGGACACTGGAAAATCTCCCCTCCCTCCCTCCCTGATAAGATTGTCGAGTGCAACTCCCAAAACGCAGAGGGATTGAAAACTTCCGCCGAAACGAAACCGAACATACTATCCTGAGGGATCAATACATTGGGAAATATAATATCTGGACAGTTCTTGCTTAGAGATCTTGACTTTTCGTAACACTTTTTTGTTTCTGCTTTATTAGGTTTGTAGACAATAGTTGTGATTTGTTTCGTTGTTTTTTTGTCGGGATTGAGCGGGGCGCTTGTGTGTTCTGATGGCGTGAAATATAAAGTTAGTTTATGATACCTAGGTACAGATATTCTAGGTTTATTTTCGTGGGAAATTTAAATCTGGTTTAAAAATTTAAACATCACTCTTGAAAAAAAACATGATGAGACAAAAGCCATGACTTTCAGGTTTTGTAGCCACTTCTTGAATTTTAGGGTTAAAAACTGATGGAATAGCTAATAAAGGTTGCTGACCTAGCATTTCCTTAGTCGCCTCTTACGACATGCCCGGAAGAAACGGAGAGGAGTTTGTTGAGTTTTTATTTTGATGTCAAAAAACCTAATTGTCAAAAAATCTAAAGTCTTCTTAATTTTGTAACACTTAAATCCACAAACGCTACATACACCCCATTGCATTAAAACAGTAACTTATACGTTTTGTCGCTCTATACCTTGGAGACGTGAATAAGTGGGTTTGCGAATTTTTCTTGGTAAAGTTGAGTGCTTGTTTACACTGAAAGCGGAGTCGTTTGCTTAGGGGGAGGGGGATCACTAACGTAATTAGCACAGTCGGTCGGTGGCGACTGTACTACGGTAGTCACGTAGGTCTAACGAACACAAAGTATTCCAGAAATTAGCAGGACTTCATCCTGGTTTTTTCCTCTTGCCAACTGACGTCTTGTTTTAACTGATTGGTTGAGCCACATTATGCTTCGTTTCACCATTTTGGACTTGGGGTAGTTTTTCTTTTTGGTGTTTTTATAGGGCTGACATGTAACTGGACTGAATATATTGGACTTTTTCTATTTCTTCTCTTCACCGTTGGACATTACGCCTCTCCAAATTTTTACTTCCCGATCGACTTTCTGTCTTTGCTTCCAGACTGGTCTTGGGGTCTCCACAATGTCATTAGAAATGTAAATATTGAAGATATATACTTTTTGTGTTATGATACTCTGTTTTCATTTCAAAACGAGAAATAAACTGCGGTCGGTAAAAGCCGACCGTTTTTCATCCAGTGAAGCTACTATCTAAACAAGGTATTCGGCTGCCAAGACTAGCGCTGCAACGCGCCAATGCGGACCTAATAGCAGTTTTTCATCCAATTCCGATAAGTCAACATAGAGATGGATCGCTTTCAAATGAATAACAATTTTTAATTTCCGCTTCATATATTCAATTTTCCTTTTAAAACGTCAAATATTCGTTCACCGATTAGCTTTTTGTGTACGGACGTGATAGAGGTAACAAAAGGTATTCCTATGCTAGAGGACATTCGATTACATCCTTCAACGTTTCTAATTTCCTGGTCCTCGAATGTGGCTAACGCAATTTCCGAGGCTGGCTGGCGGGGGTACCTGGGGACGGCCGGGGCCCGCTTCTGGGACCATTATCGTAAAATCAAATAAGAGTCTTTTGAGATTACGTGATTGAGACGAGTCGTCGATAAAAATGTTACATTGTTGAATTATGTTAAAATGTTTACTTTGTACGCAATTTACAACAACGCCTGCGCTTTTGACTTTTATTAACAGCGGCGTTCGTAACACGACGCGCCACCTTCTTATTGGCTGTAAAATCGTCGGCAATAATGACGCTTCTTCAAGAAATAAATGGATTCCATTAGCCTATGAGCTAAATTCGCGGCGGCACATTTGACGGTGAAAGTAAAATGTTTCTGATAATATCCGCCGAGATTATTTCTCGGTTCATCACTCACCCTTAATTTCGTTGGCCGAGATTACCCATGACGCTGTATTGTTTTTGAGCATCTTCGAAAGTTTTAATTTTGGAATTGACTTGCGGGGCACTCCATGAATTCTTCGTCATTTATCATTGGCTTCATTTATTTTTGCGCCTCGATGAGATATGATTTATCACACCAAGGCCAGGAGTAGGTTTGTTTTTGCTGCGCCCGCAAAGATATTAATCGTTATCGTGCGCGTGCCGCCAGTCGTTTGTTTTCGTTACTGTGGCATCGCCCATTAATTATCAATGAACGTCCGGCCGCGGCGTATGATGAAGGTAGCGCTATGTCCCAGTGTTGCCAGGTGACAAGGCTACTCGCTGTCAACCCTTTTTAAGCCTTCGCATTTAACGCAGAGTGTCTGACATCATAAAAGCGTCCGATTTAGGCACGTCCCGTGAAAATTATCGCTCGTGATTAAATTTTTTCCGAACGTTTTTTTTTGTTCAAAGATTTGACGGCTTAATTTTTCGGAGCTTTTTACTGTGCGAAATCTTGCCTGAGGCATTTTGCTTTTTCATTACCTTATCTGAACAATGTAAATGACACAAACAATCGCTTAATTTACATACATCAAGCCTGTATTCTTAAATGGGGTAGGCAGATGAAACGAAACGTTTCGCAGACAAAACTGTTCGTAGCCACTTAGGTATAGCACAACTTTAGATCTTTTAGATAAATGAGGAGTACCTTAACCTCAGTCACCTGTTACGACATCCACGGAAGAAAAACAGCATTTGAATGACCAAAACACTGGCTATTTAGATAAAACTAACATGTTTATACGACAGCCCTCACTACTGACGTTTAAAACGGTAATTTTATCTACTTAACCGTTCCTTCTGATGTTAGCAAAGTTAAGTAAAGGTTCTTTTCGAATTAACTCTAGAGTAGACCAAGTAAATAACAAATTGTCGTGGAGCATGATTAATTTATTCTGGTTCCTTTCAAGTTCTCCTTTTAAATTGTAACGCCAAGAGTCGGTGGAAATTACAAATGACTTTCATTGCTTTTTTAGTTTTTTAATCTGGCTAGTCCATCGTCCGAAGGATAATGTATTGTGTTTCTTACGTGACGTGTCATCAGTGTAACAAATGTATTTTACCGCTGAATCGATTTTGTGCTATAGTTTTTCTGATAGTGCAAACATTGCGTCCGGTGGTTGTTTTATTTTGGAATAACAACGGATAGTTCGCTTATTTACTTTGAAAGAGGAACATTATTTGTAACTTAGTTTTAAACTGTTTTTTAATACTCGAACCAGAATAAGAGGATGCCATATTAATTGTCACTGTGTCTGTTTGTGGCGTGAGATTAAATTACTCTTAACCTACCGTAGAACGTTGTCACAATAAACGTGAGAAAATTTTCCTTTGTCAAGCAATGCCATGTCCCTATAATATTTACAGTCAATAGGTTATATGATGGGTCGGGAATCAATTGATTCGAATGTATGTCTTTCATTTTTCACTTTCAGAGACTTTCACTTTGGTTTTCACTTTTCTATTAGTAAGAATAAAATTTATGGTCGGACGTAGGTATAGGTAGCTCGATAGGTAAAACAAACATCAACAAAACGGAACCGAAACCTGTACGGAATTTACACAATTATGGCTTTATAATTATAATCTCATTTGTATTGTGTGCCGAAACAACATTTGAAAAGCCACCATAATTACCAAGAGACGAGCCACCTATCTGTGAAATCAGATTATTATCAAGTCCATAATTATGTTACGTCATCTGATCCACGCATTGTATGACATTGTAAAGCATCTATAGACTGATTTACCCTGTGTATTCACAACATTTACTTTCTAGTTCAACTGTTACTTTCTGTTGTTATGTTTCAGTACTTCGACGCAACTTGAGCGCAATTAATCATAATCACAATCTAAAATAACATCTCTCCATTTCTTCCGTGGATGTCGTAAGAGGCCACTAAATAAATAGGTTAATGTGTCTTTTAGGCGACAGGCTAGCAATTTGTCATTAAACTTATACCAACAACCTCAAAACCTAGAAAATATGCTAGAAGCGGCCACAAAACGTGAAATAGACATGGTTTTGTCTGTGTAGCATTTTGTGTGCTCAGCCATCATCATTTGGGTATACAGGCGAGATTTTTGTGTGTAAATCTAAACGCAAAAAGTTAATTTCACTGGAAACATGTCTTTTGCAGCGAAATCGCTACAGTTTTCGTCAATACCCAAATTATCACTATAAACGATAATTTCTACCCAAGAAGAATTTTCAGTTTAATAAGTAGATAGCAATTAATTATTTTCGCAAGGGTTTCACCATCTTAATAGCTTGCAGTATCCAAAAATTGTTTCCTAATATCTCGTCAGTTAGTCGCCATTTGGCGCCGCGTCCGCCATGACACCATGATAGATGGGCCAGCCAATCACGTGATTGATCGCTGACGTCTGCACAATGCTGCCATCATACACGCGAAGTGGTACGAGTACTAAGGGTATTTAAACAATTTTTAATTATTAAGACCTAATCTAATCTAATTTGATATTTACCAAGAGTTATTCGGCGAAGGAAAACATTCTGAGGAAAGATACATGCAACGACGAATTCAATGTCGTGTGTGAAGTTCCTAATTCGCACTGAACCGCGTGGGAAATATAGCTCAAGCCCTCTCATATGGAGAGGAGTTCTGTGCCCTGCGGTGGGATTTATTTAAGTTGGATTATCATTATTATATTATTCTAATTATCTTAATTTTTTTGTTTTTTATTTGTGCCATTTGAAATGAAATGACTTATTTCTTGTATCTTGTTATAAGAGGCGACTAAGGGAAAAGGTCTAGGTACGATGAGGCGACAGTCTAGCAACCTGTCACTACTTCACCACTTCCATCTATGTTTAAACCTAAAATTATTCAAAATGTGGCTACGAAACGTGATTTGTTGTTATTTTGTCTATTTAGCTTTTCATGTGCTCTGGCAACACCACTCAGGAACATAGGTAGAAATGGAATGTACTTCTGGGGTGTTTGTATCGAAAATAATACACAAAATAACAGTAGTACAAAATGGATCTAACTTTATTAACACATCTATCCTCGTTCTGCCCAAGCTTAAATAATAAGCTTGGCATTTAAATAAATGAAAATCTGGTTTCTGCCCAATGTTCTTAATTAAACACAATTTCATTCTGATGGGTTCTACCCAAGACATTTTTTACTGAAAATTGTATGTTCAAGTTTCGCCATCTTTAACATGTGGCGTGAAGCTGATAGGCCAATGCAAGCCAGTTAAACAAAAGGCCTTGATTGCTAACTGGCCAATATTTCAACCAATCAGAAACGAGCAAATCAAATCGCCAAATGTGGAACTTCTAGTCAGTAGGCGGCAAATTTGAATATGTTCTTTATTGAGCACATTGGGCAGAACGAGGCTATAATAACTTCTAACTCCCACGGTACGTCAACTATATCATGTAAACAAACCTAAACATAGAATTTATAACGTGTAAGCATAAACAAGTGTCCCGCAATTAATAAGCATCGTTATGATCAAAGTTCAAGTTAATTTCAAAGAAGATTAATTACCACATATCGATTAAACACATAACACTCGAGCGAAACTTCTACTTCGCTAACCAACGAAAGATAAAATCTTTAGGGAGGGAGGTTTCATTTTAAACCATTCCAAGGAAATGGGATATAAATTTAGATGAGGGAAATGCTGAAAGATTGCGTTTAAGAATCTAGTTCGAATTTAAAAAGTGGCGGAGCAAAAGGAGTGCTTACACCCAGTACACGGTTGGCGCTTCCAGCGTTTTATAGAAGTTTAACTGTTTTTTTAGTAAACGGGAGACTAATAAAAAAATCAACTTATTGGGATCTTGACTGTAGTTAAAAACGTAGCCTTTACACTTGGCTGTCCGCCGACCACCGTCACCTAGTCAGCCGTGGTAGTCGCCATTCGACTCATGCAGCTGACTACCGTGTCCATAAAGGTGAGTACTGACCAACGTTATGAGGTGTAATGTAACATGTTACAGAGCGAGCATTCGTGCACTCAGTACGTTGGTTTCCCCGTAACACGACGTACTGACTGAACGAATGCTCGCTGTGTAACATGTTACATTACACCTCGTAACGTTAGTCAGTACCCACCTTTATACTGATGCGGTAGCCACATGCGGCATTCGGAGATCGACTCATTGTAATTGCCGGTTAATTGCATTAAATATCGCATTATAAAATGCAAAATGCTCAAAATAAATGTAATTTTACTTCTAGTTTTAAGTTTCCGGGGTCGCACTGAAAATCAGCGTTGCATATTATGCTGAGTGCGGCCCTTTCGGCGCTATTTGGTATGCATATTGCATATCTTTAAGTTATTAATATTTATTTATTTAGGCTAACGTATTTTATGTAGATAAGTTAATTGTTATGTCTGTGTCAAATTTTTGTCAATAAATGTCTTTCTTTCTTTCTTTATGAAGCAAATCTTAAGCTGTTTTTCTCAACCGTATACAGAATTACTGTTCCCTCTTAAAACGATATTTCCTTTAATCAGATAACCCTTCAAATTCCCTATTTCTTCCCCTAACTAAAACTTAACCCTTAACTTCCATAGTTAAGGAACGCCGTCAAACTTGTCGAAACGAACGTTGATGAAAGCAAGCGTAAAATCATTACGGCCGGAGATAATACGGTTGGGCTAATGAACCGAGGTGTCCCCTGCGTTACTTTGACGTTTGCACGATTGTGGCGTGAATTGCAATCGAGGAAAGTGATCTTAGTAGTGTCTTGTAGCATTTAGAACAATAGTAACTGTTTTTTATGACTGATACTATATATTTTGCTACTTATATTCATAGTAATTGTTATTGAAAACTTTGATACATGGATTAAATAACATGGCATGTCAATTTAGTAAACAAAATCTTGGAATCATGAGGAATTTGTAATTTTTTACTGGGTATTAATGTAACTTTTCTGACCAAACAAAGCAGTTTCGATGACAAAAAACATGGTATGACACTCACTCCTTTGAGCAATTTCTACCAATCAACTTCATGATAACTTCTATAAAGTCTACCTACCTCTCCTAACTCGTGTAGGAACACTCAATGAAACGACCAAACAAATCACCTCTAATTCCGTTCATTCAAATCAGGTTAATATCGAAAGTTCGAGAACATTGAGTAGATAGACGTGTGAGGACGGTTCTTGTACCTATGGTTGACCGCAGTGTACCTAAAACTGTCAGTATTCAAACTAAGATTGTTATACTGTGTAATCCAAATGAAATCGCAGCCGAAACAAGTCAGTAAAATATATGCCATAAGCTTGATTTTCTGATGTCAACCGCAAACAACAATAAAATACTTAGCAACAGTTTCACATAACATAATACGAATTTTCCCTTTTATTGTGTTCTAATGTTTTTTTTGTCAGTAAGAGTCTAATATTTTACTCGGAATTTTAAGTCAATGTAATCTATTGTACTAAAAAAATACAGATTTGAGATTATTTTATTCAACCACTGACGCCGCATTGCATGACTGACTCAAAAAATATGCAAAATTTTGAAATATCATAAAAGAAAAGGGTACAAGTCTACTTTAACAATTCCATTTTGAACAGATAGTGATTGAAATCCAGGGTAGACCATTCACAAAGCTCCACCTCGTACAAAATTAAAGCAGTTAGTATACTGTTTATGACGTGTACACTGTGGCCTGCTTAGTTGGATTAGGCTCGCGCCATTAATCGCAGAAATTGCGTTCGCGCCGTGGCCCTTCCCTATCCGGGAATCTTTAATTAGAGCCAACTTTCCAATTTCAATTCCAATAGGTTAGCGTTATCCTGAAGGAACTTACCAAATTGCTGTTTGGGCATATTGATTTACTTGGTTAACTTTACCTGGCCGATGTAAACCGTGGTGATAAAGATTGTACCGTTATCGATCCAGATTTTTACGCCTATGTTCCCAATTGCGTAGGCAGAGCACATAAAACCATCATTATGACTCTTTCACGCTTCGCAGACATTTCTAGAATCATTTTAGGTTTGAAAACAGATGGAATAGGTAGTATAATAGTGATAGGCTGTTAGTCTGTCACCTAAGGAATACCTAAACCCATTTCCTTAGTCGCCTCTTACGATGATATTTTGTCATTTTTATTCTGTACAATAAAGAGTTACATACATACATACATATCCAAGGAAGAAATAATGGAGAGGTGCTATTCTAAATCCGACATCATACGGGTAAACCAGATGTTTGTCGTCTGAAAATATGTCAGCTAAAGGTTAATTTACAGAAATGGAATACGATTTTACAATTTGTCGGTTAGAAGCAGGCAGAAAAGGGATGACAAAGACAATGTTAGGATTATCAGTAAATTTGTAGGTAAGTTGTTTTTAATTATTCTAACGGAACCATCCCAAACATCAGCATTATGCAAAGGTAATTTTGTGGGTCCGTTTACACTTTCAGCGCGTGGGTGTCAACTAAAGGCGCGTAAAATGTACGCGCTTGAAAGCAAAAATAATCCTATCTGGTTATAATTATAAGTGCGAAAGTCATTCTGTGTATCTGTCTGTTGAAAAATTAATTGTATGAGACTCTGAAAAGTATACAGATAATTTTAGTTCCTAAAAAGTGAACAGTTGTGGAAACATAAAGGTCTAATTGAAGTCGAACTTTTAATTCATTCATATTCATTCTATTACAAACTTGCTCCTGTAAAACGTAAATCAGTTTTTTTTAACCCAGTTGTCGCTGATAAAACCCATACTTTTTTCATCTTTAACAATCAATTTAGACTAACAAACCAATTGTTTTGTGACCCACTTTATCAACAACATTTCAAAAAAGTGAAGTAACATAATTTCACTAATTTAAACATAAATAAATTTCCATGTTACTTATCTAAAGTTTACCAATTATTACCAACCGCTGAACCGTTCAATACATAACAACATGCGGCCAAAACTTAACTAACATTTAAACTTAGCAAACACACAAAATTTCACAGAAACCGCCGCATCATTCCCCGCTCCTTTACCAAAAGGGTAATCGTAAAAAAACGGAATTAGTGTTTACCTTGAACAGGCGTGTGAGAACAACCACCTGCCTACTTTATTTACTTACGTTCCAGATACTATAATCTCCATACAAGAAATGTACCGTGCGCGGAGACGCTTCGAATAATCCTTTATTTTATCCCCGCGCCGGGTTTAATCCTTTCTCGCGTATTTATACTGTATTTATACTGGCTGCTGTGTTAATGTACGATTTAGATTTAATGACGATTGTGATCTCGAGATGTTCTAAAATGTTTTGCTTGCTCGTCGTTTGTTTTAGAGGGGAGGGTGTGTTGTGTAATGATATAAATGTGTCCATTTAGGCCTTTGTTAGCGATTTCGATCTTGTGATGTAAAATACTTAGTGCGTGTAGATTGACAAGCAGGTAGTATAATTTTCTTTTTGTGATTGTGTCAAAAGGTTGTTTTTTTCCCTCTGGGTAACTACCATTTGTTGCTTCATTGAACATTAACATTTGTTGCTATTTCTAATCGACGAATTGTGATGGTATAACTACTTCCTTTATAAAATTTTATCCAAAGTCGTTCTTGTTCGTCAGTTTCGAATACTTTTAATAAATATAATTTAATTATGTTTTCAAGAAATCGCTGTGAATTTAAAATCTGTAATGAAATTTAAAACACTGAACATCAAACAGGGTTCTTAAAACAATTTATCTATTACATTTTGTTGCCATGCCGGTCTGTAGACAACGCGTTTCGAAACTTTCATCCAGTCATAACTTTTAATTAGTATTGAAGCTGAAGAAAAAGGTTTTGATTGGCAATTTTCAAAAAGTTTCATTAAACTCAAGTTTAACGTTTATTTCTCAGCTGTTTTTGATAACAATACCGATTTTTTAGACACAGTATAACTTTCAGATAACATTTTATTATGATTTTGACTCAGAACATTATGTGAATATTATAACGCCGTCCACAAATACTGTTTGAGATAAGTATTAAAATATACGAGCGTTTAACGAAAATGAGAACCATAAAAATAATATGTCTACAACCGCGGCGTAGCGGGCTACGACGAATGTGCTGTAGACGCTCTACGAGATATAAACTGTAGACGGTCTACGAAATGTATAATCTATTTGGCAGTCAAGGTCTTAATAAATCTTTGGCAAGAAGCCACTAAATTTCATTTAAAACGAAATCCTATTATACAGATGTTTTTGTTTACTTTGATAAAACACTGAATACAATCGTAACAGCTTGCCATGCAAAAATATATTAAAATGAAATTAAGCGTATCTAATAAACTCGCTTAATAATGGCGGCATCTGACAACTTTCCTTATAAATTTGAATCACAACAAGTACGGTCGACAAAAAACAGCTAAACTCGGTTTGATTTAGCATTAAAATAACTCAGTGAAACTTAAAAATAAGTGTTAACTTTTATGTTTCCTTTCATTTGTTGTTACGATAAATTTGAAACATAAGTATAATTATGACATTAAAATAATCCCGTGTAGCACCTCCCCCTTTCTTCCCGTGGGTGTCGTAAGAGTCGACTCTGGGAAAGGGTTAGTGTATTGTGGGCGATGGGCTAGCAACCTGTCATTATAATATCACGTTTAACCATCTGGTTACCCTGAAATTGCTAAACGTGTCACTGGATTTTTGAATTCATGTGCTCTGCCTACCCCTCTAGGGTATACAGGCGTGAGAATATGTATGTATTAAAATAATGTATATCAAATTAATATATCACAACAAATAAACATTTTGATTAATAAATAGCACAATTTAATTTTATTTGCATCAGTATAATCGTTACTTACCTTAAAATTAAAAATATCATTTAACAACCATTCCAATAGTGGTAAGCAGTGGATCACGAAGCGTTTCAATGAATCACCCAGTTAGGAAAATTCTGGTTTCAACCATATTCTTTTGTTTTTTATAACTGTTCATAGCCGGATAGTTAACGTCTCGATATGACAGTAACTAAAACAAAGTTATATTACTTTTAAACGGCCAGGTATCGCAAGTTTATTCAATTAATTCACTGAGTCCATTAGAAGAACAACGGAACAAAATGACCTCCTGAACGGGGGCAATAAGTGGACTAAGTTGGGGATAGACTTGCATGGTTTCAGTATGATTGAGGTATATTCTACTATTACCTACTAGCTTTTGTACTTTATTTAGATGAAAACCTTCTTTCGGTATTTTTAGCGATCTGTTTTCGTTATTAATATAACTAAGCCCAAAGTGTTCAACGTTGTTGTTTTTTTTTCTCTTAAATGTGAAAGAATATACGTGATTTTATAACAAAGTCATTAAAAATAATTAAATTTTCAATTTTTAATCATAACAAGTTTACAATTGGTTCATCTAGCATTTCCCTAAATTACTCTGCCTACCCCGCAGGGAATAAGGCGTGACGGTTATGTATGTATGTATGTACGAAGTTAAGAATCGATGTTAATGTTATTTCTTCTTGTATACATTTTTGCAGTATATTTCTTAGTATATTATGTGCAATTCAAAAGCGGTCCACAGTATACCATGTTGCAAGTGATCATTGATTTTATAGAAAATAGTTAACAGTACCCCAAAAAACTGTAATTAGAAACTTATTTTTGAACGTTTAGGAGCCTGTTAAACAACAAATATTATGTAAAATCGGAATTAAAAACATAAGTAACAATGATCAAAATAATGCCACAATAGAAAATGCAAATCACGTATCGTTCCGCTACACTCGTTCGGATCCAGAAGAATATCCGATCATACCGGTTTCAATTAAACCGGGATTTATACCGGTAATTAAACCGATTATTGACTTGAAATATAACCTACGGTTTACACGTGCCACACAGGTAAATCGGATAAACATCGATACATGCGTTAATAAAGCCTGGTAATCGAATATTAAAGCTTAATAACAAAGAAGCGGCACTGAAAAATTATCAATCGCGAAAAGTATCATGCGGTAATTGTTTTTTTATGAGCCGTTGAATTTCAACAACTTTCATTTTATAATATATTACGCCCTGTAGACAAATTGATACTAGTTGACAGATACGTTTGCGGGGCCTACGTATTTGATTCCAAACAATATTACTACAATGTAAATTAGTACAATAAATACCAATATTACAATTTTGATCTAAATAATAATTAATGCCACTTAGAAATCTAGCAATGGCAAAACAAAAACAATTCTCACCTACATGACTTTACTTTCGTGATTTTACGATCTAAATTTTACATTTGTACGAGTAGTAAATTTCGTCTAGTTTTGATTTACAACCTTCTAGCTCGGAGGTTCTAACAGGCATTATTTATAACCGGCGGTTGTCTAACACTCCGGTCGTACACGAGCGGGGAAACGCGATGAGTACCATTAAACTCAAGTTTGTGCGATTTCTAGATATTTTGATGCAAAACTTGTATCACCATCTCAAAGTACATTTAAGTTTGTAAAAAAAGAATTGGAACTTAATGACCAAAAAATAAGAAACATAATTATAAACCGTAAAGTTATCCAAGGTTCCCCACCATTTTTTTAATAGTAGACACAAGTAATCAGTTAAGGATCAAGAAAATAATAGTTACATTGAAATAAAAAAAAAGTCAATCATAAAGTTTTGTAAATTAACGGTTTGTGATTGTTTCTTCAAACAATCTGCTAGCAGTACCTAACTAGCAATCATTTTCTTTTCGTCAACGTGTTGTATAATATTTCAGACTATTCAGTTGTAGCTTTAGTTCACTTGTACGTTAATCGTATTTTATAATGCATTCAAATTCAATATCTTTACATCATTTGAATCGGCTTTTCTTTCTACATCCGTATTGTCTGTGTTAGTGTTCAAAAAGATGAGGTAACCTAGCTAGTGTTCAATCAGGTTGGAAACCTAGGGCTACATCTCTGAATCTTAAGGGTGTTGAATTAAAAAAAAATCCTACGAGTTTATTCAGTGAAGGAAAACATCCTAAAAAAACGTACACGACGCAATAAATGAAAGCTGTGTGTCAAGTTCCCAAGCCAAACTAAGCCCGCTTGAGAACTACAGTGCTTGCCTATGATCGCGGCGCCCAATGCCATTGCGATTTGCGTATGCTAAACAACCGCATAGCGGCGTAGCGATCTCAAAAATGATTTGCATAGTGAAATAATGAATAACGAAGTACAGTGGCTTTCCCTAACCTATGGAGAGAGACATCGAACTTTGATTAGGAAAATTCTGTTCTGATTGCCGCTTTTTTACAAAAAGAAGTGGTTAATGTTCTTGGATAAGGCAAACGTCCGAGTACTTGATGTTGTCCTAGTACACGGCATGGACGCTCTTTTTCATTTTTCAATGAAAAATAATCTTCCTATTTGGAGTTTAACCCATATTGTTTTAAAAAATGGTATCTATGCCATTTATATTAACAAGTACAACGTTGAGTAATCTGATTTTTGCCGTTTTGAAACAATCATAATTTCGGTATAGTTATAGTTGACAAGTATTTCAAACTAATAGACTTTTGATATAAATATTTAAGTATTGTCGTGAAAGAAAAAATAACCAAGAATTACTGCAATCGTGAGCAGATACTATAAAATACTTGGAGCGTGGCTTAGATTGACTGACAGAGGTCCTTGTTAGGGTAAATCCGCCTTTATACTCGTATTTATGTCATGTTTCTACTATTCATATTTTTTATTACGATTAAAGTACCTACGAGTATATTGGTTGATGCACCAACACAAGAGTTAGATAATTAAATTTTAATCAAGATCAACTTGACGTATTTTTGGTTTAGCAACATTAACACCAAACTACCTTAAACCCAGATTCGTCCGAGTTACCTTCGTATTCTTCTCATATACCTACTTAGTTAATCAAATAATCTTAAACTTACACAATAATGTAGGTTCTTTTCCTCTTTAAAAAGCAGTAATACCCGAGGTATTACAAGGAAGCGATAAATCAACAGACCGTTGTAAAAATCCCCTAAGTAGACAATAATTAAGATGTACAAAATGTAACAGGCAGCAATCAGCGCCGGCGGAGCGTGTTTCTTATTAATAACTCGACGCAAAGAGTTAACGGCGTTCCGACACGATTGTTACTAAACCGACGGAATTTTAATTCGTCTCGGAGTTTATTAAGTGCGTAAAGTTTTGGCGGAAGGGGTCGACGCGAGAGGTAAATTAAGTGAATTTGCTCGTAGGCTCGAGGGGTCGCGCCACTCACAATCAGATCACCGGCGTAATTATTAACTATAAATCAACATGTAATGACAAGCCTGAAATAATTGGTTGAGAGATGGGAGTTGAACCCACGTCGTTGATAATCGGTGCATCCGTCTTTCTAACTAGAGCATCCAGACATCGAATTGTAATGAATTTCGCAATGCGTCGCTTCAATTTGGTTTCTTAAGTAATTGCAAAAATAAAAATGTTTGATTATCTTCATTGATGCTATAAAATATCACGTTTAACCATCTGGGTTACCCTGAAATTGCTAAACGTGGCACTGGATTTTTGAATTCATGTGCTCTGCCTACCCCTCTTGGGAATACAGGCGTTAGGATATTATGTATGTATGTATGTATGCTATAAAATAGCGCCATCTCTCTTCAATACTAGGCAAGTTCTTAGTATCTGAGCTACTCGGAGGTCAGCTCACAGATGGCGCTTTAGGAATCTACCTTCAAAGACAATTGATGTATTATTTTCATTGAAACTTTATCTATACTAGCATTATTTCCAAAATCGTAAGACTTTGTAAATCTAACATTTACCTTCCTTTGTTTCAGGTAAGCACAACCCGATGACACGCGGCTATGCTAAGCTCGCCTAGCTATAAGCTGTTTTGTATTCCAACATATAGAGGTCCTGCATAAAAAGGTAGTAAAATAGAGTGAAATGAGTGAGACCCGTAAAACTCTTTCCATACAATATTCAATAGAAATATTTTATTATACAGAGATTTGCACAATTTTCCGATAAATTCCCTCTATACCTCTAGTTTTATATCCTTCTGTAGGGCAAATTTGTTTCTTTTTCACGTGATTCAGTTATAAATCTATCGCTATGCGTACGCTTCTCTGGTTGCGAATCTATTTTATGACCACACACGCCGAAGGTTAACCAATAAAACCTTTTAACAGCCGTAACTATTTCGTTATAAGTTCTGAGTACGCAATAAAAACAGCGAAATAGAAATAAATCTGGGGTCACAATGGCGATGGGTCGTGGGTGCGGCGCGGGGATCAATCACGCGGCGCGCTTTAATCGCTCCAATTTAAGTTTTTCCTTTCTTGATAGAACAAATTGATGGAAATAGTTGAACGTTAGATATTGCGATTCGTCGAGCGCGAGTAAACAAACTTCCTCTTACGTGCGTTTACGGCGGACCAATAAATCTGGCCCGCTTTGTGCGCGCGTCTCGCTCGACGTTGCCAGCCATAAACGGCACGTGCGCTGTTATCTGTATTTTTGTAACGACCTACAAGTGAAAAAATGTTGTTAACGTCGCACTCTTCCTGTTTAACTGACGCGTTACCTTCGCAGGTATTGTTTACTGGATGTAGCGGCATATTTGGACCGCGCCGGGATCATTTGAGCTCAGTTTTGTCCGCGTCGTTTTGTCTTTCTTTCGAAAACGCGTCCCTGAATAAGAAATAAGTTGTCGCGGGTTTTTTCGGCAGTCGGGCTCCATTCCGTAAACTAACCCGAAGATAAATTATTTCGCAACATTTCTCATCACATCACGGTAGAATCTTTTCCTCTGACCATGCGTCAAGTGGGTAGTGTGAACGTAAGTAAAAACTGGAGATACGTTTACTGAACCTTTTTACTTCTTAAATAAAATTAGTAAGACGTTTCGTTCTAAGCAAAAGTAGCTAAATAACTTAAGTAGAGGTGGCGGCACGGGCTGTCGCCGGCAAGCTATGACGTGTGGTCGTACCACAGCGTACAGCGACATGAATCAGAGCTGATAAGAGCACTGCGCAGATTTGCAGGTTCGTTGCCGGGTTCCTTGCCAAGTAAGCACGATTGCTATATTTCTTGTCTTATGCTGTAGTATTAAATACACAGTATTTTAAAGTTTCATAAACGAAAATTAGCACTTTGATCGTAGATTTGAATCGAAAAAAATGTTGCATTAATTCGAAATTATTTCACCAACCACAAAATATTGACTTACGAAAAAATTATAAGCTGGTAATAAATGGGGTGACCCATTTGCTTGGCGATTTGTTTATCCGTCTACACAGCGGCGCGTCACGAGTTCGCCAGGATAAATATTTGTGTACGCAGAAGGGAATTTGTCTCGCGTCTTCTTGTTTTTGGCTGTCGCAGTTTAAGCTATTCCTTGTGGCATAAATGTCGCTACTTTTACTTAAACCAAATAAATGACGGCAAACTGTATTTTCATACACGATGAAAAGTTTCCTAACCTAACTTTTGCGTCGAAAATATGTCCTAGCATTTCAAGTTGTTTTTACTGAAAGTAAACAGTCTTAAAGCAGTGGGAAGTGTCGTTTTTTGTGTGTAATAATGATGATGTCATGTGCCTAAATGGTCCGCTAGACCAACGATAAATCAGCGTTGTAGCGAGCGCAAACAACCGCAGCTCTCAGCGTCAAATCATTACTCAAAGCATCCGAGTGCAGCAAAAAGCGAACTAATTGCGCTCTTGAAGGACAAGGGGCACTGCCGCTCTGTCGTAAACGTACTTAGTCACGTTTAATATTTCTACAGACTTCAGGGTTTTAGTTCTGCCGGACTGAGGAGCGAGAGTTTTCTCCTATTTTGATTGGATTTGCAGATTGAACAACTATTGCAATCAATCTTAAGAGAATATCTCATTCCAAGTTTAATAAACTGCTTGCAAGTTCGTCAAAACGAAATGAAATGAACATAAAAGAAAGGATACTTTGACAGCGAAATAACTTTTTAAAGAATTTGACTTTTTCATAACCAAACCTGTACTTTTTGTTAAAATAAACTCGCTTTAAAGGCAGGGAAACTTGTTTGCAAATATTTTCTTAAAGTTGGTTAATTTAGAAAAGAAAATTCTCTTGTAGAGTAAGTTAAAGTTTCGTTCACACAGCGGTGTCGCGGCCCGGAGTAAACACCTCACAAGTTGCCCTTTCCTAAACTTTCAAGAAATTGATTTTTAAGCTGTGAACAAGTTGGGATGAAAAAAGCTGCAAAACACGAAAAAACTATTCTAACACAAAGTTGGGAATGAAATTAGTTTCAAGCGACAAGTTCATTTCAGTTTTTTACCGGCAACTCGGTTCTGCAATTGCTGGAGATTCCCGCTCAACTTTCCCAGTGCAGATTTTGATTACACACGCTCCTTCAAGAAACTTCCTGTCGGATAGGAATATTAAATCTTATTTAAGTTAGACATCCGCAGCGTTTCGCGTTGTTATTTCGAATAAGGTGCTTTATAAACTCCGAGTGTACTATGCCGGCGAACTTGCCGCCGAGAACATTTTAACCTTTCTGTTGGATTTGTCGCTCCTTAGCAGAACGCTGCTTTTTCATATTCCGCTACCTTGACAATAATTCACTCTCCTCAGTATTCCGCATCAAGTTTCATCTGCTAATGGCTTGGTGTTCCACCTAGGTTTTACGACTACGTCTTTGAACCGACCTTAATGTAGTTGCTCCCGAATTTCTTAATATACATCCGGGCTTAACATTAAATTCCGATTTCGGGAACATCCTTTCGGGCCCCGCTACGGTCGGTTGAGATGAAATAGAGTAGGTACAATCTTCCGTACAATTTTAGGAACGCTTAAATTTTAATTGCGTAATAAAAGTACGGTTATATAATGATTACGGGGAACAATACGGCGGCGCCGAGCGAGCGAGCTGCGACGGGCGCGGCCGCCCGCGCGGTACACTTTACGTTACATGGTGCATTTGCCTAATTACAGCTCAGTTCACTGGTGTGACAATTCGTGATTACCGAAACGGTTATTTCGGGAGACGTCTACTTTGCTCCGCCCGATTATGTTCTACAAAATTCCCGCCCCGCTCAAACATCATCTACTATTATCCCGACGTAGTCTCTTATTACTTATAAAATAAAATACTGAACTTTCTCGTCCTCGGTAACACGATACGCAGCGAGAGTACGGCGACGTAACAGCCGTAGTGGCTGAGGGAAGTGAAGTAACGTCGGTATGGCTTTCAAATCTCTCCATCAGAGCTCTTACTTATCTCATATTTCTGAAAGTTATGTTTAACAAGTTATGAAGTTAATATAAGTCAGTCGTGTAGTGCTAGTAGGGAAGGGAAGTGGAAGAATAGAGTTGGTGCGGAGGGGCGTGGAATCGATGAGTGGCGCCGCAGCGGCGGACCGGGCCTACCGGGCTCCCCGTGCGTGTATTTACGCGAACATCGAAAGTTTTCGTCGCGAGTGACGCGCCGCTCGAGACGAGCCGAGAGAAAACGCAAACGGCTGACCTACTACGTACCGGGAAACAGGGCGCGACGGGATAAAACTGACATTCAAACCTCGATCAAACTCTATTTTAATAATTAATGTTGTACCTACCCGTTATTGTTTTTGTAATCTTATGATTTTAGATTTGACTGACTCATTTTATTACATAATGATGATTTCATAATCTTAAAGGCAGGTGGAGTGTAATGGGTTTCCCTATTAAGATGAGTTGAGAAAATTATTGGATCAACACCTTTTGCGTTATGACGTTATTCTACAATAACTGAAAAAACTACCTCACCCTGTTTTCATCCTTACTGGTTTCACCCTGATTCACGTTCTCTCTCTTGCGTTACCCCGTACAGTAAAATTATGATATCTTGTAGCTAACTTCAACTTCCCGTCACTGTATAAGTGAAACCAAACAACGCATTGGACTTGCTGCCCCGCTGCATTGACGTGAACTTGTACCAGCCATAATGCGCGTTTAAATTATCCACTGATTCAAAACGAAGTCACGATAGAACTTCTTAAACTGTTCTCCAAACTTTTAAAGTCTCTTTACGTACGTTGGCCGTATCTAACGCAAACAGCCAAGTTTCTTGTTCATCTAAAATGAACTGACTGTATGTTGGGGACGATAAAAGCGTTTTTCGTGAGAGACGAGGGAAAATTAGAATCGGAATACTGTTACAGGGCCCTATTCCGACGTTTTAATTTTATTAAACATCTCCCGGTACCGAGATAAAGTTGATTTCTTTCGCTGCCAAGTAAGAATTTCGACTCGTATAATAATTTAGATTACGTAGCGAGCTGTGAGCGTTCATTATCGTTCTTTTGTACCTGATTTCGTAGAGATCTCATTCGGATAGAGCGGCGGTCCGCGGCGCCGGCGCGCTCTCGAAATGGAAAGTGCGAAAATGAAATTATAAAGCTTCGCGATAAAAATAAATTAAATCGGATTTCGCGTTTCGCAGTAGCCAGGGATGAGGAGCATTTGGTAGTCTGCGAATTCTTTTCTTTTTTTTTAATATTTGTTTTAACAGTTGATTTGTGGTGTAATGAGAAAATTCTCACTTTGAATTTTTGTCGTTTCTCTTTTGTATTTTTTACGTGTCTCGTTTTTCCGTTGTTGCTCAATTCTGAGGGTTCTGCTGGTGCTTAAGTGGGCCTTTTTTGTTTGCGAGCATAGTGACAAAGAGGCTCCAATCTGGAAGACATATTGCTCCTTACAGCTTTCTCGTTGCCCTTGTACGGCGCGGCAATTCACTCGGCATTCTCACCTTAGTCGCCGACGATTATTCAAATTAGGTAACGGTACGACAAAGACGAATGGCGCTAATATCGCGCGCGATCGCCGCGATAGTGCGCTACGTGCTCTACACACGCGCTACGATCCGCGCCGCCGATAAACGCCGATTGATCCGCCGATACGCTTTTTGCGTAAATTGCTATGCTAGTTTTAATGCAGTCCTATTAACACAGAAACTCCGTATTTACTGGGTCATTCGTTATCTGGTCTATCTAAATGGAAGATACTCTAAGACGAATTGCCTTATTTTTTATGGACACCGTAGTTTCACGGGGCAACAGCGGCTATCTGATTTATTTGAACCGTGATTTTAGCAGTTAGATGGAAAAGTTAGACAGTGACATAGTGTAAACTACATGTTGTTTCTGATATGCGCCCTTTTTTCTTACTGAAATTATCCCACTAGAGACTACGGTCCACTCCAATGGGGAACGTAGGGACTTCGCTCGTTTCCATCAGAAAATAAAACTGTAGGTATTCGGCGTAATATTTAATTAATTGTTTGTGTTTACGTGTCCCCATGTTACCCGTAGAACTATACTTTTCCATTTCCTCGGTGGTGTAAGAGACGGCTATTGAAATAGGTTCCGGTATGTTTTAGGCGACAGGCTAGCAACCTGTCTCTATTATACCTGTTTTATCGAATTTTAAGCCTAAAATTGTGCTAAAAGTGGCTATGTAACGCAAAGTAGCCATGCTTACGCATCATTTCGTGTGCTCCGCTTTCCCGTTTGAGAATACAGGTGTGATATATATCTGTTGTGTCGTTAAAGTTATTAAGTACGATATTTTTCATCCAAATTTTTAACCAAACGATATCTTACAAAGGCGCGTCCATGAATCCGACATCTCAAAAGTTTCCTTAAGCACTAGCGCAAGAGCAACTAATATTTTTCTATTTTTACTCGAATGAAATACGCCATCTAAATCTTCCGTGTCGATTCTGCGCTCAGTGTAACAGCGGGACCGTTTAGGTCGAGATTCCGTAGAAACCGTCCCCGTATAGGTGTCCGTAGTGCCTCGAGATAAAAGTGCATTACCAAATTGCTTCACACACCGCTTTGCCGAGTAATTCTGCTGAAGTGACGTCCCGTGCAGTAATTTTGGCGGGATACGTCGACTGCCGGATATCACTTCATGGAATTTCCTTTGCGAGATGTATTTTTAAAAGTTTTCACGCTGTACTGTGTGGTGTCGGGTTTAGCATTACACCTCTCTATTTCTTCCGTGGATGATGTAAGAAGCGAAGGTAATAGGTTAAGATATGCTTTAGAAGACAGGCTAGCAACCTGATATTATTATACCCCTACGGTACGTTACGAAAAGTTGTCGTGGTTTAGTCTAAGTAACGTTCAGGTTCTCTATTGGAAGGCATAAAGTTTTTTAGACTAATGTTGTTTCGCATAACACTTTTCGCCGAAATTGTTTTTTGCATAATCATCACTACGCATATTTTTTAACGCATAACATTAAAAAGCATAAATACAGGAAGCATAATTGTCATCAAGACTAATGTTTTTAAGCATAAGCATAAATGGGCATAATAATCAAATGGCATCATATCAATATGCATAACAGTATTATGCCAAAAATAGTAAAGTTTTGTACCAATGGCTCGTAGTAATTATTGCTATTCATACCAATGCTATGCATACTTATGTATTATTTAGGAACTAAATCGATGTCGATGGTGGTCCGCGAACTATTCCGCGGTGTTTTGGCGCTTCGCGCCTAGATTTCATACTAACCTAACCTAACCTATAATATAATAGTAAATACATGGTAACAATGAAACTGAGTTTTTAAATTATGCATAGTGACATTTATACCAAATAATTATTAGGCCAAACAATAGTATGCGTAATGTGTATTCGGCCAATACAAATTAGTCCAAATGAAATTATGCTATTAGCGTAGTATGCCAAAAAAGTATTAGGCCAAAGTATTATTATGCGAAAGTACTGTTATACCAAAATTAATTATGCTAAATCAATTATGCGAAACAATAATAGTCTAAATAAAATTATGCATTCCAAGGGGATCCCTAACGTTCAGTGTGCTCAGTCTACCTGATTTAGGAATACAGGTATTATGTTTATGTTTTAATCACAATTGACGCTTTGTGTTTTATTTCATAGTGATACATTTCTGTACGAGATTAACTTAGATATCCAAAAAAAGCTACGATACATACATACACCCTCCTATGATCCCAAAAGGGGTAGGCAGAGCAAACAAACGTGACATAGACAAAACCATGATTATTACTATATCACGCTTCGCAGCCAATTCTGGCATAGTTTTATGTATGCAAAGATGGTAGAGGTGGAATAGTGACAATTAGCTAGCCTGTCGCCTAAAACATACCTAAACCTATTTCCTTAGTCGCCTCTTACGACATCCACGGAAGAAATGGAGAGGTGTTATTCTATCCCGACAGCACACGAAAGCTACGATACATGTCAAAAATGTCTGATCTTTAATTATAATGTGTTGTTAAAAAATTACATAATGTGATAGCAAAACGAGGAAAAAGATTGAATTAAAACTTATCTAGAAATAAGACCTACACTCTAGTTCGCGGGACACCGGAGCCGCACGGCGCAAGTTATCAACTCCCAACTAACAACGCAACCTTAATTCCAAATATAGCACACGGAGGCAAGAATATGTTCTCTTTAATTTCGTCACAAAAGCCTTCGCTGAATCAGCGAGGCCGCGAGGCAGGCACTCTTGCAAGACACAAACGTGGAGGAATGAGGTGGAAGAGTGGGCACTCTGAATTACTTCCTAATGAAAAGAGCCGAGGAGTGGGACGGAGTGAGCCGGAGTAGGCTGGAGAGGGATAGAGTAGGACAGCAGTTCGTCATGCTGCTAACGAACGCAGTGGGCCTCTTGAGCGCGTCGAGTGTTCGCTTGACGGAAGCCGCGCCTCCTCGGATCGCACGGCTTATTAGGGATGTACTGAGAGCGTGGTCGTCCCTAACATCAAAACCTTATCTCGTTTCAATGATTTAAGAAGGATACCTCCTATAGATATTTGTTTTTTTTAATGTGAAAGGGGATTAAGATGATTTTCGTTCGAATCTTTAATATTATGTTCAACTAGCAAAAAGTCCGATCGTAGTTTCTCAGCTTTAATCCCTTTTTGAGATTCTATTTTTATAATAATAATTATGATTGCACAATCTCTCAGACGCCATTAGCCTTTTAGTGGTAATTAAAGCAAACACCGCTTAACGCTTTAACCCCTTTGTCTACCGTTACACAATTAAATTTACCCTTCATAAACGATGAAAATTCACACGCATTTTTTAAAGCCCGTCGAATATACCGCTTAGCCCAAATCGAGAAAACCGTTTTACATTTCACGGGAATACCTACCTAAATACGCTTCCCCCTTTTTTGCGGAGGCCAGCTTTTGTAGTCGGTCAAAAGCTTTAATAGGTGTTTGTACAAAAACAATAACACTGGCATAAAATCGAACTCGGATACGACGTACGGGCAGAACTGGCCATTCACTGCGAGCGATCGCGATAACCGTGTTGGATGAATATTGGCCAGCGACTGCTTTTTTGGGGCATAAAAGATAATTACTTATTTTTTCCTCATATTTAAATTTTATTGTTCGCCAGCTTATCATTGGTAGTATAAAACGATTTAAGCCCGGGATGATGTTAATGGATTCATTCCGAGACCGAGTTTAAATCTAGATTAGCTTTGCTAAGTAATACCGAGCAATCTATTCGCTGGTCTAATCGGAGCAGTTATATCAATTTAGCAGAGGCAGCCAATCCCGAACTGTTCCAAGTGGCTGGCCAGCCAGCGAACCTGATTGCTTGAAATGCATTTCATTTTTCTAAAACAAAGCCATGGAAAGTCAATACATTCAATGAAAAAACTAACTTGTTAATAGATTTTTTTTATTTCATTAAACATTCATCTGCGGTTTTCATTCGAATTTCTATGTAGGTTTACAGGTCTAAAACTTTCAATTAGGTCGTAGCATCGGTTCATACTTGAAAAAAAAACAGTAGTTTTCTTTATTACTTTGAAAAACCGTCGTTATCAAAAACTGAGCGACTTTTTCTACTTCTCAAACTTCCCACAAAGTAACACCTGTTAATTTAATTCGGTAGGGGAAAAAAATGCACAAAATTGCGACGAAACCACATTTTCACTAAATAAACATTTAAAACTAGCAATCAGTAGGTCGCCGCAGATTATAACCGCCGGCGCCCGTCCGTTTGTAACGCGAATATCGTTCCAATTGCATAACTGGGGAGATCAAACATTTTTATTTGTTTGCCCACTCAACTGCACGACTGAAACTAATGAAGAGGAGTTCCGATTAAATTAATACCGGTTTTATTTCCGTTTTGCTTTTGCCATTCGACGTGAGAGGTTTTTTCACGGCCCGTTCTATGCTTCAATCGTTAATTGATAAAATATGCTTCATTAGTTCGCATCCATTACTGTTTCTGTTCACGGTCTGCGTGTTTAACTAGGCCTTTGTTTTAACGAGAAAATACATAATTTCGAAAGTTGCTTTTTATTTTTCATTCCCTTTAATTACTGATATTGAACACTGATTTAAAAGGTGCAGTCTTTCGTCGCCGGCATTCTTACACGAAATACTTACATTGTCGATATTCCGCAGGCCGCATTGTGATTTGTTTACTGGTCTAAAGAAGTCAAAAGTCGGTGTGTCTCCGAGAATATTGTATGTAAAACTAGTTGTCTTAGTTTAAGTTTGCTTCACTTTGTTTCTGCAGTGCTGCGAGTTGTAGTAGTCTAGACAGGGTCGACTTCCTTGCGGAATTTGCTTAACTTCAGAGAACCCAGTGTTTAACTGTTTTAATGAACATTTTGTTAGGCAGCTATTGTGTGACGTACGTATTTATGTGGCGCGTCGTAGCTCCCGTGACGGGCTGATTAAACAAATTAAATACGCCCTTCTGTATTTACGCATACGAAATCGTTTTTATTTAGAAATTAAGTGGTTTAGTCACTATAAAGAAATGAACTCAACTAAGCTTTAAATAAATACCAAATTAACAATAACTTAAAAATGTAACTAAGAGAAATTAAAAAGCAAAAGATGTTTCAATTTTTTTTTCAATTGAAAACTTGACTTCATGTATTTCTGTAATCTTAAGTGTATAATTTTTCCTGTCCAATAATAAGTTATCAACATTCAAATTTCCGTATTCGAAGATGTATGTAACACTTATAATTGTCGTAAACTTCACAAGAAACCCAGCCTAGTTATCTAAAACATCTCTGAAGAATTTCTAGCGAACTAATTTCCCAAGTACCCTACCGTACGATAAGCGATTTAATTAATTGTTTAACGGTATCGAAGCGTGTGGACGCAGAATAAACGCATGTAGCTTATTTCCAGAAGGCGGAGGGAAGTTTAATAAGCAACAACCGCACCGGTGTTGCTACCCGTGTTAGTTCGCGACTTACCTGAACGAGGCGAAATGTTGCCAGCGTGTTTAAAACTGATATTAACATGATAGTACTCTGATCCCTCCTCGCTGGCATGAAGTGATTTAATTGCTTCAGTCTGAGAATATTAAATAGTCTACAGAAGTGTACGAGTGTTGCTGCTAATTACCAATGAACATAAACAAGGCATTGAAGCAATTTATAGCGATCTCATTGCAACGTAACAAGTTTGATAACTTTCAAGGATTCCGGGAACACCGACCGGCAATTAAAGCTCGCAATCGGTGGCTGGATCTACCGCGTTGATAAATCTCATTAACGCAAGTACCATTTCATCCACTCGCTGGGCTTTCTCATTTTCGGTCCCACATTTCCCAAATGATTCAATCGCAAACGTGGCATAGAATTAAAATGGAAAACGGATCTTTTGTTGGGCTTAGGTGACATCACGCGCGAATGAAATTGTCGGAATCGGGACGGTTGATTTTAGAATCAATTTTTCATTGTTTTAATTAAAAAGAGATTGGAATAGGAATTTTAGGGCTTCCGTGGGGATAAATTAATATTAGATTTTGTAAATAGAGGCGTGATTTACTTGGAAATAACACTCAATCATTAAGTTATCGGTTGACATGCTCGTTTTATTATACTCGGTCGGTTTAGTTACTTAACTAAACGTAAACAAACTTTATGTCAGATTTGACAAGTTAAGAAGGTTTTTTTTATCACCCACATTTTATCGTATGTTCAAATAGTTTAGCAAAGGAAGGAAACAATATAAAATGTTCTATTGGTGCCTAAGTTTAGGTATACCAGAAACAATCGGAATTAGAACACTAACGCTCATCAGATTAATAAATATTATGAAAGATTCCTTTGCTATTTGAACATCCGATAAAATTTGGGTAGTAAGAAAAATCCTCATTAACCTATCAAATCTGACACAAAGTTTGTTTACTTTTAGTTAAGTACCTAAACCGACAGAATATAGTAGTCTTAGGATTGTGTAAACATTTCGACTTTCCAGATTTATTCTCAATTAAAAACTCGTAGCTACATCAAAGTTCCCAAGAACAACATGCCAGCAAACACACTCGAGTCGATCGGGACGACATTACCAGTCACCTTCATCCGGGATTCCTTCGTATCGCGATTGCGCCGAAATCGAACGGTCGTTAACCGAACTTTGCTCGCGCAATTAGCTAACAGTCTTGGTTTTATTAAATTTAATCAAGAACTTGTGTAATATTATACAAATTGGACCAATCGGGCCGTGTACAAGTTTCGATAGCGCTGTAGTTTGGAACTAATTTGGGAAATAAGCGGGTATTCCCGTTTGTGGTATATAAAAAGGGGATCAGTGGGTAATAAGATGAGACGATAAGCTATAGCGTACGCAGGGCTCACGCTGAGTGGTCTTACAAGGGCTGTTATTACAAAGATAACAATGCACGGCCGCGTATTACGGTTAATGACGCCGCGTTTAATTTGCTGGTCGATATACCCGGCTTCGTGTGATCTTGAAGAAACAGTGCCTATACTTTTTCGTCTTTGATTTTTAGATTAAAAAAATATCGGATTATTTGTATCGAGTTTATTTTTACATTTTTAAACTCTTTTTAATAACATTAAAACAAGACTTAAACATCGCACTCATATCCCAAAATCGGGGATAGCTACTCGATTTGTCTATTAGGGAAAAACAATAACAAGAAGAGGTTGCAAGTCACTTCCATAAAGCATAATTTAACCTATTTTCTTTACTCGTCTCTTAAGAAATCCACGGAAGAAATGAATGTGTATATTCTAAACCGATAACCACACGTGACATAGTAGGTACAACTGTAACTACCGAATGAACGCACTATGGGGCAAAACTCCAATAGAGATCTCACTCCAGGCAGATGTTATGGCTGGGGATCGAAGTCCACAGAGACAAAGTTGGAATTTGTATTTATACCACCGAACCTTGAAACTTCGATAGTGGGATGTAGGATACCATTTTGACAGTTACACCACCAAGTTACAATTACATACCCAAGTTCTGTAACAGCTATAATTATGTAGTTTACTACAAATTGAAGAATATCCACATACATTCATACAAACACGCCTCTGTTCCCAAATAGGGAAGGCAGAGCACACGAATCGTAACATAGGCAAAACCATAACTATTTCAGGTTTGCAAATACTTTCAGCATAATTTCAGGTTTAAATACATAATATGACAAAAGTAATAACGGTGACAGGTTGTTAGCCTAAACAATACCTAAACCTATGTCCCTTGTCTGTATGATGTCTGATTAGAATAACACCTGCCATTTCTTCCGTGGCTTTCGTAAAAGGCAACAAGAATATCTAACAGCAAAATTTATCCTAACATACCTACAAATTACAGCATGTATACATAAACCGTTTATCTACTACATTAGAAAATCTACAGCAACACAAGTATAAAGGTGTAAAGTTAGGTATGTAGCGCGTTATCAGCGGTGATAAGCCGGGCGCGGGCCGGAACCGCCTCCCGTGCCGCGGGCTATATCTGTATTACATTATTGTTACAGCTGACTCTTGTACAACATCATTAGCTCTTCCACCTCTCACGTCCCGGCGCAACATCTCGATATAAATTATTGAACCAGGCGTCTCTTTGCGAAGATGTTAATGATTGTGACAATCTCAATTGTGTCAATCTACCTTCTTTTTTTGAAGTTTACAATGCATGTATTCCCAAGTGTACAAGAGACGTTACACAGATTAAACCATTTCACTTTACGTGGACACTTTTACCTTATGTTTTGGTTTGAAAAATAAGCGAAAGAGATATTATGTCTCTAATTCAATTTTTTTAAATTATAACAAACCCAACCTAACCTATTTCTACGTAAACATCATTTCATTTCACTACGACTAACAAAATTTATAGCAAATTTAATATTACATTATGCCTCTCGCGTTTGTGCAGTCCTTTATAAGCCGAACGAAAACACATTCATCGATAACATTTTCAAAAAGATACTATCATTTGCACTATGCCGTAGACTAAAAATAAAATCGGTTGTGTTTTAAAATGCCTTGAAATAACTAGAAAACTTCAACTTTAATAGCTAAATAAAGAAAAAGCGTGACCGGGAAAAAACGAGTATCAGTTACCCGCTTTAAAAACATTCCCGCCACTATATCAAACCGTATCCGTTAGCTAAACAAAGATTCTGAAACTAACTTCCATGGCCATTGTATAAGGCACCTGAAAACCGCGAGCGCAGTTTCCAAACAAATATTGCACAATTTTAAACAAAGCTATGCTATAGACGGGACGCAACGGCATTAACATAAACCTTGGACCGGCAAGCACGAAATTGCTTTTTTGAACTCCGACAATGTTACAACCATTAGGAGTTCAGAAGTTGTGGGAAGGTGGCGCGCGGATGTGACAGCTCAGGTCCCATTGCGGCGCCGAGTTAAGGAAACGATCTCCCGAAAGATTCGGGGCACGTTGCATTTATGGCCGCTATTGATTTAAATCTTGACGCGTCAACGCCGAACAAACACCTTGAAAGAATTTTCGCCTTTCCCGCCCGCGAATTTTATAGGTACCTCCTTTTCTTCGGCATATTTCAATCGTAAAGTTACACCGTAGTTATGAGCCATACCACTAAAAATATTTATTTCATTACCATGCTGTTTACCGGGTCATATTTCAAAGTTAGGCGAGAGCACCTTAAACTCCGCAGTCACGCCGGCGCCAGATTACAACTATTTACAAGACTGTGCACCGCTAGCGTACCTTTTAAAAATTCTACGACTCTCACTTTGGAATAATCAGGATCTCTTGCGCGAGACAGCCAGTTCCTTAATCGCTTTCGAGTCTTAGAAAAGTTTTACAGGCTGAATAAATTCAAAGATAAGGTCTCTGTCTTAAGGAAGTTGGGCTAGATTATGCAGCTGTTGGAACGCACGTGTTGTATTTAAAGCGGTGGAGTTAGCGAGTCCGGTTCCACCGGGGTCCGATCGAGGCGTGCGTGAACATATTTTATCTATTTCCTCCACTCGGCTGGTGGTAATTATCTGCAGCGTGCTACACAGTCATAACGGCCCTCGATTACCGACCGCGTAAGGCTGCGTTTACAAGAGCCCACTATTAAAGCTTATGTAACATGTTTTATTAGATTTAAAAAAGAACAGACGATATTTGTACATTATCAAAAATAGTGTCTTAATGAGAATGATGGCTATAGGTTTTTAAGTACATGCATGTAACTGAAACTCAAGATAAAATTGGATAAAAACAGTTAACGATTAGTCATTAAAAATGCAGGAGACGCCTTACACGATTCTTGTGAAACCGTGCAGCTAAGTTCAGAATAATTTTGCACGAGTCTAAAATAGTTTCCAGGAATAGAAAAGAACTCTTACTTAATATTTACTAGTTAACTATCGGTGATATCTTGTTAACTATGAAAAGCAAGCGCGAATACTAAAGATTAACAACATGATAATTTCCAAGGCAAACATACAGGGCAATCATAATCGTTCTAATTTTAATGCTAATTTCTCGCACTCGTGTGTTTTAAACGCTAACTATAGCCTTTAGAGTTATTAGCACTCGACCCGTAACTCGAAGGCAAAGTCGACGCGGCACGTTACGCAGTTTTCCGAGTCGTAGCTTCCTAAGATCGCCGATAAACTCCAACCCCATTAATTATTTACTTACAACCACTGTAATTAAAGTTTCAACAAATCACTGATGCCGACGTATCAGGTATCACCACCTTAACCGGCAATTAAAGCCTTCTTTGCGCCACCATAAACTGTTTTTCCAGTTTATTACCTGAAAACACTGTTCACAATAGGTAATATGCAGGTAGTTCAAATATTGTTCATTTATATTTTACTTTTTGCGTTAGGACTCTACTCCCACCTCTCTTCCTACTCCTTTAGTTTTATAGCATTCTAAAAATGTGCACAAATATTGCAAAACGCTCAAGTTTTAGGGATGTGATTTTATTGTACTTCCCTAACCTTTTCATACAACGCATTCCGTTGTCAAATGATCAAACTCAAGCACGATTAGTATGATGACGTCACGACCGTTTGAACTGCCTCGTGCCTTACTTTTACTAACTTTGATTTTTTGGACGCTGAAACTTTTATTAACGTCATAATTACATTGAATATCGAAAGAGCATGTTCCCGTTTTAACAGTGCCTTACAGAACACTGCGTAACCGTTATTAAAACATGCATTTTAATTGTACATCCATTAGGCACAAGCTGCTGGTAAGTACACATTTGTCCCGGATATAGAGCCTCCAAGCAATTCCAAACGAGTCCTTGGATCGCTGAAGTAATTGCCATAATTATAAGGCACGCATAAATAGACATCTATCTTTACGTTTCCTTCCGAAACAGCAATTACGAGTAATTATTCAACTTTTCCATTCTTCCGTTAAATGAAAATTAAGCCTGCGATTATTGCGTGGCGGTCCGTAATAGGTCAAAATTGCCTTCGTTTGGTCGGACACAACATCTTTTCTTCACTATGGTACCTTGTGAAAATATCCATTACATCTGTGTTCATTAGTGGTGAAACGCGACCCGCTATCTCGACTGAGCAATTAGGGAGAAATAATTATTTACATAAATACAAGGACTCGCCAATAACTGTTTATAATATTTACTGAAGACGCCGTTTGCATTAAACGGACTATTACTGTAAATGCTTTACGGCAGAAGGCTTTAATTGAGTCGTCATTACCGCTCCTCGGGGGACGATTAAAATAGACGTATGCGCGTACGACGATCCGGTTCATTTGTAAAAAGCTATTACAATATAACAAAGATAAATAATAACCGTGTTGGGACCGCGGATGTATAAATTATCCACATTATCTAGGTGTGCGTGTCGTTAAAATTGGGGCAGTGGAATTCGGTGATTTTATACTAACGAGTTGAATAGAAACATGTGCTAGTTTAAATTCTCCTCGTTAACGATAACTCGGTACAATCCTTCATTTTCCCGCGAGAAAGCGTCAAAACAAATAGTTATTTATGGCCATTAAAGCAATATCGGTGGCGTTGTTTTACTCAGATAAAAACACTGTTTGTCTCCAAATTGTCTACCCTTCACATTAGCGCATCGCCATTGGCGGAAACTTTGCGCCACGGTAAACACGTAAGCAAGTATATTTATTCAGTGTGTAAGCGCCGAACAAATTGTTTGCCGGGGCTCTTTACCTGCGGCAAGTTTTCATAACACAACGTAGCCGCGGGTGCGACAATTTGTAAGACGCCTCACAACGGTGGATTTGCTGACGAGCTGCCGCCTTGTAAACATATTCTTCCTTTATGACAGCCATGACGTCAGCGACGACTGTGGAAATCCTTTCGGAAGCTTTAGATGTAGTGCGCTGTGCTGTGAGATGCATTAAAGTTGCCTTGGTACTTTAAAGTTTTGTTTGCTACGGAAACACATTTTATTTTTGCCGTCTTATCATTTGTAATACTAGAATTTGGGAAGTCTTAGTCTGCCAGTGCTTCAATTATTAACCTTGTACGTTTGCCGTCTAAATTACAATTACATGACAGAGTACGGAACGAAACATTAAATTTAGGTTAGCTTAGTAAATCGTGTGATTAAAGCTCGTATTTAACTATCCAGCGTCGGCTTAGCAGGAATTCGGTTATTAAAATTTAGTACTTTGTTTCTGAAATAAATAAAATTAGACGCGTGCATGTTAAAGTGTGTTATCTGACAAAGGAACTAATTTATTGCTTGTCGTAGTTGCTAAAATTAAATTAACTTAATAATTACGTATTAATGTCGAAAATTTTGTCAAGTTCAAATAATATGAACATGAACCTACCGTGACTCATTAAAATACATATGTACTTACATCACGCTTGTATTCCCAAATGGGATAGGCAGAGCACACGAAACGTTTCACAGTCAAAACTACAACTATTTCACGCTTCGTCGCCATGTTTAACATTATTTTGGGTATAAACATAGATAAAAGGTAATAATAGTGAGAGTTTGCTAGCCTGTCGCCTAAAGCACACCTAAACATATTTCCTTAGGGTGTTCCTACGACATCTTTAGTGGAAATGGCGAGGTGTTTCTCCAAACCAGATACCACACGGCTTCATATGGGTGAAGACAAAAGTACTGCATTAAGTCATGACGCAGGTTCTTCAATTTTTAGTCGTCACCCATCCGTACCAATATATAAATGTGAAAGTGTGTTTGTTTGTTTGTTTGTTTGTCCGTCTCTCACGGCTAAACGGAGCGATGGATTGACGTAATTTTTTAGGTAGAGATAGTTTAGGGCACGGAGAGTGACATAGGCTACTTTTTATCCCGGAAAAAAATGATGTTCCCGAGGGAAAACAAAAATATAGTTTGCTTGATAGATCGATATCGATCGATGATAGATCGATATCAATTGATAACCGATCGATAGACGATAGATCGATGGCGCCGTGTGTCGTTTGAAACGAGAAGTTTTCTTATAGTTGAGCTTTATACCGCAATATAACCGAGTTCCACGCGGGCGGAGCCGCGGGCGGAAAGCTAGTATAGAAATAAAACGGATCTTGAGTTTCGCCCAACTTATTTTAACACTAGTTTTCTTTGTAAACATAATACGTATTTAATTTTCAGAAGTAAATACCAAGACTGTGACAGAAACTTACAGTTTAATTCCAAACACAAGTTTACAAAACAAAAAAATTTACTTGTACACCGATTTACATTTCCATATTCCGCTTTACTTACGGCTAAATAATTCACGTAACGAAACATCTGAGAAGCGAATCTGAATACTTCACCATCTTTATTTCAATCTATTGAGAGACTGCGCTCCCTTTCAAGTCAAGAGGCCTGGAGAGCCTCATTTTTTCCTTCGTTACTGCATCACGCTCTCCAGCATACCCTTACCTCGTATTTAGATACAAAACGTAGCCCCAAAACTCCACGCGAATACTTGAAAGAGAAAAATGTTCAGGTACTTACAACTTTACGAATTGTTTGCAATATTCACGAGTTTTTACGATATTTCTTTCTGACTCCCCAGGGCGAGGGGATCAGATGGATTCAACACACCTGCATACCCTTTGAACATTTATATTTATCGCCTAAAAATATATTTATGGAAATTACGTAATACAATTTCTTTATATCCAATTACTAGGGTCTCGCAACGGCTTTGTAAGAGTTTGTTCAACACTAAGGTGCTTCAATATTGATTGGGATTATTAGTAGTCGTTAAATTTATTTTAAACTGGCAACTCAAATTCTCTCTAATTGGAAATCGATAGGGGAGGTCTCAGTCCAAAAGTGTAATCGAACCATTTGATATCTGACCCACCATAGAACCTACTAACAGTAAACGTCATAGTGGCATCACAATGCCCGACAAGACAAATCTCTTTTACGTTTTTGTAACAATATTCGGCGGTGGGTCAGAAATCAATTGGTTCGACTGTACGGCTTCGAGCTGAGTTCAAGAGCTTTTCAGTACCTAACTTGTTGCCCAAAGATTTGAAACGCCATTAACTTAATATAATGAAATTCTATTCTATATCCACATACCAGACAATACTAATAATACCGAATGTGAAAGTTACTGATCTAAAATGTCACTAGATGATGATAATAATGATGATGACAAATAATTATGCATGATGAAGAGTAAACATTGTTGCCAATAGCAAAAGAATAAAATAACGGGTGAGATTAAAAAACATATATGTCAGGTAGGTCACTAAAACATATTGTATACTGGAACAAAACACGACAGTGTTTGCTAAAAGTTTCGAATGACGTCAGTGTTATTCGATATTTAAAAAAAATTCGTAGTTTGATGACATACCGTTGATGATTTTCAATTGTTTCGTAAACCAAAAAAAACGTGTTCCATATTTTCCACAATGTAACACGAAATAGGTATACAATTTTATTCATTTTTAATCCATTTGATACCTCTGTTCTTGTGATATATACCTACGCCCCAATAGCTATGTTCTCCGAAATGAAGCGGCGAGAAATTGGCAGGTGGCTAACTGACTGTACTCATAGTTGTATTTCTCCGAATAAAATTCTCTCTAAGACATGTTCCAGGAAATCAAATAAAATGCGGATGAGGAAAACCAACAAGTTTGAGCCAGTGACCAAATGATACGATTAGGCATATAAGTATTATCATAATACTGATACAGTTATACGATACTATAGCTTTTCCTTGAGTTTTAAATGTTTCTTACAAAGGAAAGGGAATCAGGGAAATGTAGATGGAAAGACGATGACGTTTAGATATATTTTTAGTTTTGTTGATAATTTATTTAAAAAAGGGAATCCAACAGTTTTTATTTTTAAGTTATACGTACATGCTGTGTCGTGTTTACAATAACAGCTGAGTATTTCTTCCATGGATCTCGTTAAAAGTCATCATCATCATTATCAGCCTATATACGTCCCACTGCAGGGCACAGGCCTCCTCTCCGTATGAGAGGGCTTGGGCTATAGTTCCCACGTTAAAAGTAACTAAAAAAAATAGGTTATGTTATGTGACCGGTTAGATTTCTGTGACTGTTAGGTATACTACTTTAATCTGACTTGAAACTTAAAAAAAAAACCTAAAGTAGCCAAGTAACGTGGAATACTTTTGGGTCCTGGCATACCATAGGCAAAGATTCATGCGCTCTGCGTACTTATTCGGGGAATACAAGTGTGATAATAAGAATGAAATTAAAAGAAAAATCAAACGAGTATAGACTCATTGGGTTACGAATACGTAATATGATAAAATAATCGCTTATATATACTAACAATGTCTGCATAATTCGGTACGTATTATTATCCACATTAAGCGAGCTATTTTGAACTAAGCTCTATTTTTTATTCATATTCTAATAGAACGTTTTGAACGGTTTTTAATGCAATAGGATTATAATGCACTTTACCTCACACTATGACCTCGTTTATCTTCTTTCACATTTCTATTTGAGAACACTTTCAAATGAACTGTTTCAACTGAACATGCGTTTATTATTAGGTACAATGCAGATTTAATCTGCCTTTTTTTTCATCATTATCGAAAATATCTTTTGAAAGAGCGTATTGATCTCAAATACATACATATATCACGCTTGCATTCCCAAATCGGGTAGGCAGAGAATCGCCACATAGACAAATTCATGACTATAATCTCAAATAACTTCAAATATTTTCATTTTTGCGTACTCTTGTAAATGTTTCACATTATACTTTAACCATCCATGCTGCCAACCCGCTATCGACTTGAAAGTAGCGTCTAAAAAGCACAGGCAGACTGCATTTATGACATTATGTTTTTTTTTCCTAAATTATTAATTTTAGTCACATTTTTATGGTAACATTTTGCTGGTTTACACGGAGCGGAAAAACGACACAAAGAAAAAAAAGAAGAAGAGAATAATGTAAGAATATAAGAAGAATATATGTAAGAAGGAGAGAATAAAGCACAGTTCAGAAATGCGTGCGTGACGTAATTAAAATTCGCAAGGCTGCCTCGAGTTGCATCTCTCGAGACGTATCATTACGGGGTGATGCGGCGCTGAGGGTGGTAAGGGTTAGACTGAGGCGGCGCGGAGGCGGGGCGGAGAGCGGAGGCATAAGCGGTGGCGGGTTGTTAGTGTTTGGGAGCGATTGCGTCGACCGCCTGTTCTTTCATTAGAGTTTAGTCTCCTTCAATTGTTATTCCTTCATCTACCAATGGCTATTCGAGTTGTAACAGTATAGGATGGATTTAATAAGTGGCGTGTTTTTTACAATTTCCTTGCTCTTTAATTAATTTATTGACCCCGCGTCGTTTCAGAATTACATAATCATCTTTCGTGGATGTCGTTAAAAGCGCCTATGGAAATCGGTATTATTCTTATTTCCTCTGTGTATGTACATAATATTGTTACGCCTCTTTCCCACAGGAGAAGACAAAACCGACTTACAATTAGTACTAATTGCTACAGTCCTGAAATACCTCTTTACTTTATCCACATTCAAATCCAGAAACGGAAAAAACTAATCCGCTCCCCGCTCGCCTGTCCACTAACCTCGCAGCCAAAAGCCTCATTTGAGGGTGCTGTGTTTACATGGTGTACTCAGCGTGGATCCGCATCTTTGAAGCTCAAACAGAAAACGTTCTGCTATCAAGTTTTTAAGGAAAGTTTTTAAGACTAAGATTACTCTTCTTTTGGAGGCGTTTTGTGGTTGATTAGACGCTTCGCTCTTAGTAAGCTTAGTTTTAAAAATAGGCTTTAGAAAATGGGCCGTTGGCTGAGATTCTTCCAAAAGTATCTGCAAACTCCGAGAAATAACTTCAGAAATCTACGTTTAAATCGGCAAAAATAGAAACTGCTTATATTGCTTACCCCTGTGGGGTCGGTTTGGAATAACAGCTCCATTTCTTCTGAGGATGTAGTAAAAGATGGTTTTAGACGATTGGCTAACAACATGTTACTGTTGTACGTCTTTTATCTGTGTTTCTGTTTATAAATAAAATTATAAATATGGTTATGAAATGTGAAATTCTCATAGTTTTTTCTCATCTCATTTTCATTTGGGAATACAGGAGTGATGAATGTTAATTCCACATTTTCTCGTTATTAATTAGAGTGGACATTAGAAATATCAAAGATTACTTTAGGCGTAACATTAAATTAGGGTGTCGCGAATAGTTCACATTGTCACAAGAAGCCGTACATTGTGGCTGTGATTTAGGTTGTATTTTATATATATAAACCCTTTTGATCGCCCGTCATCAGAGTCGCATTGAATATGTAACATCAAACCTAAGCTCCCATCAAGAGTTATAAAAACAGACTGTACCCATGAACAGATATACATACATACATCACGCCTATATTCCCAAATATGGCAAGCCAAAGCGCACGAAACGCTATTTCGACAAAGCCATGACTATTTCAAGTTCCGTGGCCACTTCTGGCATATTTTTTCAGGTTTTAAGTTTGTGGTATAAAAGTAACAGGTTAAACTGTCGCCTAAAATATACCTTAACCTATTTACTTAGTTTCCTCTCACGGCATCCACGGAAGAAATAAAGAGGTGTTATTATAAACCCGACACCGAACGAGGCATAATCATAAACACAAAGACAGAGATAAATCGATCCATATTAATATAAAACTAATATATTTTAAAGTCATGCGGAACTCATATCTATTCACTGCCTTGCAACTAGCGCATCGATGCCGTAATCTCGCATATATTAATATGCGCGAATCATGCATATGCAGCCCTCGGCAGATGGCTCGGAGCCTTAATGACTTGCCAGTACTATGACGAGCTTGTAATGAGGTAGAGATGGTGCAGCCAGCATCAAAAGTAAGGGTAAAGGCACGTGAATTGATTGCATCCTTTTTTATTTTTTCTTCGTACCGACTTAATAACTAGTGGCCATTGACTAATATTAAATAGAGATTTTATAATTATAGCTCACAGTTTTTATCAGCAGAAAGGTAATAGACTAAGAAACACAAAGATGTTAAAATTAAATGATGCTTTAGCTTTTGAAACATCAACAATTTAAAATCTTATTTAAAAGTGACATAAAATCGCGCCAAACACAAACTAAGTCTGGGCATCTTCGCAGGCGCGCCATCTTCCGAATACGGCCGAAGAAATCTGAATTTTGTTGATGAGCGGCGATCTTTATGTGTCGTCTTTTTCGTTATAATGCTTTTAATTATAGAAAAAATAAAATCAAAAACTATTAAAATGGAACCTAGAAATTTTACACAGAAAGTCCAACCTTAGGTTTGAAAAAGTAATTGTTTAGTTTGTATGATCAATTCCATGGCCGATTTTTTTCTACAGATTCTTGTTTCAATACGAATTCTGGCACTAAAAATAATGAAAAAATAAACCTGGGTTGTCAAACTAAAGCTTGTAAAGCCAGATAGAAAACGTCTTTGATTAAACTCTGTATAGATTCTGGTTAAATTACGCAAGGTCTGTGAAAGGAGGTCTGTGTGAGTAAATGAACTAGCTTACTTGGACTTTCGATCTACGATGTTTTGTTTGAATATTATTTGTACAAGTAATTTGTTAACCGTTTTCGTTAATTGGAGAACAAGGCATGTAATTACTCGTAATACAAACCAAACTTCTTTCATTGACAAAAATACCATTTTGTGACACAACGCAACGGCTCTTCAAACTGCTTCTGCCTTTGCCATTTCTTGTTAACATGGAATTTATTTTCAGCCAGCAACAAAGTAGAAAGTTTGTTTATTTGCGCATCATGAATTCAAGAAAGTTCGATCTTTTATTAGACTTTGTCTTATTCTAATTTCGTCTTTATTGAACTGGTTTGTAAACAGAAGAATCGTAATAACTGTTAGCTCTGTTTACTTATTAAATAATGGCTGACGCGCGTTCTTTAACCCAATCAATGCCGATGACACTAATCGGGGTCGAAATTTTAAGGTATTTCAGGTGCTCGGTAATCAAGGTGCTAAACGTGATAAAATTCTTTATGGGATAATTGGTCTATCTTTTAAAGATTAAACGTATTCTAGCCAATTATTATAAGTCGCTCACATTACATAATACATAGTACATCTTAAAGATAAAGGTCTGTCGGCTATTACTTGTGTAAAATGTATAACCATGAGTTAGGCTTTCTGTTAAATGCATAGCTGCCGCTTATGACGTATTAATCTAGCACATAGTCGCTTGGTGCTCGCGATATCTCGGCGCACGATATCGGAGATAGGGATGTCAATCCCAGCCGGGTCATTATCGTAAATGTTAATGACTACGACAATTACTGCCACCAAGCTTCATCGAGAGCCCCCCAAATTGAACATTCCCAATCTATCGGCTTCCGCTCGATTTTGTCCCCTATAAACTCCTTCCAACCGAACGGGTTTAATTAAAATAGTTTCCATGGGAAAAATAGTATATTTCACGCCATAGTCGTTCCGGGCGATGAAAAAAACCGTTCTATTTCCAACATTGCTCGCATTTCGCGTGCTCTAGCAATTGAAAACTTCATAGAGAAATGAGTAAAATATTTTTTCTATTGCTGTTTTCATCTGCCTCGGCTTTTGATACCTCGATTGTAATTACATTTTTCACCTTTTAATGCGTTAAAGTTAAAGTAACGAGCGCGCGAAAATCGGATTTGTTTTTGAGAAAGGAGCACTTTGCAAAGGAAATGAGTAGTTTCGTTCGGACGAGTAAGTCGCTGTGTAGTTTATACAAAGAGGCCCACTCAGAGACAATGGACGGAGAGCAAGTTTCAATATTAATGATGCGCCGAGAATGCACACAGAGTCCGGCGAGTTTCAAAAGCCTCCCATTGATACTCATTAACTATTGATTCATAAGTAATACCTTTTTACCGTCGCTGAACGAACCCGGACAACTTTTTAAATTTAAATGCGAGTTTGCAATTTTTAAAAAGCCGGCTATTCGAAACTCCCGATTCAAACTTCCTTGTGCTATGTTTAAGTAAATAATACAGCTATTAGATGGAGAAACTTAAACTCGTTCCGATAAAATGAAATCGGTACAATGTTTATCGTAGGATTACTAACGAGAGGTTGTTTGTAGTTACAAAGAAAATCGACTAGCAGGAAGATTGTGTTGAACATCGTTATTATTTACGACCCGTATAAAATAGCGTACCTACATCGACATTGTGGAGCGTATTGACAATGTCATTCGATTAGATGATAATGGAGGCTATCATGCTTGATTCCTGGTCGTTTATTTATAATGAACCTAATAATAGTTAAAACAGTGTCAAAGACGTCTTTTTGTTCTGTTGAAAAGGTTTATTTACTGAATTCACCTAATTCGCTAAGTCGGCCAAGTCTTTAAGCGACTAAAAGTATCTTAGTAACTGCTTGAAAAATCCCAACACACGCAGAAATAACCAGACAATACCTCTACTATTTTTTTAAGCATTGTCATTTTGCTGACGCAACACAACACGACATCACAGAACGCCTCCGAAACCCAAACCTATTACAAAATTATCTCCAAATGCCAGGCACAGGACCTTAAATTTCAATACGTTTAATGAGCCGATCGTACATAAAACCTGCGCGTCGACAGCCAGCCCCAAACACATTAATGCAGATCAACCGCGTTTTATAAAATCCGCCGCTGAGCACGTACCTAAGCCTTTAAAGGATAGATTTGGCCAGAATAACAAGTAACAACTCCGTACAATACCCGGGCGTCTCTTTCGGGTTTATTGTTCCAACAGATGTCGGGATATGCAAAATCGGACAGTAAAACAGCGGTCGGCTGCGATTACTTTGCGCTGTTAACTCTCTCTTATGCTCATCTTTATGGCGACCTTACCTGTAAATTTGCAATCCGGCTCTCACTACAACGCTGATTAGGATAATTGTATTGTCTTAAGCATGGTGATAGGCGTGATCGAGCCGATTTGGTTATTGGCTTCGGGTGGATTCGGTGTTGTGTTTAGAGCCTGTTTTGGGCTTCAGGTTTTTATTAAAGTTTTTGGAGTTATGGGGCAATTTAAAATCTGAATTTAACCCAACGCTAGAGATTTGGCATGTCAAATTGGATACTAGTCTGTCGCCTAATACATTCCTCAACCAATTTCCTTAGTGGTATCTTACGTCATGAAGAGAAGAAACGGAGAGATGCTATTCTAAATCCGAACCACGTGGATCATTTTAACGGAATGTTTTTGTACTCACTGATTTGTGATGTTAGTGCAACTTAACTTTTCTCTTTTAATTGAACTATCATAATAATTAATTTTAATGCAAATTACTTACTTGCCTGTTCATAAACTATTGAAATACAGAACGACGCCGATGTTAAATTATAGTTCATGGAACTCCTGATTTATGTATTTCGAGAATAAATGTATGATTTCCCTATCGACCACACCCAGCAGCAGCAGACGACGTATCGTTGACGACACGTTTGATATCTGTGATTTGAAACGGGATTCGTACCTACATAAGTTTCACATAGCCCATAGGACAAAACAATCTACACAACTGAATAAAAAAACGATGTGCGTTTCTGTGAAGTTAATATTCAAGATGTTGACGATACAACAACAAGAAGAAAAAGACAACACTTCGGCTGAGAGCACACCAGTTATAAAATGTCACATTGACTGGCGATTTCAAACTAGAAGCTTACTTTTAATTTTTTTCGATAGATAAGGAAAGGCATTTCACTTCTAAACAACTAAGGTTGTATGCTTTGTAGATAAAGATGACGTTTGCAAGTGTTATTTGCTGTTGGATTCGAAAAAATATCGGTGTCGTCAACTTTTTCTGCTGGTGCATGTAGTCGAAACCAAAATTATTCCTTAAAACAGTTCGTTATGATAATTTTCGCTGTTTTCATGCAATCACGCGCCTTTGTCAAGTTATTTATCAATTATTAGCAGTTAATTTAATTTATATAATAATCCGCTATTGAAATGTAACATGAATACAACGAAACTGTTGTTATATTTATTCCACGAATTCCGGTTTGATATTCGATACCTTTATAGTATTTAAATTACATTTTTTACACAATTGGACTTTATAAGTTATACTATTATTAAATCATACAACATTTTAATTCGATTGAAAAAATGGTACTTATACGATATTTTAACGGATTCGGGTTACAGAAAAAATGCGGTTAGAAAATATACCATTGAAAATTTTCATAGCTCAATTGAACCTTAAAACTAACGTCCGTTCAACCCTAAACCACCGTTAGCGGTTAATATTCCGTATCAGCAAACAGTGTGGCACCGGCCTTAATCGCGGAGTGCAAATACGCTTAGCACTCGATGCGTTGTGTGCTCACCCTTACGAACAAAGCGTGGATCAAAGTGTATCGACTTTTGAGTATCAGGTCTCTTAAGTGTGGATCTAATCGGGTATGAATTTTTTGTTAATCTTTTGTGAATGAGAGGAATGCTTTGAGTGCTGTAAAAGCGATCGAAACTCACGATGCGTGATTTTTGTTGAGAAGAGTCAAATCTCAAGCGATAACTCTAATATTTATCTCATACTTAATGAAGAATGCACTATTAATCACTATGTACTTCTTACAATTTTTTCTTTTTTACTTATATTTTGTTTTTTTTTTGTTTTATTTACAATTGTTTTAACAATACAAGAACTTGAGTACTTATCGTGTACAAACTTGACTACAAACGTAATTTCTAGTCTACACCAGCAGCAAACCTATTCGTAAAAAAGCGAACATCTGCGTGCGAAAATTCATTACACGGTGGTTATTTCGTAAGCCATTCGAAACACAATCGGAAAAACTTTCCACGCACCGGCCACTACCGGTCGTATATTGCCGAAATCAGCACGAAAACTGTTCTCTAGTGTTCTGCAAATAAGCGTTCTCGCAATAATGGCTGCCCGGCCCGGTCACTCGAGAACTCGACCGAGGACTCGAAATACGACCCGGACTACAACTTTCGGACGACTCTTTTTGAGTGCTAAGTTTTTAGAGATCGGTTTGAGAATAGGGCACCCCCGATTTTTGTGAGCAAAGTTTATACCCAAGTTTTTTGCTTGTCACGTGGTTTTTGTTCTTCGGTTCATCGTACCATTTGTTATTTGTTTTAGTCTTGTTTGTATTGCGTTTTCTGTCTACAAAATTACAAAAAGTGTAGATATGAACGTATGTATAATGTAATATTACTAAGTTGTCTTAATACTTTAAACAAACGACGCAAATTCCGAATGCATATATCCGTTAATAGCAAAGAGGTGTGTGAGTATTTGATAAAAAGGTGCTTCAGTTGCTATTTTCATATCAATACCAGCAAATTAAAAACCTCAAGCAGAAACTTATCAAGACACGCAAGCTAATTGCATATCATGCAAATGCGACAACTTTCTGCACACCGCTCAAATGACAAACGGTTCGCTCGAGAGATTACACTTTGGATTTGTCTTGTAACTGTACATACGGACATTGAGCATCGTCGCGACCAACAAGGAGTTGCCCGTCTTGCCTGATGATCCCGTAAACCCCTCCCCTGAGTCGCAGGCACGTATTCCCGCGGGATTACGCGCTTTACGCGATCTAGACGCGATTCCATGCGGCCGCAACAATCATACTCGACTATCTGGACGTTCATGCACTCCTGGTAATCCTGGCCTCTTAACAGTTTGGTGTAGATTGGAAAAATAAAAGGTACTTCTTTATTTTGAGATTTCATTTTTAACGGACACGTTTCGACGTTTTCTCAGAAATGTAATGGCTCTTAATACTGTTTCTTGCAATATTACAACGATTATGCATACAATCACGCGGGTGTTCCCATAGAGGATAGGTAGACAGCACATAAAACATGACTACTTTTTTCTTCTGAGATAATGCTCCACGTGCTCTGCAAATCCAAACGCTTTTGTACACTGTCGTTCACATAAACATACCTACATAGTATGGCAGTTTAGTATAAAAATGGGTAGGAAACACAAGTAGACACAAAAATGCGCATTCAGTACAGGTCACAATGTAGGAGGTTGCCGTAAAACAACAGCGTCACGAAAGAAGGGACGGAATCTTATTAAAGTAAATATTTATGGCATTGCTATCAACTGATTGGACGAGGGTTCCGTCGCACTTGATAAATTGTCCCGCTGGCTGCGGTCTAACGGCCACTCTCCCAAATATTTCTCGTGTTAACGTATCGCTCTAAAGAATTTTCTGTGTGCTTGATTTATGACATAATTTCCTTTCACGCCTTTTGATAAGTTCCCTCGGAATTTCTTTGTAAATGCGTTGCGGGATCGCGTTATTGCCCAGATATCCCACAGACTATAGCGCCGAAGCGAGCAAAATAAATGAAACTAAACAAAAATAACTCCGCGAAGTTTGGGAATTTAAAAGTTGAGCATCTCGACGCACTGAGTACCAGGCCAATTGTGTTTCTATTTTATTTACCTGGCCGTAGACAATAAGGGTGTCTCCACACAATCAGCTAGACGGAAAAGTTGATTGTTCGCGTTCCATTCAACTTCACAATAGAGAAAATGAAGAGCCAATTCTTTTTCAACGCTTTTATCAGCCGTACCCTTCGCCCGAAAGTTTGCGCTTAGTCTCCGCGCTGCGAATGCATTAGGATCTCTGCACATATTTGTCTTGGAATCAGCAACTATCTTAAGAGTTCCAATTTGATAAACTGTTTGTTTTTCCAACAATGCAATTTTCTGAATGTTCGAAGAATTTTCTTGTGGAAACTTTGACTAACTCTGCTATTATTAGATTTGTACTGTTACACATACTTTAAGATGAACTCGCACACTAATACTAGGTAGAAAAATAATATCCTTTTATCCAAGTTACGTCGCGAACTACACAAAGCCTCCCGCAAGGCTATCAAGGCTGTGCGCGACGCGACCATTAATTAATCAAGCACAACAATCAATCCGATATCTAATAATAAGCAGCAATTCGCCGCGACGTTTCGACTTGGCGCGGCCAATTTTCTCGTAACAGTCCCTCATTCCTACTAATAACTATTACGATTAACTTGTTATTATTAGCTGGGCACAGAAGAAAAATGGCAATTATTTACGCAGCAAACATTCTGTCACGATGAGAGCTCGTAGATAAAAGTTTTGGCTAACTATTACGTCAGCAGGGACAATTCTAGGGCATCTCTTAATTATACTGCTGCGTATTTCGTATTACAATAATGAAGCGAAACAATAACAAAAGTTTGGACGTCGGAGCGCGGCCGGGCAAGTTCGCTGCTCATTTGAGTGCTGTTCAGCGCTACTAATGAAAACTTGTTAGTTACCGCGAACGGGACGTACTTTTATGTATCGCGAGTCCACGTCGTCGATGAGTTGCACTAATTTACTTTCATCACGTTCGCTTCCAAGCGCGACCCTGTGTCAGTATCATAAACCTTAAAGGGTCTGTTTTAATACGGCATATCCTTATGTTACCAAATGAGGTAGGCAGTTATAACCATTTAGAGATAGGTACAATAGTGATAGGAGCTAACTTATTGCCTAAAATATACCATAACCTGTTTCCTTATTCGTCCCTTACGACATCTGCGGAAGAAACAGAGTTTTATTATTTACCCAAAACCACATGGCAATTCAAAGTTATTCTTTTTCTAAAACAATGTTACTCGCTCGGACTAAACGACGCACAATACAACAGTGTCAAATATTTACAACCGTTATTTCTCCTCGTATCCTTGGTAACGTCCATAACTGTTTTTATACCTGTAAAGTATAGAAAGGAAAGGAACCATAAAAAACAGCGAGGCTTCGGCGTCGGGCGACAGCGCGGAGGGCACGAACTGGAGGCCTAAGGTTGTATATAACGTCCGTTATCGACGCCTACAATAAGTCGCACTTTATACGGTTATTATAGCGCCATAAACGCCACCGGCCGGTGTTTCATACAGTGCCGGGGCAGATTATACTGCCTGTGGCCCGCGGGGGCGCGGGCGGCCCGCCCACTGTCAGCGCCACGTGTCGCCCAACAGATGTGTCGAGATATCCGATATCGGAAGACACTTTCATAATCTTCGCCTTACAACCTCCATTCTTGACATATTAAAATAAGAATTCCCACCCGCATATGCGAGCCCCGCGCGTTGATAAAACAAACGGCGATACCGGCTCAATCTATTTCGCTGAACGGCCAAGCGACGCTCGCCAATCACCTGCTACTCTCCAGATTTAATTAAAGTATTCCCCTAAAAAATAAAGGTAGTCTAATTGAAGCCGGAAAAATAAAGTTAATTCCTGGAGCGACGCCGCTCGAGAACTTTCATTAGCGCTTCACGACTACAATTGCAAGTTCAAATAATTATGTTTACGGAATCCTTTTCTTACGCGGCGATATTTATCTTCGCCATTGTTACAAGAAGTGACGCGGACGAATTTCGCGAAAACGGCCCATTTATCTAGAGCGGCCACACAAAAGCAAAACGAAACCCAAAACTTTTTATGCGGTCAGTGACATTGACGAATTTAACTCAGGCTCTTAAAGGAACTTCATTTAGTTTGATTCGGTGATCCTATTTCATATTTGCTTAGCCATCGGCCCGCAGATAAGTTCGGGCGGGCTGTTGTTGCTTACTTCCTACTTTATTCGGTTTGCGGACCCGTATAAATAAGGGAGGGCTCCGCCACGCGGCCCGGCTGCCGCCGCTCCTTACAAAATCTACTTTTACGACGTGTACTTTCAAATCGTATAAAACATTTCCTTCCTAAATCAATACGACTGTCTTCTGTTGAATCTCCCTATCAATTAGACGCATCCGTGTTCAAAAATAGAATCGCAAAAGAATAATCAATCAGCAGATGAAAACAAAAGCTATCTGCAAAAATTACAGGTACTCGCCAAACTTTTGTCCCCGGAGAAAAGTTTCGGTAGAACATTCGCCGTAGCGTTTTTATGCCCAACGGATTAAGAAAACACCATCATCTATGGAACTCGTCGGAACCCTTATTTGCCTTTCGGGGTGTTATTATCTTTGCCTCAATTCCCACGTAAAGCCACCCGTCCGCGCGCGAAATACCAAATGCGCCCTAGTTTCGACGATCGCACAGATCACGCTGTTTGTTTAGGGCAGCTAGCACTCGTGAAAGGTGATGAACTAAATATTAACAAAGTCGCTATTGACTGTCGGATTATAAATATCAGGCGTGAGGTAGCATTTGAAGGTTATCGATCGGAGGGTAGGGAACGACGGTCGTCAATACGCTCCTGTTTATCGAGTGAAACTCTGCGTCGAAATGACTCATCCCTAGAGCCGCGTGACGTTGATCCCGTATCATGTGAGCGGCGACTTGTTCACACGTGCCCATATCAACATGTGGACAAGGGACGTAGAAAGTTTTCGCACGAGACGGGGAGTCGCGCCCTTGTACCTATGTGTCAGCATAATCGCGGCGCCACCTCCTGTTTGTCGAGCGGCTCGCTAATGCTATTTGTCGTAGTGGACGCGCCGTGTCACGTCTACGTGTGTGTGTCTTTATCGTTAACAGACCGAAACACGCCGGTTCATCGCCGTGTTTTGTTTGCCACTTTAAGCGGAAACTTCGCTGATGCCACGTGATTACGTGATTCAGGCGACCTGACCCGCGTAGCTTAGGCCGCGACATATCTTTAAGCCGTAAGTAAGTTATCTTAGAGTATAGAGTAAATATCGGAAAGCAATTCGGATGTCGAGTGCGAAACTCGAAATCGCAATTTGTAATTCATGAATCCCATAAGGGGGCGAACTTGAGCGATCTTTTGCGTCGAATGCGGAACGTATCGTCGAAGTTGTTCGGTACAGCCATGTATTCACATAGGAAGCATTTAAAGTGAGGAATATTGTTAGGTTTGTCGTCGGTAGTGGAGGCGCGGCAAATCGCGCCGCGCGCCGACAGAGTCGCAGCCGAACCGACTGACACCTCACTTCACAACTAACTCAACACCTGGCGCTTAATTAAAACGATTCCCAAGATAAAACTATGCCGCCCATAACTTGAACAAATGTAGGTTCCCGTAGGTAACTCGAAAAGTTTTACGACTAATTTTCCGAGGCATTGGCTCGTATTAGGAGGACTTGCCGAATCGTGAAATGTCTGAAGAGAAAACTTACTTTGGTATTACTAAGAACTACTGCCTTATATTTAAGTAAAACTCAGCCGTCAGTTCCACGGTAGCTTTATAATGTAAGATGGAGCTAATCTTTTGTTCTTTTTGTTCCAGGTTTCGGCTTCGTCACGTTTCAAAGTGAAGACATAGTAGACAAAGTGTGCGAAATACATTTTCACGAAATCAACAACAAAATGGTGAGTACTTTAAAGTATACTTATATCTTAAGGCAGTGTTTTTCAAGCAACTCTCAAAGTATCAACTCCTACAACTACCTCAAATCATCCTCAAATTGTTGAATTTCTATACAAATGCCTGATTCGCGACTCAAAGACTTTGTATTGTAATTTTTACCTATTGCATAGGAAAGAGTTGTGACGTGAAAATGTTTGAAAAACCCAGCTGCAGATTTCATTTATGAAAATCAACTCAAAAGTTAGCGCTATAAAAAGCTTTTTTATTAATTGGAGATGTTATTAACTGAAGAAAACTGCTAGATAAAAACAACGCCGCAAAACAACGTAGACTTTATTCCATTCCTTTATTTCCATGCCGTACTCACAATCATTAACGATTCTCAGCCAGCAGTCACATCACCGCGGCACTTTAAAAACCAAATAGCGTAAGCAAACAAAGAGTCGTCCGCGCAGTGCGAGTCAATCTCAATGTTAACATTGTCGGTCAGATATCAATTAGGACCAAGAAACTGCGCTGGCGGCGGTCCAAACAGAGCCAATAAAACGCCACTAAACTCGGCTTTTACTGTGTTTAGATTTTTCCCCGCTCGGGAGGGGCCGTGACGTGTGTATTCGAGATGTCACCACGCTACGTCCGAATCCTTTCTTCTACTTCAGTCGCTTTTTCTAGAAACTTACGTGAAATTGAATCCTCTAAATCCGATTTTCTTCCTCGTAGGCTTGTATTCTAGCATTTATCCCCAATTAAAATTAAAATTGTTGAAATTTTTCACCCATATAGAAAAGCACAACAAGTTGAACAGAGTATAATAATATTGTGGGATTGTACTAAAGAACAAAAAGCTTTTGCTGTGTTTACTTGCGCTTCCCGTCCACTGCCGTCCGCAATACATTACCGTCGCCCTTTACAAGACTGTTACAATCATGTGACGCAGTAAACCTCGCCCTCGATTAACTTGTAACTGCACGCAACCATTGTCCGGCCGTAATATGGTAAAATTTCATCACTTGTTCCGTAAAGGCTAAGAGAAAAACCCTTTTTCATGAATGTTGTAGGAACTGTACTTTACAGTGTTTCTACAAATTTAATATCTACCAACAATCTGTCTTAGATATTTATGCGGAATTGTTTATACATACTGAGCCTGTACTCAACAGGGTACGCAAAGCACACGAAAGGTTATATCTATAAAAACATTATTATTTCAGAGGCAACAGTGAGAGGTTGCTACCCTGCAGCATAAAACATACCTTAACATGTTTCCTTAGTTGCATGTTGTCCCGGAAGAAATGGAGCGGTCTTATTCTAAGCACGACACCTCACAGGAAACCCTTGGAAAATATATACAGAAGTATATTCCAAAATAATAAATAAGACCCCTCGAGAACACAAATTCAAAACATTTTTTTTATCACAATACCCACAATTCGAGATAGGTACAAAACGCCGGAGACTCTAAAGAATCATTAGCCGTTCACAATACCACACATTTCCACTTTCCGCGGGGAGAACCCAAAGAACACTCATTAAAACCCAACCGGGAACCAAACTCCCCACCTTCATTGTCACTAAAAGTTTTCACCAAGATCATCTTTCACTGTCGCTGCAAAGCCCCAGCCGATGCATATTCCTGATTATTAATGCTTGTTTTTTGTGTCAGCCATTGTCTGGCGCGTAATGGGTACGGTACGCGAGCCTGAAACCGTAAGGGTACAGTACCCTGATGTACCCTTAGTGGTGCAAACAAGGAACAAAGACATCAAACAAATGGGCGCCGTTTTAGAGCAATTACGGTTCGCTTCCGTTGAACGTGAGGTGTGCATGAATCGAGCTCGCGTAATGTACGCACGCTGTTGTTGCTGCGAAAAATTAATCGCTCTACCCTCCATTAGTTGGGAGATGCTGTTTTAACTAACGCAAGTATACCTTAAGTTGGGGTGAGTCGGGATGACACTGACATTCAAACCTCGATAAAAAATACTTTTTTTTTGCAATAAATAGTCATACAATACAATACAATACAATACTTTCTTATGATTTTCGGTAGTTCCACTCCCTGGCTATGTTTTAAAATCAGTCTCTAAAAGATTATTTTATTACTTTGATAGGCAGCTCAATGTGCACTGAGCCTGCAACTAGTGTCGATTACAAATAGATAATTTGTAAACAATTTTTAGACACCAATTTTTTTTCCGTGTAGTGTCGGGATAGAATAACACCTTTCCATTTCTTCCATGGATGTCGTAAAGAGGCGAATACGAAAATAGGTTTAGGTATGCTTTAGGCGACAGGCTAGCAACCTGTCACTATTCTACCTCTTCCATCTTCGCGAACCTAAAACAATGCTAGAAGTGGCTGCAAAGCGTGATGTAGTCATAATCATGGTTTTGTCTATGTCACGTTTCGTGTGCTCTGCCTACCCCATTTGGGAACCAGGCGTGATTGTATGTATGTATGTTAAATTGTATCTTTCTCATTGGCTGTAGTAGCCTATAGCAGAAACGTTACCTTAACGACATACACTGCTATAAAAATCGATTCAGCTACTGGATGTAGTTACTTCTAATAGCACTAGTAAAAATAACGTGTAATTGAGCAAAGCTGTAAAAATTCTACTAAATTTCAAAATATAAAGGTAACTTTTATTACCAATTCGTGTATCAATAAAAGGAACAAAGTTGCCGGTGACAAAGTAGTTTGTGAAAGTCGACATTGTTTGCTTAAATACCGGAGACGGTTTATGTGTAGCATTGACAGAATATTAAATTTACTGTTACGAAGTTATATTGTACACGTATATGACTTTACAGTATTTGCGCAACACGTTTGGAAGCTGAATGTTGTATCAAAAGTAGAAGAGTATAGCTGTTCGTCTAAGTTTGAAATCTGAAAAACAAGTGAAGATTAAAAAATAATCATTTCATATTTGGAACGCGTGGTCGGCGCAGCTGACGATGCGAACTTGTGAGCCGATCGCAATTGTTTGTGGCATTTGGTTTTGCCACCAAAGTCATGTACTTCGTATTACAGAATTTTACATGAATTTAGATAAAGTTACACAACATTCAAGATTTTTTTTATAAAATTCGCCATAGGGCTTATTTTATAAGCCGAAAGACTCGTGTAGACTTTGGTGTAGCAGTCACATATATCGCTATTATATCGCCAATTTTATTTCGGTGCAATAATCGGAAGACTCGTAAAGCAATCACTAGTGCATAATAAACACATCCGATAGTTATATTCCCAGTAATAAAGAAGACAGGGGTCACACGTCACGCTAGCGACGTTTGCGTTGCGAGTAGCTGCCATCGTAAATTTAATATGTCATCTCTTATATTAAAATGGTCGTTAAGCTAATAGCAGCTCCGCCTCCTCGCACGAGAGTGATAGGGTGATACCGTGACTTTCTTGCGGCAGTAAAAAAATGGTGTTTTATGAAATTATTGCCGTGAAAATTGCGCTTTTGTACGCGGCCAAGTTTTTGATGCGTTGTTTTATATGCGTTTTATTATCCTTTATGTTGGTACAGGGATACGTGCGTGATAAAGCTGAGAAACTAAATGGGAGAGCGTTACTTTATTTGTTACGGTCGATAAGCAATCAATGCACCGGCGGAGGCAGTGTAGTATCTCGACAGACCTAGTTGTCTGTGTTTGCCGCACGAGGTCGCACCTGTGCTGAACAAATGAAAACGCGCCAATTCTGCTTCTGCAAAATACTATCGCATCAACTCCGTAAACATTCGCCGCCAACATAAATAGTCGCGAAAAGGCTCGTTTGTTTTTGGCGACGTTTTTCAAATCCAGATAGATGCGTGTTTCAGTTCGCGAGTTCATGAATTTGTTTTTCCGACTTTTAAGCTAAATTGATTATATTTTACCTTGGTAGCTGCATAAGTTCAACGAGATTGTGTAACTTCGACTCGCGAGCGCAAGAAACTTTTATGGCGCTAGCGATATAAGCGGATTCTCGGATTTTATTTTTCGTCCGCTATACGCGTTGCGTTTTATTGGACGTTTAACTAATGGTTTCCCAAAACAACGTGACAGGACTCGATGATTCATAGGCAAGTTTTTTTTTCTGATACGCCTCACACGATTCATATAAATCTACTGTTTTAATATTTCCCGAACCTCGTCGTTCGTCCGCACTTTGGACACCGAGTCAGGGGAGGTCCACTCCGCAATTTAGTAAAGCTCACCGGCGAGACCTCGTGAAAGGCCTACGGCAAGTTTGTAACGGTAGAAAGAAACATTTTTTGTCTAAACATGTCTGGGAGCCGACTTTCTGTACATAGGTACTATTACTATTTTGTGGCCAAGACCAGCACTGAGATAAAAATGCACTCCTCCAGGAGCCATCCTCGCATAAACACTTCAAAGAAAGACTTTGGGTATTGCGTACATTTTTCTTCTCGATCGCACATGAGGCAAACAAATGGTTTCCGTTTAGGAAATAACACTAAAAGTAGGCACATTTGAAACTGCCACTTAAATCTTGGGATCCTCGATCGCCATTTCTCTTAGCGTCTTAAGCGGTGCGGGGCGGCGAGCGCGCCCTTGTCGTTACAGCCGCATTAAAGAATGTCCTACATACCTACGCCCTGATAGCCCTGATAAGGATTACGCTTGACCTCTACCCCTTTAAATTAAGATGGAGATACGGCCGTTGTCACAAGCCGATCCGTGCTTAACTTTTGATTAAAAGACTCACTTAAATGAAGCTTAACTTGTTCCGAGTGCTCTATTGTTGGCCGGCCGCTAGATACGCGCCGGAGAGACACGTCGCTCCCGACTCAGCAGTCCGTCCCTCCCATTGTGGGGCGCGTCGAACAATCAATCACGCGTTCTTCTGCACCGTGATTACCATAAACTTTCCGTTTTAGCACGACCCGGCTCGCTTCTTCTAAGCTTTATCGATTCGCCCATTTTTACGCTTTCTATATATCAAGAGTTTCTGTGACAGTCCCTTTTCTTTGAAACTCGCAATTGCCCAGTTGCGGGTGCCGTAGCTAGTTAGGTACTTTTCATTTATACGACTGATTTAAAGTTTCGGGCGTCTCCATAAAAGTTTCTTTTGAATAGCATTTGTAACTCATTCGAAGATGAAGTTTTTGAATTATTTGTGTGTATAAATGTGCTTCGCTGAAATGAAAGTCATTTCGTAATGTTAGTACCGAAACCTAAATCAAAACAGCGATTAAAGAGCTGTCTAATAAAATGTTTCTACAAACGCGCCTAACCTGTCTCAAAATAGTTGAAAAGGTTTATTTCCCAATCTATCCCTTAGTAATCAGGAACTGTGTAAACCGTTACGAACATTAAGCTTAATATTTCCATTTCGTGGAATAGGGTTGGCAATTTTACTGTCCCCGCCGCATATCTGTATCATTAATAACAGGCGTGTAACCAGAAATCCCCTGTCGGATTAGCAGTGTGCAATACCTTCGCGCTAATGAGATCTGAGAACGCTATCCTGCACTATAAAATTACGAAGCAACATTACTGGAAAATGTTGCGAAAAGGATGCCCTTTGCGAACGCCGCGCGGGGAGGGCGCGGCTGCGTATCGAACTTTATAAATCCGAACCTTTTTAACGAAAATTTACAGGTTCGATTGTAATCTCACGGCAATCACTATTTGAACAACTACCTAATTTCCTATGTACGTACAATATAAATTTAATGGTTATAAGGCAACCGGCACGCAATTTCCAAATGACGCGACCGACTCCAGTCGAACGCGAAGACGTAAATTATGGCTCAACAGGCCTTTCCTGCCGTTAACGATTGCGACTTAAATTCGAAGCGTGAAAGAAAATTAATTAATCACAGGTGGTGCACGGCACCGAGCACACGAACACCCATCCCCAGACATACATATTTATACGCGGCGCGGCGCAGTTGGGAAAATCTAACAATCGTCCTAGCTAAATTACTCACCGTATTATGGTAACGGAATCGTTCGAACGGGCGTTCGCGACAAATTATTCAATCACCATAAAGTATTGTAAGAAGCCGCGCGTAATTGAAACGGTGTCGCTGCGTAGGGAGACAATAAAGTAGCGAGTGTTGAGGGCGCGAGCGTCATCAATAAAGGCCATACGTTAGGGCAGGCCGGTTCATTACTGCGCTCGGCGTCTCCACATACCCATTACGTGGGAGTTAGGAGACGCGCGCGGCGATAAATAGCGGCCAAGAAGCCCTGCTTTGTTTCTTGGTTCTTGCGCACAATTTCATTTACATTAGAGGTGCTGAGCCGAGTCTCCTCGGGGAGACATATGAAAGTCGCGTACAGATTCATGCAAAACAAGTTACGAGCGGCGAGACCACGTGCCGCAGACCTTAATCTAGTCGGCAGCGGCAGACGCGCCAGCGCCGGCGGCAGCCTGCACTAACCTACTTAATTACTGCCATCTAATTGCTACAGCTGATATGTAGGTACCTACGACATAAACTTCGCCGGCTGCTTCAAGTCACTTGAATTAACACCTTCGTTTACAGAGCCATTTGCATATTTTCGTGCATTTAATTTCGAGCGTGCATTTTTTAATCAACTTAACTTGTTTGTTAAGCGGGATTTTAACTAGCTTAAGCAGGCAATTTGCGGATAGAATTTTATCGGCAAAAGATGTTTATTATCGAGGTGTTTATACAAATTTAACTGCCCGTACGTTTGAATGGAACTAGCGGCGCTTGCTTCCCCGGCGGTCATTCTCATCGTTTTATCCTTTTTCCCTTTCATCCAAGTACCCTCTTAAGCGTGATAAGAATTACTTAAGCAACGACTCTGCGGTAATCATACACTTACAATTGCAAACGGCCGGCTAATACTGTTGAGTGGCTGCCAATAGTTTTCTGTTACGCCCTCGTTTTAATTGGGTTTTTACCGGACCTCGTAGAAGTTTGTTGATATGAAATCTGATGAAATTACTTGTTTGAAAAGCCTTCGCTGCGTAGGTACTGCATCGCTCCGGCTGCGTTTAAAGCTGTTTAAATTGTTTCAAACTTTGGTTCGGAGTTTATTTTGTATAGGCTATTTTTAACATTCGCTGTATATGATCAGAAAGTATGAAATCAGTGTAATCCCATTGGGCTGCCGGGCTTCTTGGCTTTCACATCGATCGCTATCGGTAACGATCGATTCCACGGAAATAGCCGCGAGCGTTCGACAGCCACTGCAAGCCTCGCTCCGCGCCACCCTTCCATATTTAATGTCTAACTAACATTTCTATGACGGCGAATCGCAAGGCGAGTATGCCACTGTAATTTGAAATTCAACATTAATGTGACACGAACTAAATTTGTAACGTACCGGGCCGTAACCAATTGCCGGCTATTTGTTGAATAAAATATTTTATACTGTTGGTTTTTCGATTGGTCGCCCGTAATTCTGAGTAACGGTTGTCATTATGGTGTAGTAAACATGGATTTGTAATGTGTCTAAGCTTTCATTGAACACTGGTACAGTTCAAAGTCATGGTAATTACCCATTAAATGCGTAACAAATCCCAAATAGACACCTGAAAGCTGAATGTAAAAACATGAGAACAAACTTAGCTTTCTAGTAGAGAGTAGAGTGTCAATGGCTGCAGAATTTGATTCCAATTCACAGCTAATGTTTCTATTACTACTAATTCTTAAATAATTCATATTATCTTCTAATTTTTTACTAAATGCTGTCACCGATTCCGTTTGCGTTAAATTATGTTGTCGTTATCAACCCCGAGATAAAATATACCTACAAAAAATGTGACCCATGTTTAATGTGAGCAACCATATTACTGACAGTTTAACTGAAATTGGACAAGTAAATTTCAAAAACTGTGCATTTTTCCGCGATAAAAAGTAAACTGAACCTTTTCTTTCTATTTAATGGCCTATTTTTTACCTCAGGATAATAAATTGTCAAATGCATTCGTCTAATTCACAAATAATTACACCACATTTTACTGCATTGTTTGGTGCTGCACAAATCGAAAATGTTTGCATCCTAGATACAAAAGGTTTGCCCTTGTATTATAAGAAAAAATGTGACTATCGTAATTAACCAAATTTTACAAAAAAACAAGCAACACCAACAATGTCATTTCATTATAACTATAAGATTAAAAAAAAACCATTTCCATTAAAAAATTTGGTGAAAAGACTGACTGATTTTCACATTATTATTAGTAGGAGAGTAGGGATTGTAGAAATAGTATGTTTTGCGGTACCGCGGCGTACCCGCCGACAACGGAGAAGTTGGGCCGTAGCGATATTAGTTCCAAACAGGAAGTTAAAGTAATACACATACGATTAACGTCACTATAACTGCGAATTCCCAATGTCATCGTTTCCTGGCCGGGTTGTCTAGAACTGCTTGAATTATGAGTGAGATATGCCAAAGAATGCTTTACATTTTACCGGTTTGTTTTCAAAAACAATGTTAAAGAAAAATTAATGGTTACCCATTTTCTATAAGTCGAGTTTACCCGTGACGTGACGGGTTTAGTATAAAACTTCTCTATTTGTTCCGTGGATGTCATAAGAAGCGACTTCAGAAAATAAGGTTTAAGCATGTTTCAGGCGACAGACTAGCAATCTAAGTTTAAACCTAAAGTTCTGTTAGACGTGAAATAATCGTGATTATGACTTTGTAACGATTCGTTTGCTATACCTACTTTAATGAATACAGGCGTGATGTAGGTATATATGAGTTTACCCCGCCGTTTCGTTTATTATCTGTTCTTTTCAGCACGATTGCATCTCAAAATACTTAAAAAAAAACGCAAACTAAATAGCTTGAAAATTTGCGTTTATATCCAAGAAAATCGCGCCGATTTCGCCGCCAAACACGTAAGGTCACAGCGTAACCCGAGTTTTAAATTTATTTTTAACGTTTCTGTATAAAACGTCTTCAATATAAGACTGGCTGGAGGGCTATCAGGGAGCATTGCAGGTAACGTTACCGCTTATCGCCGCCGAGCGCCGATCGCTTATATCTGATTTGAATTTCGAACCCCCGTCCCCTCTCCGTAAACATCGACGACTTGAGAGCTGAAATTCACGGTTCGCGCTTGTTTTATTTTATCCAACAACGGTTAGGTAAATATGAAAGCCCCGGGCTGCGGACTATTTCATTATCTGTGCTGTGACCTGTTGAACGCAAGATTTGTGAGTCGTCTCTTTTACGTAACGTCGCGCCGTGCCGTTGCTGTTGGAAGTATCGTGATATCTACTTTTTATTAATTAGAGTGCACGTCTTCCGCTGTCAGTGGAGTTTGAGTAAAAAAATCAAGCTTATTCGCTTTTGATTAAAACTAGGAATGAAATTAAACTGCAATGTTTATAAAATACGCTTAATCTGTTGCTTAAAGACACATCTCACAAACAAACGTTCGTCGTTTTGCAGAACAAGTTGAACACTAAATTTCAATAGTAATTCGAATCATGATTCATGGTACTGCCGATAAGAAACGTAAATCCTTTCACCGAGAAAGAACTAGCCATTAAACCGTCCGTATTTTCTCAAGCACCTCTTAAAATTATCGCTGCATTTAAGGATTGTCTAGAAAACTCGTGGTTACCTCCGGTTCCACCGTCGGGCTTCCGTTTAGCGGCAATCAGGGCGAGGCCTGCGACGCGCTCTGTCAATACGGAGGCGAGAGGTTTCCTTGATAAACTTATCTGGCACCCCCCCTCCCTTCGGCCCCGCACCCCTCCGTCTGCGTTTATCTCTCACGTATGTTCCGCACGCTACGCCCGCACCACATTACTCTCAGAATGCGACGCTGGTTTCTTGACTTTTTATCAGTGCGTCGAGTCCCCATTACACTGGAAAATTCCAACCCGCACATGATTTATAACTCGGTATTAGAACTTCGTAAGTTGCTACCGAGCCAAGATATTATTACTTCAACGGATTCAAATAACATGTCAGTTCGAAGTTTCGCCGAAAGGAACTGGAAAGTATCAAATGTCACTTTAACGTCGACCAATTTGTATTCGTTTAGAAATGGTTGCTATATTTTATCCCTTTATAAGTTGTCTATTTGGCCGGCTGCCCGAAGACCGCCGCAAGAATTTCAAAGGATACAGAAATTTCGCTACGAGAAAACAAATGCAAAAATCTTATGAAATGCAGTTAACGTCAACACACATGCGGGTTGGTTCAGTGCGCGTGCTTAAGGCGGGGGTTCCACTGTTCGGCGAGTTCTCGCAGCACGCCACGCTCGGGAGGAATCTGGAGTAATGTCCCTGGTAAGTGGACTTTGTATCCTGCGTAAAGCCGCGCTGTCGCGACGTCCCGCGCGTGCGCCCCCGCCGCATGCCCACTGTAGCATTTTACGACATCTCCTTCGATCACTTAATCTCAGTGTCTTTTGTTCCAAAGGTCCCCGTTAGGAGCAGGGTCGGCAATAACTCATCGGTCCCCGCAATATACAGCCAATACGCGAATTAATAAAATTCGACTCCGGCTTGGATCTACTTAAACGCACCCCAGGGCTTTATATTCGCAAAACTCCTGAGTATTTTATTTCTCCGTTTTTATTTCAACGCTTTTTTATGTTCGACGGTAGGTCCGTAAAGGTGAATGAAAAAAACATCAACCACCGCCCGATTGCTTCCGCATGCTCCCAGAGAAGAAAAAAATGCGAAATACCCAAAACGTTAACGAAACAAGAGTATAAAAACGCTGCCTTAATTGTGCTGCTATTCAGTCAAATTTACTTACGTACTTTTGTGTGTAAAGACATTCACAAAAAGGTAAGCTGAATCTTGCGATCGACGTTATTGACATCACTGTTTTACCTAAAAAGGCTTTCAACCAGAACCAATCGAGCGAAAATTTAATGACTGCTTTCAGATTCGTATTAATTCACCTTCACACGCGAATGTTCAGCGAGTGTGGTGGAGCATAAAACGCGATGTTTTCCTGCGAAACAATTAAATTTCTCATACATCGTTGGGATTAGCGAGCGGAGTTTCTGGGCCAGAGGGCGCGGTGCGGCGGCATTAGGCTGGGCGCGTCGGAGCGGATCTTAAGTCCGCTCGGTTAAACCGGCATCTTCGCGCCGGCATCGGCAGCAGCACTCGATCCGTGTCGGATCGATAGTCGCCTACCTAGCGGGGGCTAAATACAATTTACCTTTGTTATTTTTCGTGTCATTTAACTGCGTCGCAAACTCGAACGCTCGATCGGGATTGCGAACTCCGATGCGAATTGTTTGTGAGCTTTTGTTTCTCGCTCGCCCGCCAGCGACGCGACATCAATTAACGTCGGAACCCCCGGCTGAATTTTCTTCGTGGCTGCCATTGTAGGTAGATTTAAAATGGAATCATTTTCCGCTGAATAATGCCGCATACCTACAGGAGTTCTTTTAGGTCGCGGTCTCGACGCGTCTACATCCTACGCTTAATTTCGGGCTCGTAAGACAAAGTGGGATCGTTAAATTTTAACAAATCTCAAAAGTCGTGTTGTCTTAGTTTTGAAGTGAAGTGGCATTTATCTGGCATGTCCCCTAGGTTGCGTGCTGCCGAACAAATGGAGGGTGGGCCCGGCGCTGGCGGCCGCCGCTGGCGTAGGCGCCGGTTCATTTGTAAAGCTTTATCGGACCTGACAAATGGCGACACTCACTATTTTTATGTCGCAGACGATCGAAGAATACCGTTCATGTTACGGAACGATTTAGCTCTGTTTCGTATTGTTCAACTTTTGTACGGTGCAACTTTGCTACGAGATACACAAACTTGCCTATACTCGTACGGCTCTCGAATGTGTTTGAAAAACTTCCGTGTTCTCGTATAAGTACGTAGATACATACGCGTTTTATTACTTAAAGCCGGGTCGTTTCTAACTTAAATTTTACGTGTTGATTATTCTGCTTTATCTAGGCGTAAAACTTGGTGGAAAGACACTCGTCTCGGTGACGCGGCGCACTCACTTGCACGCGTTAATGCAGGAGCACGTAGTTCCATGTCGTTGTCGGCGCGGAAAGTTTTGCAGAGTGCACAAAGTGCGCGGTCGGCGAGGCAAAGCCTTCATTTGTCGCGCGTGACGGCCGCGTGACAAATACGACCGCGACTTACCGCGCGTCTGCCCGCACGCCGTTAGACGCGTCACGATTATGCAACGCCGTGAAAAATATTACTCAAAAGTTCTTGCTTGTTGTCAAGCGACGTACGATAACTATTCATCAACAGAACTCGCGTTTGAATGAAACATAACTTCGCAGGGAACGGGGGAGAGTTAAGTAAGTGATTTATCCAACTGGCTTTAACATAATTTAAGCCTATGTACTTTTCTGTAACGATGCTACTTGGTAGCGAAAATTCTATTGCTAAAGGTTTGGGTTAGCGTAGATTGGGTAATTTATACTTGCCTCCTGCCCTCCACCGGGGAGGGGGAGATACAAGCACTGCAGAGAGCCGTCCTGTTCGTTAAAATTACTTAATGGATCGATTAAGCGTTGGGTTTAATTATTTGGTATACCTAAATGTAATTTAGGGGAAACGACTATGCAGAAGGTGTTTTATCTTCGCATCCTTAATGTGTTTGGTAATCAGCAAACGCAAACTTGAACGATTATTATTATGTTGAATGTGAGAGAATTTTTAACAACCAACTGACAATTTACGTTTTTCTTAAGCAGTTTTATTTCAAATGACAAGAAGGAAGCTCATCTTTAATGAAGCCATTAAATAATATTACCACCTCTATTTGTATACTGACAACAATTTCACAAACCCTTAACCTTCACTGACATCGATCTCAAACATTGAAATGTTTGTTCACAATTGAAATTATTCTCTGAAATATATAATTTCCTAACATAATTTTGTGCGAGCAATTATCAAGACATTGGTTAAATCCTAACAATACGACTTGTTACATAAATTCTAAACAATTGCTTCTGATTTCGTAAAATTTGTCCTAGTGTATAATAAGCATTTAATGATAAGCTCCTTGACTTGATAAAGCAAATTAAAATTCAATTTGTGAGTCGAACCGTGAAGCATAACGGATTGTCGGCCGGCTTCGTCGCCCCCTTTCTTCCATAATTCTGCGGGCCCCCGTTCTGGGGCAGCATTTTCGCTATTCTGCGAAGTCAATTGTTAAGCAGCTTCCGCGCAAAGCAATTAAAGGGTCCAATTTTAAGTGGGGTGTTCTTGTTTCAGGTGGAATGCAAGAAAGCACAGCCTAAGGAAGTCATGCTCCCAGCGAATCTGGCGAAGACGAGAGCCGCCGGTCGCGGCGCGTACGGTGAGTTGCTCGGAGGCGCTGCGGCGGCCGGCGCGGCTGGTATTCGGTACAGTCCCTACCCGCTCCCGGCGCCGGCGCAGCTGCTGGTGGGCGCGGGCGGCGGCGCGGCGCACGCGGCGGCGTACCGGCGCGCGCTGGCCGCGCTGCGCCCCTCCCCGCGCCCGCCGCGCCCCGCGCTGGCGCAGCTGGCCCTCCCGCCCCTGGCCTACTCCGTGTCCGAGCTGCTGGGCGCCCACGCCCTCGACCTCCCGGCGCTCTACTCCCCCCTCGCCCACGCCTCGCTCCCCGCCGCGCTGCCCCTCTGATCCGCGATCCTCTTCCAGCAACACCCGCACCACCCGTTTTAAGCGACCCAGCTAACCATCCCCATTAGGACCTGCTCCTCCTCACCTTAGCGGCAACGTCTCTCTGTCCATTCCTCTTTCTTCTTACATTCCTGCGTTTCTCTCTCCTACCGAAGTGACAAAGTTTATTCTGTAAGGAAACTGATAATATCCAAAGTGTCTTATTTTAGTAAATGCCATTTAGTAAATCAGTTAGTTAGCAGATTTTCGAAAAGTGTACTAACCAGAATTTAGAAGAGTCATAGAAAGAGTTCTGATATTATATAATACAAATTATCATCTTGCTAAATATAAAGTAGTAAAACTGGATCAATTTTTAATTAGGGTGATAAATAGCGATATTTTTCTACCAGGTAGTAGGCGCTTTCTTCTATTTGATTTACATTATAGATTTTTGTAAATACTGGCCTGGTATTTTCATACTTAAGTAGCGTTGATAAGATATATTGGAGAGAGCCTATTGGTTCGGCCAGTCTTGCCAGGTATTGTCCATCCATGATAACTTACCTTCTAGCACACAGACTCTAGTCACGCCATTAATTGCGGAAAATTGGTGAAGTTATTTTCTAAATAATATTTTCTTAACTGATATTCTTATTATTTAGCTTTTTACTATAACTATAGCTTTACAGTTTGATGTCGGCTTTCAAAAATATGTATGAGTGGAAAACACGAGGTATATTATCTGTGAATGTTATGCGTTTTGTGGAACACCTAGATGAATAGGAGTATCTGTTTTATTTACTAACCTAATATTACTATTATTATGGTAAGAACTTGAAACCTAGTATTACGTACTTAAAGCATTGTTGTATGTATTTTATAGCCACCTAATGATAGATGTTGATGGTTTTAGATCTTCACTATTTATTATTATTATTTATTTTGTGCTTTATGTCAAATTGAGACTAAACAGATGTTCACTATTTGTTTTATTTAGTTGTGTAGATATACTATTCCAACTTTTCCTTAAGAATACTGTTTCTAAAACAGTAACATTATAAATATTACATTAAATTTGTTTGATACTCGTAGCTCTCGTGAACTAATAGAATTAATTTGTATTAACGTTTTAAGTAGGTAAACAGTAGAATCTAGATTAATAAATGTCATTTCCAAAATACTTAAAATCGTCTGTTTGTTTAACATGTTTAGCCATAGACTAACAATGTGTAGAATAGATTAACATGTTAAATGAGCTGCTAGATCATCTCTGATGACTACTAACCTCCCCCGGCTCTGCGCCCGCACGTCGGCGCAGGCGCTGAGCGATGCTTACCAGAACATTCACTAAACATTTTAATACTCCACTCTGTAGTTTATAACTACTATATATTCAAATCTTGATATTGTATTATATGTAATGGTTAGCAAAATTGTTCGCCAAGCAAAATAGTGTCTCCTGGCACATTTATGTCAAATAACTCTTTATTATAATCAATTTGACACATTTCTAAGTGTAAGAATCGATCGATTTATGTAAATGTTTTTACATTTCTAGATTTCATGTGGTCATTGGGTGCGCTTCCTGACGGTAAGTTAATATGCACATTTTATTACCCAAGTCACTTCATTCTGCTATTCCTGCATCTGTCAGATCACTTCTCATTGGAATGAACACGTCTTTTATGGCCCTCGATAAACTTTTCGACGTCGATTGTTAAACTTGTCCTAATTGGGGTTACGGAAACGGATTATCGCAGCAATAATTAACTCGGCGAGTCTGCTTAAGCGTCAGTAGGTGTTAGTACATTTAATCAATGAATTATCGAACAAGCCGTCGCGCCTCGCGGACGCGCGTGATGGATCGCGAGCCCTGACTGATACACTATTTTGATTGGCAATAATATGATGAACGGTCCGGTGTTGTAATCACATCAACCTCTGTGGTCGGGTCCGGATATCATTCATCTCGCATTTTACATTTAATGGACTTTGTTGATATCGGAAATGTAACGGAGTAGTTTTCTTAGCACATTTTAATAAGTTGTTTCTTTTATATTAATGTCATGTTTTGAAATAGTGTACTTTTTGTTGGTAATCGATTCATATAGATAGTGTTGTTGACATGCAGTAGGCATTGTTGTAGCTGTAAAGGAAGCCGTCGTTACTCCACTTGTACTGTGCTACATGAAACGCTGTTTACGAAATATATTCTGCTGGACATTGTCCAAAGCGATGTCGTACGATGAGCGTACGGTACACTCACCTATGTTTCCAGTGAGTCGGCTCTATTTTAGAATTGGGCCACCAGGACAAGTGTTAGGAGCATACTGCCAGTTCATAACGGTCAAGGAAACAGTTTCGTGGACGCGTTTGAATAATCGAATGGAGAGTTTGAAAGAAAGCATGCAACCCGATAATTAACCTTTGCTTCTCATGCCGGCGTGTTGCGTTGTGAGTGGGTGCTTAATGTTTTCTGTTTGTTGTACAGGTTTCCCCGCAGCATACGCCGCCTACGCGGCAGGACGTAGCTATTCGGGCTATCCTAGCTTCGGGCTGCCATACCCCGCAGGTAATCCCTTGACGAGCTTGCACCACCAACTGTCCGGCAATCACTACCACCACTTGGCGACACTTCTGCCTTACCACCCGCTCGAGCTAAGCGGCGTTTACAATGTACACGCCATGCATCTGTGAACTCGTGCCTGCGGCAATGCATTCCACTAACCGCTAACTTCTACCACGGCAACGATTCTTTAAGAACGCCTCGTGCAACATAAATTAATTTGATACCTAAAGCATCATCAAATGTTTCTTAAAAAAGGATATCAAAGCTAACGGGCTGTTGATCGTTTTATTTCTCGAATCGTTGCCGTAAACTTCCTTTCCATTTCTTCTACCCGCCATTTGAACAAGTCACCCCACATAAATAACAAAGCATTTGGGCACTTATACTCGTAATTAACCGTGGTGACTACTTCTTAACTTTCGTTTTCAACTAACTTGCCCGTAGGCAAAAGTTCGTGTGAACTCTCACTAACAACTTTACTAACAATTTAACACCCTCGACAATGACTGAGCCATCTAGATAAATCTGCCAAGCCGTCAATTACAAAACGTCCATGTTTTGAGAAATGCTGTTTTATTGTTTATCTTCAGAATTTTGTCTAGAAAATCCGGCCAATCGCGAGCGCCTCGCTCGATGTTTACCGACGAGTCGCCCTAACGATTCTCAAATGCTACGCGTCGTGCAAACACTCTAGCGCAAATACCGTGTTTGCTTTCGCTCTACTCGCCCCCGCGCCCGCGCCGCGCCGCGCCGGGCTAGCACGAGTAGCGCACCATCGCCGGCCCCTCATTAACAGCAAAAGCTTTTAAAGAGATTTAAACAGATTCAAACAAAAGTACTGAAAAAGTGACGTCCTTTTTGTGGTGACTTCTATGTAAATCTCGGTACGGGCAAAAAAGAATTTCCACTAATTAAACGTAGTCCTCCTGAGGCTGGTAGCCGAGCCCTTCGGATGAGACCAGAATGTTAATTTCGCGTGGTTCTTGTAGTACTTTCGAGGTCAGTTAGTTCCATCGGAAGGCGGCTCGAGCAGGCGCGGGCGGGGTTTCCTAATAAGTGTCGTGGCAGAGCACAGCTGCACAAATACTCTCCTCGTTATTTGTCCACACTCCGCGCTTGAGCCGACTTCGCCCCGCCATAATTGCGCCACTAAGCTTTGACTTTACACTTTTTTTTACTCCGAACGCGCTGTTCAGCATACGGAATCTGAAAACGTGGAGGCTATTGAGAATTCTGGCTAAGGGAATCGTGTATAGACCGCAGCTCAGTCTGTGTGGTATTGCGGTTTGTTTGGAGGAGTTGGCCGGTGATCGATGCTATCGCAGCGGAGTCGGTGACCGCGCTTACGGAAGTTTTTCTTTGGTATTAGTAGTCGTACAAATCGTTCCGCGTTAATTACTTTCGAGTGAGCATTTTACGGCACGCGAGACGGACGTTTCTGGAGGCCGGTTCACAAAAATGACACTGATTGTGGGCGTTCGTTCAATTGTAAATATAATTGAACAATAGAGCGCCCCAATAATTACACGGGCAACCGTACAAACCTTTTTGTTTAATGGCGTTATCGAAAGCGAGTCAGTCGCCCGATCGGCTAGGATAATCCGGAAAGATTTTTGACGGGCTTTACGGAAATGGGTGAAGTAATTTTGTGATGTGTATTTTTAATTGATGAATGCAGAAATTGAGGTTCAGAGGCGGGCGGCGTCATTATTTGCTTTGGATTTATTTTCATTGATTTTTGGAAGCGTGTTTCTTGCGTCCAGCACCGCGGCGGTGCGTGCGCCGTGCGTCAACCCATAATTAATGTGCGTCCATTACGGCCATTAGCATTCCTCCGCCGACGCGCCAGCTTATTGGTAACGTCATCTACAGCGATATTTAAGTACATAATAAATTAATTACACCCCCAGACATGCATTACGCTGCTGAAATAATAATGAGATCGATGGCATGCGCTCCGACCTGTTACCATCAATAATACAGTTCAGAACGTGTTGATACTATTTCGGACGTAAATTATACGCGTTCCAACTATTTCATGGGTCTAAAAAATGTTGGCATGCTCTATTCTCCCGGACGGCCTCCTAAAAAATGCCGATAGTAAACACCACCACATAGTCTATCACCAAGAGTACACAAGGCTTCGTTCCACTTATATTTTCATACATATTCTGAGCTGCCAGAAAAGATGCGAGCCGCAAGGGCATAGTTTACACATAGTTCGCACCACGACGGCAAATAACTCGGCGAAAATTATTATACGCTACCATGAGCTTGTGAAACTGCTATCGAGGAGAAATTTAGCTCGTATGAAGAACAAAAACTAATTGCATTAAATTTTTCGAGTCTTTAAGTGGGTGCAATTAATTAAAACTTTATTTTATCGAGGATATGTGTGATACAAAGTAAATTGGAGATACGTAAAGCCTTTTCTGTGGCACTACAGCGTATAAAGGCTCTGTAATGTTAGTCTGTTTTTAGCGTTCGTAGTCACATAATACTCTTAGATAAATACAATTAAGATTAGCGTCGGATCTTAACTCATTTCTCTATTATACGATAGTCACATTAACGTTTATCTAGAAGCAATAGGCACCTATAGCGCGTATTTACAGCCAATGTAATCAGAATAATCTTCAAAATAGTTCGTAGTTTGGATTTCAGTAGGGACTAGGAAAGCGCTCGCGATGACACTGCAAATTTTACAATTTTGTTATTTTTAATAATCGAGTTCCAGTGGTTGTTCAATGTAGGGACCTGTGTCCCAGTGCATGCATACGGAATGGCGGTATACGGCCGCGCCGTACTTTTGTACAGTAAAATGAATAAAAAGTCATTTGTCATAGTCCACATCGCTCCGTACATTACCCAACAATAATTTTACTCGTTCACCGCGAACAGCAAATTACAAACGCCATGTAATTTAAAAGTGTTTGAGGGATGGTTTTTTTCTGTTCCTGTTTAAATTATTTTTTAATCGCGGAGTTAAAAGTTCCATTCTTATGAACAGTACGAATGTATTTAATGTTGTTTATTAGAATGATCTTCTATTTTCCTAGATCAAAATATTAATTAGTAATACTTTCGATTTCTAGCGCAAGGTTTATCCAGTTTGCAGTATTATTGCAAGTCGCGGTTTAGGTCTTTCTTAATCTAAGAGTTACAAGCTAGTTAAATTAAATAATATCCTAGATAGATAAGGTAGTAGGTAGCGGGTTACTGAATAGCCATTAATTTGAGATTACTAAGTTTAGAGGATGAGTAACTAAGAATATATTTAGCGGTTCATTTGCGTAGCGTTCGTAGCTTAGTCTAGTTTAGCATGTTTCTTCATTTTCAATATTCAATCGTACTTATATAAATAAACACTTTATCGAGCTTGATAATATAATTTATTTTTGTCTTATCCAATATTCGCTATGATAAATTAAAAATAATTGTGTACATTTCGTTCGAAAGTTATTTCTCTATTACAATTATATTTACACGGCTTATGGATACTAAAGTAATTGATATATATTTATTGTTACTGTTGTATATTTTTAATGCTATTTTATGCTATCTTCTTCCTGTTATTGTTATCACATGGTTGATTGTATTCATGAAACGGTGCAACGAATTTCGGGAGTGGTAAATGCCGCTCTCCATCGATCAATTAAACGAAATGTCAATTTTTTGTGGCAAACACCATCGCTTACCATTACCTCGCATTATTTTTTGTCAAAATTTAAGGTGTGATATGGAAATTACGATTACATAACTATAAGTTTATATTCGATCACTAAATCGCGACCGAAGTTTGCGACCGTCCTTATCGCCATCCTCTAAACTAGTCATAAATAATAATAATTACACCACTAAGATATTAAATGTAATTATAATAATGAGTACTTAATCTAAAAGATGATCGCTATGTTCTACGCATCACATTGCCATATTTGATGCTTGGAGGTATCATTCAATACTAACCACAGATGTTTGGCAGACCGCTTTGTGCGGAGTCTGCCTGTATTGACCGTTTTGACATCCCAATGCGTGTCTAGATGTACTAATTCTAAACGAAATATTAGTAAATAACCGTATGTTTGTGATAGTTTGATTGAATCAATGCGTATAGCACGTAATGACCCTCTCCCCGCATCGTGGCAGTGCGTGATACAGATAATTTGTATACAAAGCCCAATAAAACCAAGTCTATCGTTCCGTGTCTGTGCGTGCAAACAATTTTAAATACCCCCGAAAACAGTAAACAGGAAACTATCAATTCCAAGTTTCCCCATAAAGATTCGATGAGCCCGAGCGATGTTCTCCGCTTTTTACACTACTCCTAGGCGTAATAATATATTTTGGCAACTTTTGTTTTTTCCTTCTGTGTTCATTTTAGAGTAGAGCTGCGAAAGTTGCGAACACATTTCGTGTTTTTTTGTATTTTTTTTTTCTGTTGATTCATTTGCACACGTCTGAGTTGTCTCGAGCCCTCGGTGGCTGCGTGGCTTTGTAGCTTGTTTTTATTTTGTTGCCGCAGGTGTGGTAGGAGTTATCCCGGCGGAAAGCCGACTCTTGGTCGGCGGCGAGTACGTTAGCCCCGCCGTGCTCGGGCAGAGCTCGTAGCGCAGCGCCGGCGCAGCCCGGCGGCCTAGACGACGCTATACCGCTCTCAACTCTCGCTCGGACCATCCCTTAACGGCTCCCGGATATATAAAAAAACACAAATAAACCTTTTCACGAACGAATAGCTCTTTGGTATTACGCCCTCCACCCCTCTCGGGCCGCGGCCATGGAATGCAATGTCGCAAAACTAAAGGTTTATAAATAACTTGATCCTGCCCGGATTCGCAGATGCGTGCCGGTGATCGCCCGACTAGGCTTGCCCATATAGCCCGTTGCAAGGTTACTTGAACGAATTCACGAATTTGTCAGGAATTGCGGTCTCCCTCAGGAAGTCATACCATTTATATGAAATATTTAGGCGAATAATTAACGCGCCGTGAACGGCGCTCAAATATTTAAACTTTGTAATGTACGAGTAATACATGTGTCAAATTCGTAATGCAATAAGTCTACTTTATAATAAGTCAATAGTAATGTTCTTATCGCTGTTCCAACATATCGTCTTATATCATTAATCGTAAGTTTGTCATAATTGTGAAGTCGCTATATTTTAAAATAAAGGAAATTGCCGTTGTATAAGCAAAAACGTTTATCGTTTATTGTCCGATTGATCGCTTTGTAATCGAGGTCGATCGGGGCCTCACTGATTTACTTACATTCGCTCGCATATCGATTGCGACCAAAATAACTGGAAGAGATAGTGTGTTAGCGAGGAGTTGGCTAGCGTGCGGCGAAGTTTGATTGCTCCTTACGTGTGTGCGGGTTACGCGTCGTGTTTCCGATGTGTTTTAACGGTGGCTCCCGTCCTCTGACTCATCCAATGCGGCAAACGCAGCGCGGTCGGCGAGCGGCCGCGCGAGCGCCGCCGACCCGCATTCCGCGCATTCGGCCCGCCAACCCTCAGAATGCACTCCGCGAACCCACCCGACACACCTACACCAACTAATTCGGCCACTTTAATACTCCGACTCGAACCTTTGCATTATTCATTTAACGCTCCGCTCCTCGTTAAATAACGCTCGGACTGTCTTCAGACAAGACGGCGGATTAAATTTCCGATTCGCTAGAAAAAAATCAAAAAGTCGATGTCTCGGCAAAATTAGCGCCTTGAAACAAAATCCTTTAAAGGGTCACACAGCCGTCGGGTTGAATCCAAATAATTAGCTGGCGAGGCGGCGAGTGGCCGCGTGTCGCGAACTGTGCCAACTCCATTTGTAATTTAAGATATTTGACCGTTAATTGTGTTAGTAACTGTTACGTTTAGTGCTTGTTGCTTGGTCGGGCGAGTGCGAGCGCGCCTCGCGTCGGTATTGGTGCTATTTCCGACAATACCTCTTAGCCTTTCATGTAACTTCTAGACATAGCTGACGATTGTAATCGTAGCGACCGGCGACTGTCCATCGCTGGCTTAGATTACGAGTGCTGTGTTTGGATGGGTCAGAAGTTTCGTTTTATTTTTTATTTTAGATGAGTATTTTAATTAATGGATGTTTATAGATTTTGACTATAAATACGCTAGTCTAGCGAGCTCCATCGCCTATCAACCTTAACTGTAGTGTTACACCGAATGGAAGTGTCCGTGGGACCATAACGGTGACTATTAGCATACTAATCTCTTCTAGTTAGCCCAGTAAAGCGCGAATCCTGCGCAGTGCAACCGGGACGTTTGCGTAGTAAGTCCTTTCTCCCCTGCATGGTTGGTCGCTAGCGCCCGCCGGGCCTCGTGGCCGCTCCCTGCGTCACTCTCACTGCCGCCGACGGCCCAGTACCTCCACACTGCTGTTGCTGTTATAAAGTACCCATTACTGTCATTCCGTACCCCTACAGGGGATAGGGGATTTACACAAAGCGCTTATAGCTCACGAAGTCTCATAATACGAGTGTGAGCATAAACAAAAAAGTTAGTGACGAACGAAAACAAGAGAAACAGCAGTTTGGTGAATGGAGTGTGACGACGCAGACTACAATAGGGCGAGTAATTTTCTATTTGAACATTATGGAGTTTATCAGTACGGTACTACACCATTTTGAAAATAGAATAGAGTTGGGTATATCGTTGTGCGAGTTTTATAGGTGAAAATCAAAGTGTGGTAGACTAAAAATAGTTGTCAAAATTAAATGCCGAATTAGTTATTAGTAGTTGAAGACAAATAGCGATTAGTAATAGACTAAGATTTAGAAAGTTTAAGCGAGACAAAGTAAACGAAATTTCGTAGATTTGTTGTCTTCATTAACAAATTCAAATTAGAGGATTTTCACAATAGTCTAGTTTGTTTTCAAATTATAATGGTGGACTCTTTAATTCGATGTAATTTAGTGAAGCTTCAGAACTAGCGTCAGTTGAAAAGGTCGTTCCAAGTATACTTATTGCTAAAGGATGTCAAATTTCGCTTTTACCAGTACTTTATACAATTTGGTAGCTGTCCTTTATAATTGACTAGATAGAAATGTGTTACAACTTATTGTAATTGGTGGTGCAAACTCTTAAATAGCGTGTTGGATTTTTATTGTTTAGTTTTAAGATACTATCATAGATTTAGAATAATGTAATTTTAAAAATGTTAGTGCCTTAGGTGAACTGTATTAAAGTGTAAAATACTTATTAATTGCCTTTAGAAAACCTAGTCCGATTTATTTTCATATAAAACTAGATTAGAACAGAATCGCCGTTACTTTAGGTACTATAGTAGTTTATAAGTAGTAGTAACTCGGAATTCGCCGCAAGTAAATTGAACATTTTGTTAAAATATGGTAGATGTGTTAAAAAAGGCAGTACAGTAGTATACAGTTTTCTATTCGAAGCGTGTTAAGAATTTTTCTCTATAAATGTTTTCCTATTTCATTTCGCTTTTATTATGTCGCTTTACATGTACTGATTAACATTCGGATCCTTGACTGAACCACGTGGGTGTTCGCATGGCGACAATGTCAATAGCTTATTGAATCACCCAGCGAGCCGCACTAAAATAAGAACGGGGAGAGATTTAGAAAAGGACGCGTGCTTCTTTGAATTACAAATCCGAGCGATCGCGCGTGCGTACCGACCGCTCCTCCACTAGCCGGCATAGAAATTCGATTAATTTGCAATTGAGATAAGTCCCAACGGCGAGACCATCGAAAACCCGCAAAGCGTATCATCTCGCCGAGTTATTGATGGCGCCTATTAAATATACGTTTACGGCGAGACGTGTGCGGGACGCGGTCTCCCGTAACAGCTCAAATAAAACATTTCAATCCGCCGATTGCGAAATAAAGTGTCGGAGCCGTAGGTGAGATCCGAATACGTTATCCGCGAGTGATGGCTGTTGTGTTACGCGCTAACTCGCCTCCTACGACTACATTGTTGCTTGACTTTTGTTTTATTAACACTCGTAGAAGTAAGCGAGAGCAAGCTTTGTACATTGTGGCGTTATCTCAACAAAAACAAGTTGCAGAACTACAAACAAATAGTAACCCGTACAATCCTGCAGAGCTGCGATACCTCGCGATACAGTTCTGTATGTTCGTATTTGCCCGGAGTTACGATATTGATGTAAGAGCCTTTGCTGACACTTTTCCACCGCTCACTCCCTCGAACTGTCTTTAAGTATGACTCAAAGCGGAACTTTCCACACACCAATTAACTCAAAAACTCTGTAACACACCCGAATATTTTCATGTTAAACTTTTATATTGCGTGGAAGATATAAAAAGCTGGCACTTGTAAGTAATATAGTAGCTTCAAGGGCGGGTGTTACGCCAGTACGCCCCGTGAATATTCCCGTTCGACCGTCATCCCACTTCTGAAGAAGAATTATTAAGTTTCCCCCGAACTTCGCAATTATGAAAGTTCGAATAGCTCTCGCAGGACGGCTCCTGAATTTATAGATGTATGCCCTCACCTGCAAGGTGGAACACACTTGGCGAATATTAGCACATCACTCATGTTGTTAACGCGCTGACCCGACTACGCGAACTTGGGACAGGCTACATGTTCATTACCGAGCCCTGCTTGACAGATCATGAGATCTTAAATGAGTGATATCTTATAGCGCGCGAGCGTTAATTAAAGCAGCTCTCTATACACACAGCGAACGGCGGAACAATTTGACTTTGGGAACTTTAGTATCGTGTTGCAGTGCAGAGCTCGTGTTCGCTGCCCGTGCACGTTTGCATCCTGTTTACCCCGAGACGGATTCACGCAATTTTATTGTAATTCCTCCGCAAGTTTCCAGTTGGAAGTTAACGTCGGGCGCAGATATGACCGACGTTAGAACTAACAACAGAGTTGCTTCTCCGTGCTTGTAAACTGAATCGTAAATTATTTGAGGGCGGCCACTCAGATCCGCCTGCCGCTGACTTTGATCGCCGCCGACCCGTGGGCTATGATTGCGACGGATATATAACGGTTTATGACACATCACTGCCATTTTTGCGTCCGGATTATTCAGGCTAGACGTTTATTTAGCTGTAAAAATGTAACTAGTGTCCGGAATTGGAGGTCGAAATATAAATCAACCCATAAAACTTAGCATGCGATGTGGTGGTGTGAAGGCATTCTCAGTACTAAAAAGGAGTTTACTGCCGACGCTTTCAAATATATTTTGTCGTGCTAACGCGCACTTCCAGCAACAGACGTAGAAAGCAGTTTTCCTATAAAATCGTTCACGTTTCTTGTATGGTACTTTAATGGCGGGGCTATTTCCCATAATAATGAAGAAAGAATGAAGTTTGACGGATCGACACGCTAACGATCGAAGGACGTGTCTGAACTAACACTCCACTTCATATTTGGTACACGGCAACCCTAAAATAAATAGCCTCTCGCAACGCAAAGTAATGTTATTAAAACGTGTCAGCATTTTAGTACGGCGGGGGCGCGCCGGGAAGGCGCGAGCGAGAGCGGGCGCGGGCGCGGCGCGCGTGCGAGCGGGACGGCGCGCCGGCTCGCGCCGCCATCTATCATTCATCCTCCATTACTTATATTGTACTTTTTTCGCAAAGTCACTCGCAGGCCGGTAATCACCTGGTGCGACCGCGGACCTCCATTTTTCACACCAAATGATAACTGGCGCATCTGACAAAAATAAAATTTGTCGTACAAGCTGATAGGGCTAATGGTGACACTATGAGCAAGCAGAAAGGGAGACACGAATATTAATCGGCTACTTAATAAGTGAGATTTTCACGGGGAAAATTAATAAAATCGCAGCTGCCCTCAAAATGAATTACGGATGATAAAAATCACATTACAAATTCTTGTTTTCTTAAACTGAGCATCCGGTATAACAAGTTAGTCTCATTGGGGGGATAAATCAGGAGCACGCAGACACATTGCGTCGGCCGCTGCGTGCGCGCGTCAGGCGCGGCGACGTGCGCCGTATGCTAATGCCTTCCCTATTCAATAAGCAGACCGCCGCGTGCCAGCGAGAACTCACGTCGGATAATTTACTGGATAGTTTGTAAAAGTTTTTTCGCCCTCTGTGATTTATACCCGCGAAACTCGGAGCACTCTTTTTCATTTGAATGCACGTGACATACGTGATATTTTTTGTTCCGACATAATCTGAGCCCGGGGAGTCTTCGTTGTCCTCATTCGTCAGCACGGCATCTGTCTCCAACGGCTAAATTATTCATGCATTTACGCGCTCCAACTTTATCCGCGCTGGAGAACTTTAATATTGAGTTGGGATTACATCGATAGTCACTTTACCGTTCAATATGCTAAATTCAGAAAAGATGAGGTGTTGCGAGCGGGGTGGCGAGTTTTCGAAATTCAAAAATGCGATGGTTCAGTCATGGATGTGTGTGTCACTAACGAGAGTGCGCGTCACTCGTACGTGGGGCGAATGCGAACCGTGTGTATGTTTGCAGTTGACCTGACCAACGGCCAATTGACACCGAACAACAACACACCGCTGCTCGCGCAGGCGCTTTCAGGTGAGCTCACCGCGCCGCCGACACTCCCGCGCACCACACGCAACCTTGTAACACTCACTGATCACTCGACGCCATTGACACCCCGATCCTTGCAAGATGCTCGCATGGGAATCGTCTGAGTCATCTTATTAATACCCATTTGTGCCCAATATTCGCAGAAAGCATCCCTGCGTGAAACAGACAGTAATACAAATAACATTACGTGAAAACACATTACTAATACCTTTGTCGCTTGTGAGCTCAGTGTTACAATTTGTGTCTCTGTGCCTTTTAATGTTGTTTTAGTCTTTGTCAATTACAATTCTGTTCTCTCCGGCATTAGATGTTCTTTATACGCTAGTTACCTACTTACGTCGAACTTTATTTGGTCCAACAATTAAACACAATACAAGAGATCGGAATTAAGTGTAACGACTGCTTTACTTGTGTTTCTTTTCGCTTTGTTCCATGTGCCGAATTGTTTCTTCTTCTAATACTAAAATGTGATGTAGGAGTTACTTGTGAGAACCTGTTCTTGGCTGAAATTTTCATCTCAAATCAAACCCATTGTAATAAGATGGTCGTGAAATTCCCTCTCCATAAACGTTCAATTTCGGAGCGGAATTGGTACTAAGATTTAACACGATCGTCTTACTGGCCTATCTCATTTTAAATCACCGAGTACTGTTATTTGAAATGGTAACTGGTCGTACTAAAAACTTTCATACATTAGAAAGTACACGATACAAGCACAAACAAACAGGCCGTCTTATAAATTACAAAATTAAATATGCCTTAAAATACTGTGTATCTTTCTAGTACGAAGGCTGTATGAGGTTAATTAACATAGCAATTAAACTTGATAAAAATAGGCAGAAAGTGGAGACGAAAATCGTATATTATTATGTCTGTTAAACTTTTTTTTGTTACTATTATTAATTTTCTATTGCATGACCCACGACATTTTGAATGAATTGTAGTTTTCTTATTAACCTGCCAATATTGTTGAGTGATCATAATTATACAAAAATATTTTCGTAATTTCCTCCATGCAGTCAAAATGATTTCTGTTTATTCTTAAAATAGTTGTGTGCAATTTCGTTTGAACACGAAAAAACTTCTTTACCTGGGTCAAAATACAGCCAATGTCCGCTAATGACAGAGTAGCACTGTATTAGATAAATAACTTGATAAAAAGTGCAACAATCCCATACAAACAAAGTTTTTCTCCTTTAATAACTATACTAGTCTACTACAGACATCGAATGAGATAATGAGAACTCAATTTAACTGGAAACCTCTATTGAATATTACTTTTAATGCTACCTTTACCACTTGAGGTGTTTTTTTTAGTTTGGATAGACGAAGCTCGTTATCACTTCTATGGTAATCAAGTATCATTCATAATATCTATAAAGCATTGTCATTCAGCTACTGTCCTAGTTCTATGGTGGTTAGTGTAATGCCTGACATTAAAATAATCTATGATTTTTTTATAAAGTATCATTTGTAAAGAATCTTTGATCTGGAAAGACTGATGCGTGTTTTACAACTTGTAAGATCCGAGATCAATTTTATGTTTCCAACACGGCAAACTCGTAAAGTATATTTGATTTTCTTTTACTTTACACATGCGGCGTAAGTTTCATTTTGTTGGACGGAATAATGACAAATCTATCTCACATATAGCATTACTCTAAAGGTTATCAATACTTTGGCCATACCCCGTTTTCACACCGCAAATTTACTCCACCATCTAATATTTCAAACAATAAGTCATTATGACAATGACAACCATATTGGTTGACTTCAATGATTTTTCATCGTTGATAACCGGGTGTGGTAAAAGTCTTCTATTTTCCAAAATAACTTCAATCCAAGTAACCAAATTGTATGATTTTTATGGTAACGATGTAACAAAAACAAGCACTGTATAAATTGACTTGACGTGTTACCACCAATTACTGAATATTTTTACATACATATACATACATATTCTCACGCCTGTATTCCCAAGAGGGGTAGGCAGAGCACATGAATTCAAAAATCCAGTGCCACGTTTAGCATTTTCAGGGTAATCAGATGGTTAAACGTGATATTGCAGTGACAGGTTGCTAGCCCATCGCCCACAATACACTAACCCTTTCCCAGAGTCGACGCTTACGACACCCACGGGAAGAAAGGGGGAGGTGCTATTCTAACCCGGCACCACACGGGAAAAAAATATAATATTATGAATATTTTTAATGTTCACTAAATTAGTCACTTTACGTAGGTACCCAATTTTAAAATCTATTAATATCATAAAATCTACTTTTCGTCCTATTTCTAATTTTACATCCGCAAACAGACAGACAGACGACCATGACAAACCGTATAAAGCTTCTAACAGATACCCGTAAACCAAGCATCAGTGACTTCAACTGTCCTTAAAGATGGTGGTAACACAGCATTCAACAGTCTATAACCATCGCTACACTCTGAACTTATGCATTCCCAGTGATGAACAACTACCAAGCAGCAGCGGCTGGCTTCGGACCCCCGGCGTCGCCGCACGGTGCCGGCGGCCGCGCCGGCTTCCCGGCTGCCAGCTCGCCGGGGCCCGCGCTCGACGTATACGGCTCAGCTGCAGACAGCGTCGGCTACGTCCAAGCCGCCAGCCCCCAGCCTTCCGGATTCCCCGCGATCGCAGTCAGCCGCGCGCCCCTCAATTACACCCCGGTAAGTTCCACATTACTAACCTCCTTGTAAGTTTACTTAAATTTTTTCAACGTGATATGGAAAAGGTAATGCTCGGAGTTTTCCGTCCAAGCCGCAAGCCCTCAGCCTTCCGGATTCTGAATTACACCCTGGTAAGTTCCACCTGCAAGATGGACAGACGACTTAATAAAGGTCGCCGGAAAACGCTGGATGCAGGTCGCTTTCAACAGCGTATTAATGGAAGTCTAAATGGGCCTATGTTCGGCAGTGGACTTCTTATGGCTTTGTTCGGCAGTGGACTTCTTATGGCTAAAATGATGATGAAGATCCACAACTTTACTAACCTCCTCGCAGGTTTGCCAAAGTGTTGTCAGCGTGCTACGGAAAATGTAAAGCTCGGGGTTTTTCGTGTGGTATCGGGTTTAGAATAACTTCTCACCATTCCTTCTGTGGATGTTGTAGGAAGCGGCTAAGGAGGTTGAGGTATATTTTAAGCGACAGGCTAGCAACCTGTCCTGTGTAATTGACCGCGTTTATTAAGAAAGTCATTCATTGTTACTTTCACCTTCACTTGCCATCAGTATGCCAATGCGATATAAATACGATGTTGGTTACTCGTTAAAATTTTTGTTTCGTTCAATATTTTCTAAATACCAACCACTTAATGAAGTGGCTACTAGTGAATTACAAACGTTGAAGTAAACGTATTGAAACTTTATCATTTCAACTCATGATAAATGGGTAAAGTTAATAACTAAGTTATTAACTTTTTTAATTTATTACGTCAAGTTCAAAAATGCCTATTCCGGTACGATTCAAATGACGGCAATTCCTAAAATTGTCCTCGTTCGGGAAGTTTCGACTGTCACGGAATTCAAATTAATGTTTGTTCTGTTTTGTTTTTCTTCGGGCCTTTTGATTCGCGCCTCGAGATGCTAAAATCATTTTTGCATTTCTTTTATAACCGCAATAATTTGCATATCTGGGGTTCGCGGGGAGTGTTTTAAATTTTAAGGTCTAGTGGAGTGAATAAAAACTTCGTTAGCCAGTTAGGAGTGCGAGCTGGGTCCCGCCGCGGCTCGCGACGCCGCGCGGCGCCGCCGAGCACCGCAGACGCAATTAGTTGCCGACGGCACTCTAAAATTTTAGCGAGACGGTCCAATCTCATTACTGAACCGATCTTCCTTGTCGCTCTTAAAGCATAATCACCATAAGTTAGCAAGCGAGTGAAGCGTGAGAGATGCGATTATAAAGTGTTCCGAAATATGAACGGGAACGGGCGGGGCGGCAATCTGCGCGGTGCAGTGCCGCGGGTAATAGCTTTTTAAAACTGCGACCACGCTCCATAACTGCTTCTCTGAGACGCCATCAGTCTTCATTGCTTGTCGGCGCCCGCCGCCGGCGAGATCTTAACTCCTCACGTCGCCGTATCTCGAACACATTTTTCAGGCCCGGAAGCCCCTTTAATTTAGCGGATATTTAGAGGGCGACACCGGCCTCCCCGGTAGCCTAGTTCGACCTACGGCAACCTCAAGCAGAGTCGCAGGCTGAAAACTGAGGAGTTGTGATATTTAATTTGTAGTCTTTTTTTTCACAAATTTTATTTATGTCAAGTTGGCAACTGTGATATTTTCAAAGCTCTTGTACACTTACAAAAGATCTACAAAAGTGCTCAACGGTAGTTTCTAACCTATCGACATAATAAACTTCTGAATTTTGAATTTTGAATCCAATGAAAAATAGGTGTCTCGAAAATTAAAAACAAATCTTGCAATTTCCTATACAAAGTGTACGTGAAATATATTGTAACACAATAAAAAAATGGAACACCTTTTTTTCATTGAAATGAAAAAAACTTACGGGTCTGAGTAGAAATTTAGTCAAAAAAACTATAAAAAACGCTCCGAAAACGGCATACAGTCTATTTGCCGCATGACCCAACTCACGCATGCCACCGCGCTAGCCGAGTACCCGCCACTAGACCCACGTGGGAACCAGCACATCCCTCTCACAGTGAGGAGCACACTCGGACCCATGGAACGTCGGCCGATACAGCTAAACATAGCGACCGAATGAGTGACACTTGCACCGACGCGATCTGAAGCTGGCTAATGTTTCGGCCACTGTAAGCTACCCTTCCGCTGCAGCCGCGTCATATATCAAATGGGATATTAACTCAATCGTCCGTAATCGCCGGGGCAAAACAAATATGTCGCTAATGAGAGAATGAACGGTCCAGGCGTCGGGCGGGCCACCGGCGCATGTGGTTCCCGGGTGTAAAACGGTCTTATTAGGTAACGGGAGTGCCCCCCGGGCAATAACAGTAAATCAAGGAGAACAAGCGGTGTAATTACCGCTGGCGAGCGGTCGCGCGCCGCTCTAACTCATCCGCTCGCTGTTTTTATTTTGTTGCCCAAGCCTCTACCGCTCTATCGGCTGCGAACCGAACTTACTACCTTTAAATCTGTCCCCGGGGAGGGTAATGTTCGACTGAACGCTTTATACTTCCATTCAATTATGGTATCCAATTTAGCTTTTATTTTGGATGCACTAACTCTCCCTTAATGGGTATGAAATAGGATTCAAATCTGAATTTTTCGGTGTGAGTAATAAAGATGTTTATGGGATTTTTCTTTCTCGTTCCAGGGACCCCTGATTCCTGCGGCTTTTACCAACGGATATCATTGAAAGTGTCGTAGCACAAATATTTTACGTGAGTATACTTATTTTCCTTAGCAACTTGTATTTATTTTTTAACTAATAACTGTACTGGGAAACAAATCAGTTTCCGTTGCAAGATTATTTGTAGACACTGTCGCGTCATCCTGTTGTCGTAATGTGAGGTTTGTTTCTTCCCTGCTACAAACAAAATTTAAATAAAAACGCGACTTCTCAAACAGCGGCAAATGGGTGTCGCGGCATGTCGTGCTGGCAGCTTTCGTTAAACATAAGCCGTAGAAAATTTTCTTTACTTCTGCTGGACAGTAAAACATACTATATCTTATAGCCATTGGAATAATAGTTCTAAGGACAAACGTATTTCTATTTTTCTCCCTTTTACTTTCCCTTTAATGCACTTGTTTAGACAATTAATTAAGCAGTAAACAAACTAGGCCACTAGAATTAAAAAAATCAATAATTAATGTATTTTGTCTGAGATACCTTCCTTGCTTTTACTAAAAAAAAGAACTAATTTCGTCTACTACATTTGGCACAAACAGAGACTAAATATTTTACTTACCTGTATTTGTTATTCTAACTTGATGTATGTATTTTACCACAATAGTTACAATGTAAGTCGTCAATCAACGTTAATTTGTTCACACTTTTTAAATGGCTAAACCAACGCATATTGTCCATAAGATGGACTGACGATCTGGTCCAAGCCTATACTAGATAGATACTAAAGCTACCGACCTATCATAAAGGTAGTTGACAGAAAGGTAAATGCATTTTATGTATATCTAGATTTCTGATTTTCAAAAGATATTTACGAGTATCTAGTAATCTTAGGGTAAATTTAATGAGGGAATTATTTAAATGGGTACATTTATTCCAATGTCATTTCAACATTAATAAACAATTAATTAAGGTTTCGTTTTTTTTTTTAATGGACTCCTTAAGGTTTGATATATTTTAGCTGATGAAGGGACGGAGAACAGTGTGTTGTCCAGCTGACAATGGGTCTAACGGGTGGTTCCTTGCAGGTGGCGAGCGGTGTGGCGCCGCGTAACGCCCGGCCACGCCGCGCCACG
>BHDV01005411.1:412053-422591 GCA_005406045.1 Adoxophyes honmai
CCGAGAGGAGACCCTGTCTATTGTAAATAATCTTTTTATCGTGTGAACGAGAGATAGTCTATTACTTAAACAGGTATTTTTTCAAACTTCTCGCTTTCAACTGTACCGTAGATGTGTTGTCAGAAAAGGATTAAACTACAAAAAAATACATTTCATATAGCATCTAGACAGTTGCGCAGGAGGTGTCTTCGTACCGTAGTGGGTCTAGGGCCCGTCTCGCGCGTGCGCGGGACGCCTGCCGAGACAATAAGCGCCCGCGCCGCCGCCTCCTCGCTCGTCCACCGACACATATTTTATTCTATTTTTAATATTAATGTCAAATATTAACATAATTATTATACTACTATATATTACGCATATTTTACCTATGAATGTAATTATTTTTCGCCTAATTCGAATTGTATAAAATCACCTCTTTGAACGGCTGTTCTGTTTCAGTAGTGAACAACGGTTTCTCGATTACTTCTGTATAAGACTATGTTAGTTACGATAAAATACTACGTATACATACTTTCTAATATTTATGTATTATGATATAAAATTTTATCCTAAGGATAATAATGATCATAGATGGTCATAAGGACGATCGGAAGCTAAGTCGGAACATTTCACAATATCTCTCATCGCGTTAAGATAATAATTCGTTTCTATCTTGTACCTTAAAAGTAGGTATTGTAATTATAATAAATGACAATTTTGTGCATTACGTAATAAATATTTCATTGTTTCTTACGATTGTATTTACCTTAATGTAAGACCACTGTTAAACAATTACGAGGCGCGCTTAAACGCGACGTCACACCGTACTTAGTTGTATTTAAAATTTTAATCAACATATTAATAAACAATACATTTTCGTACAGATAGTAAAGTCACACGACACAAGCATTTCAATAATATAAAGACAGGGATATCACAAAAGTAACACAGCCAAAGGCGCAGGTTCGAGGTAATAGAATAAATATGAAGTCAATTCATTAATCATATGCGTTAGGTACTGGAGACAATTTATCGGCCACTTTAGTTCGCGCAGATAGAACCTCGCGGGGCGGCGTAGCCGGCCGTAGCGCACTACGCCGTAGCCGTGCTACGCGCCGCTACGCGCGCCCGCCCGCTCGCTACACACATGCACTCGGTTGCATTCATTTGTTCGTTATTTACTATTAATTACTATTATTACACATTATCTACATCAATTAAACATTAATATTATAAATCTAGGTATTAAATTTTAGGTATTAATAATAAACAATCTTTTAAATGCTATTATTATATAAATACGTTATAAATATAAATGTTTCCTGTTACAAAAAAAAAATATTGAAAATCATACGAAATAAATCAATATTCTTTTTAAAGGTGATTTATTACTTATGAGTACGTAGTTAATTGAATAATGGAGTGTTAGAAGGAGTGCGCCCGATGCCGGGCGGCGCGCTCGCTTTGCGTTTTTTCGTTCGTGCCGAGAGTTGGTTCGCCGACGCCGCGCCGCGCCCGCGCCGCACCCGCGCCGCGCCCAAACCGCGCCGCAACCGCGCCGCGCCGCGCCCGCGCCGCAACACCGCAACGCAGGAGACGCGACCGCGATTATGTTGTTAAAACGTTAGCTAGGAAATTGAAAATGAAATCGAAAGGTGTGAGTCTGTAGGACGGTCGGAAAATCGATATCATACCTAACAAATTAACGTAATTATTTGTTTTATATTTACGGTGTTATAGGTAATTAAGACATTTTTTCTTAGGATATTTAATTATTACGATGAGATGTTATACTTGTTAGGCCGGGCCGGCGGCGCGCGGCGCTCCGCCGTCGGTCGACTCGTTTCCACTCTCACCTCCTCACTCTAATTATATTTTCTTACCGACCTTTTTAATGTAGGAGAACCGCACACGGCGCCGGCCCGCGCCGCGTACAAACGGACTCGCGAGAGGCGCCCGCGCCGCGCTCGCCTTCGGTTCGCCGCGAGCACACGATGCTGTTGTACATACATAGTTAGCCGCATGTGTAAAAAGACGTTAGCCGAGACCATCTGATCGAAGTAGACTCGTTCGAGCTGCAATCAGGATTAGCTTGACGGATTAGTTTCATTGTTGCCATTCGTTGTCCGTTCGCTTCCGGCGCGAGCGAGCGCGACGCGCGCGCCGCGCCGCCGCCCAGTCTCGCTTCCGAGTATGCGTTAGTTGATTTACTTCAGTCATCATTTTAGAAATGTGATCCACATCACGTTAAAGACTACGTAATAATAAGCGAGATCTCAAATTTATTTTAAAAATTCGTTATGTGATCCTAATATTGCGACTTATCTTATATATAAAATTGAAAAGATAATTTATTATATTTTGTATAAAAAAACATTCTACGTTATTTTACACTCGACCTACTTTATATTGTTATTAAAGATAATAATTAATTTTAATCTAATAAAGTGACAGACTGGTAAAGTTCGTAGAGTCGCCGTGGCGGCCGTAGATCAAGTAGCTCTGCTACCGGCGACGCCGCGCCGACGCCGCGCCGCGCCGCGCCGACGCCGCCGTTCAAGGACCAAAGGTATACTGCGCAGGCGCGCTCTCCGGCACCGCGCACGCGCCGCAAGCGCCCGCTTGGTTTCGTTCTCGCGGTTACTTCTCGATTGCGTGCTTCGCGTGCTGACTGATTTTCTATAGCAATAAAAATCAATTACCTAAGATTTTACATTAAAATAAATTTGGATTTATATACGTTCGAATTTGGTGTCATGTACATTTAAAATATTAGAGAAAGAAGGATAACGATAGGCGCACGAGTCGCGACTGGCCGTCGCGACGGCGACGCAATATTTTCGTCATTTCTTCGTGTATTATATGTTACATGAATCTGTATACAATATGGATATAAATCATAATGATGAATAAATAAAAATAAAATTAGTTTTTACGTCATCTCTTTATTAAAATAATGATATCAAACATTTTGTAAAAAGCGGTGGGTAAGTCCGCCGCCCCGATTCCGTGCACCAGTGCACTTTAACTTATGGGAATATTACATTATATAACGTACATAATACTATGAGATATATAATCATACAGCCTCTCGGGGCGCGCGTGTATGCGAAGTATGTATACACATTGTGCAATGTACATATACCTATTATGATACAATGATTTAAGACAAGGTTCACATCGTGCCGTGTGTATGTGGTAATAAATATAATATGGACATTGTTCAAACAATAACCAGTTGTTTTATTTACCCCGATATCAGTTGGCTTATAGCAGTGTAATTTATGATAAGCTTTTTTTATATACTGACTCGTTTCAACGCATAAATAAAGTCATGATGCATTAAATATTATTCCGCTGTAAGCCATCTCAAACAAGACGCCACAGAATTTTAAAATAGTACTTTGGAATATGAAAACGAATTCAAGCAGAATCTTATACGCTTACAAAATGCAGGACATATTAAGTTCTTGTGGGATAAACATTTCTCGCTGCGCATTATAATGAACTTTGTGGGATACATGAAATATAAAGTTTGCCCTAAATAAGAGCAGTTTCTTTTATTAATGTTGGCAAGAAATAAAATCTTGGACAAATCATTATATTCGACGGCAAAATTATCCGGTCACCCTATTTTTATAAAACCTTTTAAAAAATTGTAAACCTCTTACTAAAATAATAAAAAATAAAATGAATTTTGCCACCGAATGTAATAATACAAAAATTAAAACACACAACATTTTGAAGACAGTAATAAGCAAAAAATCTCATTATAATTGCTATCACCGTACAGAAAATTGGCAGTGATCTAAGCATGGGAAGAAAAAGGTGACAGACTCTTCCACTACCCAATAGCTAAATTAGGAACCTTAAAACTTAACTCATATACTATGCTTTAAAATGTAGGGCTGACTCGCGGTCACACCGGGTTTTCGCACCACTATAGAAACTTATCTTTTCGCTTTCGTCAGAAATCATCTTTTTCCACAAAAGTATACGTTACGTTCATTAGGCATGAGTATAGGTCTACTATACATACTATTGAAGTGCAAATAGGCTACAAATTATAGCTCTGTCGCAAGCAGGGCTGTGGATTGATGGTGTAACAATGTGGTATTACTACGAGTCTGCACCTGAAAATGTTGGGTAACTAACAGCTGGCCCCAATATTCAATATTTCCACGGTTTGTATTACTGGAGATAGGAACTATAACAGGTAATGTACGGACGTTATGTCGTTTACCGGCCTCTAGTATACTACCGTCCATTGAATATTGGAACATTCTGTAACAGTACAAGTTGACAATGGACGTTTAGATACGTCATGCGGCCGCTGTCATGATTTTAGAACTGGACTGCAGAATATTGGGCCACCTAGTTTAATAATCTACTTCAGAATTGGTAAGGTACAACATACGTCACGTCTGTATACCCCAAATGGGGTAGGCAGAGCAAACAAAACGTAATGTAATCAAACCACAACTGTTTCACGTTTCGTAGGCTGAAACTGACTGAGTCGGGCGGAAAGTGTGATAACGCACAGTAGCGTGTTTCTACCGCTCATGGGTCGCGAATTGACAAGAAACATGTCTAAATAATCTCGATACAAAGACGTGGTTCTATCCATTTCATTTAACTACGAGTGAGTCTAACGTAGTTTTTATTTTTAAAGAGGCATAATAGTGACAGGTTGCCAGCCCATCGTCTAAAGCATACCTTAAACTATTTGTTTATTCGCCATTTACTTCATTAATGGGGAAAAGGAAAGATGGTTCAACGTCCCAAAGAAGTTAGACATTCATACATACCTATAACATACAACCACGCCTAACATACACGCCTGTGTTCCCAAATGGGTTAGGCAGAGCACACAAAACATGACATACTCGTAAACAAAACCATGACCATTTCACTTCTCGCAGCGACTTCTTTTACGACATCCATGCATGCAGAGGTGGTATTCTGTTCCAACACCACACGGGTAACGTTCATGAAATAAACAGCTTACTCTACAGTTGTCTAGAATATCTATAACTAGCGACCCGCCCCAGCTTCGCATGGGTGTAATTTTGTTTCTCTACAGTATTACGCATCTATATATATATAAGGAGAAACTGACTGACTGACTGACTGACTGACATATCAACGCACAGCCTAAACGGCTAAACGTAGGCACTTGAAATTTGAAAGAGATGTAGCTTAAGTACCGTAGAGGTGCACTAAGAAAGGAATTCCCGAAATTCCCACGGGAACGGGAATTAGCGGGAAAATCCCGTTGTATGAAAAATCTAAACCGCTTAAGTTAGACGCTTGAAATTTGGCATGCAGGTAAGATGGAAATAGTCGAAGGGATGGAAAGTGAGTGACATATTATCCTACTTTTTGTCTTTTTATAATCCATCACTTCTCTAAAATGAGGGTTGTAAATGTATGGAGCATTCCGCAAATATCAATGTTTTCTATGTAGCATATGCCTAGAATCTTTTCATCCTATTCCCAAATTGAAAGTCATCGTCTACAGCAGCGTATTCAAAAATTACCGAGATCTCTTCTGTGTCATTCCGAACTTAATGCGAGCGAAGCCGCGGGCAAAAGCTAGTAAATTATACATGTAAACCTTCCTCTGGAATCACTCTATCTATATCACTCTATCTATCTAAGAAACCGCACTAAAATTCGTTGCGTAGTTTTAAAGATTGAAGCAAACATACAGACGGACAGACAGCGACTACGACTTTGTTTTATAATATGTAGTGATAGTATCAATACTGAGCGTAAGCTCGTATTATAGCCTACTTGATTCTGACAAGCCTGTAAACCGGTGTGACACTGTTACTCAATTAAACAGGAAGTCCTGCTGTAACATTACTTATAGGACAGTAAGTGCTAATGACAGAGCGAGCGCATTTGCTTCGGCGTGTAACTGTACCTACCAAACATATACATAAATACAATTATCACTGTATTTCCAAATCAGGTAAGCAGAATACACAAAACGCTACATAGACAAACCATGGCCATATACTTTCGTAGACACTTCTAGCGTATTTTTTAGGTTTTAGATTAAGAAGTACAATAATGATATCGCTATCGTCTAATTTATATCCTAAGGCGCCACTTATGCCGCTTACGCCACCAAGGTCAATAAGTTTAATTTCGAAACGCGTCTGAGTATGTTGAGTGTGTTGTTTCGGCACGGAGAGGAACTTGAACACACATTTGTTGCATATACCTAGCTCCGTAGTTGGTAAACTAAGTTATTGTTAGCAGCAGTGAATTTTTTAGCAGAGAATAGTAAAACTTTTTAATGTAGGAAGTATAGAACTCATAAAACCATTCAAATTAGCCTTTCGCCATATTTAACTTCAATAGGCTCATTCCAAATAACAAATTGTCAACTAACAACCGTTCCACATTCAAACTTAGGTTATTTATTTATGGCATAAAGGCAATTCCGTTCATCTGTTCCGCCCTTATTCGGGGCGCAGTTAGTGAAACTCACCTTAAAGGCCTGCTTATACGTTACGTGACTCTATTCAGGCCAATTCTTAGAGGAACTAACTGAACGGAGACGTCCACAGACGCGGTATCATAATACACTATATACACTAACACGCTAAAACATATAACTGACAAGTTGTGTAACCAATTTCAGCATTCTAGTTTCAAGCACAGATAAAAGAGGTACAATAATGCCGAGTTTCCTGCCCATTTCCCAAAGCATACCTTAATCTGTTTCATAAGTTCCACATCCAAAAATACAAAACACGTCACATCTCAAACACGACAATAGATAAAGTATTTTTTTTATAACTGTCGTGATGATACGTCAAAAACCTACATTAGAATCCGTACGAGCTGTGCTATCTCTTATCAAAAGTGTTAGACAGTTTTAGAAGTTAAGACTGAAAAATCCATTAAGTAATATAAGCGCTTCATCACTAATCTAAAGGCATTTCCTTATTCTGATCCATTTTAGGCTGGAAAATGCTTAAGAGTATAGGTACGCAAACTGGTAAGGATTTGTCCGGCATACCTCGATTTCTTTTCGGTAAATCACTGGCAATATTTAATCAAATGGGCGTCTCCGGTTGCTTCAAACCTCTAAGGGCCAATGGGACACCTTTCAACAATTTACATCCTTTCGACTAAATTACCTAATCTGTTCGAGTTTTGCTTTCACGTGAACAGTGAGTAGGTTCAGGGCTGTTTTGTTTCCGAATGGCCCCGTTTTTGTCATTAGGGAACTAAGGGTGTTGTAGTCAAAGCGGAAAAGTTAGGACGTTGGAAAGTTCTAAAACAAATTCAAAAATCCTTTCGTACATACATTACTGGCAGCCAGAGCATACGAGACGAACATACACTGACAAAACAGCGACTTTATCATGCTTCGAAGTCGAATTCTGCTTATTTTGTAGAGTCCTAGTTAGATTAAATAGGTATAATAATGACAGGTTGCCTAGCCTGTCGCCTAAAAAATATATGACCTTATAATTATACGAGTTATCAATCTACTAGAGTTTAAGTAAGTAAAATTCATCTTCATATTCAAAAGGAAATAACATCATGTGACTGTTGATTCCTATAGCTTAGCTAAATCAATACGCCTTGCCGACAGCCAGCTATATCATGGTACATAATTGCTAACTTGTGTTGTATGTGTTCGCGATAATTGCGATCACTCAGTTGGTTGAGATGATTATTTCGGCTGCCAAACGCAGTTGTCATCTGAAATTAGGCTAATCTAGCAACGGGGTTAAGTGGCATGGAATTAATTAGGTTCCTAGAGAAAATTAACATACCACGCCTTTTAATTAAATACGCCCTTAATATTTTTTTTATTGTAACGCAAACATAATGCCTGTTCTCACATGGGGTAGGCGGAGCACATAAAGTGTTAGTCAAATCTTTATACTTTGCCGCTTTTCGCATAATTTTAAGCCCGTGTGGTGCCGGGTTAGAATAGCACCTCCCCCTCTCTTCCCGTGGGTGTCGTAAGAGTCGACTCTGGGAAAGGGTTAGTGTATTGTGGGCGATGGGCTAGCAACCTGTCACCGCAATATCACGTTTAACCATCTGGTTACCCTGAATTTGCTAGACGTGGCACTGGATTTTTGGATCTATGTGCTCTGCCTACCCCTCATGGGAATACAGGCGTGAGAATATGTATGTATGTATGTATGTATGTATGTAAATATAAATGAAAGGCGTTCAATAGTGATCGTTTGCTACCCGGTCCTACTCTTACGGCATCAACTGAACAAATGGAAAAGTGGTCTTATGCAATATAACTTAAAATACATAATTATGCTAGTTATTCAATAATCATCCGTTCAGGTTCATGAAAAAGTTCTATTCTACTCTGCACAACTTTTATACACAGTAATACAAAACAGATTAGTAATACAAAACAGATTTATACGGGAAGTGTGGATGGGTGTGTTGGGAGGGGAAGACCTAGACGGACGTTCCGTGACCAAATCGCGGACGTTTTAGAAACAGGTCAGGTCAAGAGTACCCGAAATCGACGAGCATGTATGAAGAGACTAATGAATTTGGATGAAGCAAAAGAAGTATGCCAGGATCGTAGCAAGTGGAACAAAGTGGTCTCTGCCTACCCCTGTGGGAAAGAGGCGTGACTGTATGTATGTGTAATACAAAATAGTGTGTTGAACTACGATTAAGAAGCATTAAATTGGCATAAGTGTCTAATAATCAATTTAACAACATTTCGTGTGTGTTGAATTATTTTTATCACTGTCGGAAGCTTGGTGTGAACAAATCCAAATGCTCGCTAAACGAGTAATTTATCGTAATGTTATCACAACCCGCATGTCCATTTTGATTGACTACTTGTATAATTATGCAAAAGCATATCTGCATATTTTCATTATGATCTATGCCACCGTTCACTCTGCTGACAATGGTCCGGGGAATCAGATTAGCCATTTTCATTCATTCGTTCACTCAATTCTGAAAATGTAACGAGTGAAATTGATAAAATCGTCTGCGGCCTGGATGGAAATTCATACGCTTTTACGAAAATAAAGTCGCGGCGTTGTCATAATTACGTGATTGATCACAGAATTTGAATTATTTTAAAAGCGACACGTACCTACTGTTTGGCGTTAGTTAGATAGTAATAAATTAATAAAAATACTTTACCACGCAAAAATTTATAAACGAGGAGAAATAGCAAGCAAATTTTCTTTTAAAACTTCCGATAGTCGGGCTCGTTATTTTTTTGCATAAGGATTATGTAGGTGAATAAACTTTATAACAATCCAAATCACAAAGCAATATAAATATTTTTAACAAACTAAATTATAAATATATTCGAAATAAAACTTTGAATGAGTTAATCGGCTACTTCAGAGTCTCAACCTATTTTTAACCGACTAACTAAAAGAGTGGTAAACATAGACTGACGTTATTTTAACCACACGGACTTTTTCCAAGATGTGGGATCAAGAGATTTCGCCCTACAAAGTAAGTAAACACTTTATTTTACTATCAAACCAATTGACCCACCGTAGAACCCATTTACAGTGAACACCATTGTAACATAGCATTGGTCTACTAAGGAAACTTTTATTACGTTTATTGTAACAACGTTATGTGGTTGGTCAGGAATCAATTGGTTCAACGTTCGAAAAAACAGCCAACAATTTTTATAGTAAACTTAACACCAATGATATCTCAATAATAGACTACCATCTAGTGTAGCGTAAATTTTGGTGGAACATCTGTTAGTAGTATTTGTATCTACCAGTAAATAAGAATGTTCTATAATTATACAATCTTTTATCAAAAAAATACATCTTAATAATTTCACTTTGGTCATATCCACAGAAAAGACACGATTAAAATACGCATACAACCAATCATACATGCAATCACGCCCATGTTCCCAAAGTTAAAGTTACATAGACTATTTTACGCTTCGCAGGCACTTCCAGGAAAAAATGAGGTTTGAAAACAGATGAAAGGGGTATAATAATCAGAGGTTGATACCCTGTCAACTAAATCATATCTAAACCTATTTTCTTAGAGTCTAAGCTTAGACGCTTCTTACGACAAAAATGGAAAGAATGGAGAAGTGTTATTAAAATAATAGCTAAATTTCTAATAGGCGAAGCAAATGGAACAAGAACTAAAACAACCGAGACCATCCATTCCAGGGGGGACGTACTTGAGCCTTACTGTATTAATGTGTCAGCTCATTTGCGCGGACGGCCCCGAAAGGTTTTATTAGTTTTATTAAGGCTAGCTCTTGCCTACGACTCCGCCTGCATACACCGTGGGAACTAGCTATACAAGAGACTGTCGATTCTACTATTTAATAGGAGTAAAAAAGTGTGTAACCTAATAATTTTAAACAAAAGAAAACCGACTTCAAATTTGTGATATACTGAAAGCAAGCCTAATGAGGGTGACCTTCTATCACCAGGCCTAACTAATTACTGTAATTATAATTTCCAGTCTGCAAGTGCATTCAGTATTGAAAGAATTACGCTTTAACCTCGTAAGGCCCAACGTCCTATTTTTAGGACTGCAAA
>BHDV01005433.1:0-13812 GCA_005406045.1 Adoxophyes honmai
TGTGATATCTATCAATAAACGTGATTTCATGCCAATATTGTTTGTTTGGGTGATTACCGTCTTATATGAAATAAGAAAATTTATTATCTCGATAATTATAAGGTTTACAGTGATGCCTTTTTTTGCAAAACGTTTGAGATGTGAAGCATTATAAGATTTATTCTTAAAAACACACATTAACATAAAATGAAATTATGCCACGGAGTGTCACGCAAAACTGCCTTGCTCGTGGAATGACCCATTTGGTACTTTTACCTTACGCTTTCTTCATGTAATATTTAATATATTCTCAATGTTTTGCCGAAAAAATCCAAGAGCATTACAGAAGACTGACCTAATACCGACGGTCTTTCACACTTTTGCTGTCGATATAGTGTACCAAGCACCTATTACCGTCAGCAGTATCGTGCGGCTGGGCAGCATTGTTGTTGTGACACCAGTCAAGTGATTGACGAATGATCATCCAGGCTCGTCACGTTTTCGACGGCACCCTGAAATAACCTTCCTTTTTCGGCTGTTGGGTTAAAATGGGGTTTACTTTACAGTTTTTGATTACTTACCCGTGTTACTTATCCGTGTGGTGTCGGATTTATAATAAGATCTCTTTATTTCTTCCGTAGATGTCGTAAGAGGCGACTAAGGAAATAGGTGAAATTATATTTTAGCGCCCTGTCATTATTATACCTGCCAACTCAAAAGTGGCCGCGAAACGCGATATAGTTATGATCTGCCTGCTCTATTCAGGAATACAGGCGTGATGGTATGTATATTTTTGATTACTTCGCGATTGTACTTAGTATCCAAAAAACCAGCAAAGTGTGAGGTGGACGTTACCTAATTGTTATCAAGCAATAACACACCAGGGATAACGGATTGAAAGACAAAAGTTAAGTTTGCCGACGTCCTCCTGGTTATCGCGGTGTTAAAACAGTGGCAAGCTATGTGCGATTGGCAGCAGCCACCGGCGCTCCTAGATGAAGGGCTACTGGTCAGCCCGGAAGATAACCAGCTAAAGTCATTTTAAGACTTTTTAAAGATGAGTTTTAACTTATAGTTTGTAACGAAAGTACAAATCTTTTTCTACTAATAGGTGTTAAAAAAGTCCTTCCATTAGCTAGAAACTACAAGCTGCAATAGTTTGTTAAGCACGGCCCTGTGAACTGATTTCTGCGTAGACATTCCAGTTACCAAGTAGTTTCCTACGGAAGCCATCTATCGCCAAGGGACGTCGGATTTAATATTTCGCTGCGGACTCGTTAGACGAGACGAGTGCGCGTCATTGCGTTCCAACCCAATATAGCTTGGGATCCCGTTGCGATAAGTCTCGAGACCGGAGAGTTCTTGTTTGTTGCTTGGACGCTATTTTTATCAAAGGAGGGGAGAGTTTTGCGGGCATGTACGAGGTTTAATTATGTTAGAAAAACAGAATGGTACGAGTATGTGTACAAGTGCTTGTTATTAAGGATTCTGGTTTTAATTCCATTATGAAGATAAACCAGAAGCTTAAAAATGGTGTGCGTCATATCAGGTAGCTTTTAGCTTTTTTAAAGCCATAATTTAAGTATCGTGTAACCTATGTAAAATTAAATCATCTGACGATATAGTTATGATCATGTTTCGAAAATATGAAATACTTAGTAATTTATTCCAGAAAATCTTAAATCTTTGAGCACGAATTACAAGATTCGTGTTTATACGTCAATAGTCCATTTGGCTCGGTTTAAAATTAAGAAATTAACAACAACTTGTCTCTATTATACCTTTTAAATGAAAACCTAAAAAAGATGATAGAAGTGGCTACGAAACGTGAAATGGTCATGACTTTGAATATGTAGCTTTACGTGTGCTTTGTCTACCCTATTTGGGGACAAGCGTGATGTATGTAAGGTCTTACATTGAATTTGCCGTGTCTAGTCGACGCAAGACCTATTGCAGTTAGACCCTCGCCTACGTAATTGGTCACCCCTGGGATTGGTCTTCATTTAGATACGGGGGTTACTCAAAATTGCATTAGATTAAAGTTAGACATGATGGGATTAGTTATAGGCATTAGTTCCTTTTGACCTCTGAGTAGTTTCACAAGAGTTAGTTGGTCGAAAGAAGCAGTCAAAACGAAATATCTGAATTATCATCTGAGCCAAGAATCATGGCGAATTTTTTTATATTAAGTAAGATTCCTCTCTGTTTCTGAAGAGGCTGTAAGGGATCCTTTAAAGGATAAGAATACCTTTTTTTACCACCATATTATTTTTATCACATTTCATGATTTTATTTGTGAAGTCTGGAGAGGTGTTATTCGGAATCCGACACCACACGGGACGTAAAACAATGCCTTCCGGGAAAGAGAAATCAAAGCGAAATAATTCGCGGAACCCGTACGAGTATGTAATAGTGAACTGACATCAAGATACAGGGTCAGATCTTTGAGTTAGAAACTGGTAGAGGTTGTAAAAGAGAAGACAAGTTGTTATACGGGTTGTACTGAGAAGCAGAACTTCTGAGATAGTGTTAAGTTTACGGAGAGCATTGTTAAGCCAGTACGAGTAAAATAACCGGAACACTTCAAAAGTGCTTGCTTAGTTAGACATATGTACAAAATACCTAACTACTTAATCCAAATTATTAGGTACAGTCAAAGAATTTGATAACTGCCACTTTCCTTTTTACAAGAAAATGTCGCTGTGACATACCATTCTAACCACTAATCAAAGCAATTTGAAATTCACTATGAAAAGGTGCAAAGTGGCACAGGTATCAATTTCCTTGACTGTACAAGTTTTTAATAAGTTTTACTTGTCCCGATAATTGTTTATTCTGTTTGTACCTAATCTTTGTTTTTGTAACCAAGTTTTGACCTGTAAGTTGTTTCGTTGGTGTAACGAGGTGTAACCAAGCACGTATAAAATAAGTCAGTTGTAAGGGCCCGCGCCCACTTAGCATCTTTTGAGCGTCGACGTTTCGTGAACGGCCGTGCAGCGCCGGCGCAACGTTAGTGGCGTCTTTCGAACACCAGCGTTTCGTTAACGCTTGTGCAGCGTCGGCGCGGCGTCAATGGAGTTTGTCGAACGTCGTGCCTAGCTAGACGCCGGCATCTGACAACACCTGACGTCGAGGCAGCGACGCGCGGCCGCCGCGTTGACGCTGTGCAGGCGCCAACGAGACGCTAACGTTCGAAGGACGCGACTAACGTTGCGGCGCCGTAACATAAACGTAACGTCGGCGTTGTAATATGACGCTCGAAAGACGCTAAGAAGTGGGTGCGGGCCCTAAAGTGAGCGTTCAAGTTGTCACAAGCAACACTTGAGGCAAAATGAAGCTTATCCAGATTTAGCAGACTTTCGACAGCTGTTTATCCGCCCGAACCTAATTACCCTGTCATCATCAAGACAAACGAAGTGCGCAGGTGCACGCGGGGCGGTAAGTAAATACACTAGCAATGAATCACCGTAACAGTTTTCCGATAAGAACGGGGCTCTCGACCGATACAGTTGGTCCCAGTTTTATTGTGCCACTATTTTCACTGTATCGCAAGTGAACGCAGCTCGGGCGGAAACTAAGATAAAGTCGCGACCCCGCGTAATATACAGCCGCTGTTTGCTGGTCCGGGAACTGTGATGGCAGTGCGTTTGGGATTTTTAATTGAATCGCTTGGTAGGGTTAAGTGTATGTGTCGACTAAGGAAGGAGGTTTAGGTATGCTTTAGGCGACTGTCACAATTGTAGCTCTTTCATTTGTTTTTATGCCTAAAATTGTGCTAAAGGTGGGTACGAAGGATGAAATAGTCGTGGCTTTGTCTGTTCTTTGTCCATTTGGGAACATAGGTATGATTATACAATAATGTATCTCAAGAGTGTGATGGTTGATGCAATGAGACTACACTTAAACATAAACAAACATACATCTCGCCTTCCCAAATGATTCAGGCAGATCACATTACGTAGCTACTTTTAGCATAATTTTAGAAACATATTGGAAGAGGTATTATAATGACATGTCGGTGGCCTGTTGCTTACCTAAACAAATTTCCTTAGCCGTATCTTACGGCATCCACAGAAGTAGTGGAGAAGTGTTATTCTTAAGGTCTTCGCTCATTACAACAACTCAACGCCGACTCGACTTTATGCCTAATATTGAAATTTAAGCCCTATGTCATATGTTGTAGGTTGAATTTCAAAAAATGATATTAAAGTAGTGTACGACGAGTTGTCAAAGTTAACTCGACGCCCCATAGCACACAAAACGGACATCAAAATCAGTCAAAATCATGACTAAGTACCTACATATTTCTCGTTTTGTAACTTCTTCACACGGATTAGATAAAGTAGGTTGGATTGGCAATATGCACACGGCAGGCGCACCACAGGTATGATCAGAGGGTCATACTTTAAGAACCACGCGTTCATACTTGTTTAGTGGCATGATGTTTGCATCGCCGCGCGGAGCTGCGCTAAAATCCTTTGAAAATGCCGTATTGTACGATTGTTACGAGTAGGTTAAAGACTCAGGCGTCAAGTACCAAGCAAGGAGGAATTTATATTCACCGATAAGCATAGAACCTTCGTTTTATAGTATATTTTTCGAAAAAACTATTTTTAATTATGAAATTCTAAGTAGAAACAACAATTACGCCAAGAGACACAGAAAATGTACATTGCTGTTGAAGTACGCAAATATTTCGGGTGAAGATACATTTGACGCGCAATGGATAACGAAGCAATCAAAATAAACACGCTTCTTCAACTCGATCGCGGCCTCGCCGGACTTGAGTTTGTAGTGAATCTTGTGCGGGTAGTTGTCTCGTACGTACGCACTTTCGTTCGACGCAGTGTGCGAACCAATTGCAGCTCTTTATTCTACGTGTATTAGTGTGCGTAATTGTGTATCTATTATTATTGTTGATGTAGTGGAGTTCTTTGGTGGGAGACAGGTGGCGACGCTGGTTTTCAAACAAAAGTGTGACTTTTGCCTATCCAACCTTCTTTATTCTGATCCGTGCTTCTTCACGTGATAAGGTTGTGATAATAATTATAGTTGAAAATCTGCCATGCTTTTAATTCACCACTCAAAGAGAGTGATGAATGTGAGTGAAACGAATGAAGTATGTTAGAATAGAAGCGAATGGCGCTCTGTTGCCTCTGCCTACCCCGCAGGGATAAGGCGTGACGGTTATGTTCATTATTATGTTTATGTTCACAGAGTAAGGCAATGCGTAAGGAGGACAGTTTTTCAACAATAGCACTTGCATTCGACTCGCACTTGACCGACGTTCCGTCAAAAACAACCGCGAAACGGAAAAAAGAAACCACCTTGCAAGAAATCAAACAAAAATCCGCACCTTTCGCATTGCTCGCGATCCGAACAGACCGACTCAAAATCCCTTGGATACGTTTTCTGACTGAATACGCTTACGATACTTACAAAAAAGTCGTAAAGGCATTTGTAAATTTTATTTGCATTGCCTTTGTAAGATCGCGCCAGTTGGAACGTGAAGAGGGTCTGTTGTCAGAGTAACATGGGTTGAGGCATGGCTTACTATCGTGTGGTTATGACTGTTTGGGTAGCTAAAGCGAACCCCGATTTCGCCGCCGCTTGGATAGTCTTGCTGATGCTTCGATTATCGACAGGTGAGTCACGACTCCAGACAATCTTATGTATTTGACTTTTAACACGAAATACAAACATAATAATAATTATATGCAGTCCTGTGTGGTGTCCGGATAGAATAACACTTGTCAATTTCTTCCGACATTTCGAAACCAAAAATCGTGCTAAAATCGGTGAGAAACGTGGATTTGTCAACGTAAGATTTTGCGCTCTCTATTTACCTTAGCAAAACATGCATGATGTTTATGTATGTATGCACACAACATTAACAGGAGATAGCACTTGTCAAAAAAAATCAAGTATTCCTTTAACGACAGAAGTACATAAATATGTATAAGAGTGGCTACGCAACGTGAAATAGTCACGGTTTTATTTATGTCGAGATTAGTTTGCTCAGTCTACCCTATTTTGGGAACACAAACGTCAAGTATGAGTGGTATAAAAAAAACAAAATATAGTAATTGTAGTGTGTATTAATTCAATCGGATCTTACAAGCATTCAATCTCAATTCGACTCGAGGCTTGTTAAACATTAGATCATACTTAATATAAATTTATTTCGTTTATCGAAGTACTAGAGCAAGTGGAAAACTTCTGTCACGTATTTCATCGAGTTCCCCTTGAGTCACGTGAAACAATAAAGTGCACCTACGAGTTTTATTGCTATGTCTTGAATGATATCACAAAAGTATGAAGTGGGTGAAGCTTGACCTAACATGGACACAAATGTATCGGAGGGAGGTGTCAATGGCAAAAAAATTTAGGTGTTGGAGTTGAGATTATTCGATATTTAAAGCCATTATTGTTTCCTCTTATTCGCGAATCCAACTCGGCTGGACAGCGTTTGGGAAGCTACGCAACATCTTTTCGTCGCTAATACCGCAGTGTCTTAAAACGAAGGTCTTTGACCAATATGTGTTGCCAGTGATGACATACGGAACAGAGACGTGGACGCTTACTGTAAGTATTAGTTTTAGGTCACTGGGTTTTAAATTATAGGCCACCGTTATACACACAGCAATATATTGAAATGAAAGGAACTAATTAAATAAGGACCGTATCGTTAATTATGGAAACAAGTAAAATACTCGTAATTTGTGGTAACATTTTATATTATAGGAAAACAACTAAACTCATATACATATGAGTGTGCAAACACAATAATTAGAGTAACTTATTTTTATTTACTGGTCCCCTTGGCCAGTTTCCCGATCTTGCTTTTAATGTTTTTCATTAACCGTTGGACAGCTAAAGTGTTGAAGGTTTTATACGTACGAATCCTGTCTTTTTTTAATTCCTCGACTTTATCTGTTGGCTTAGTATGTTTTCTTAATCTTGCCTTCATCAGAGGTCAAAATCTCTCTATGGGACTTATCTGAGGACAATTAGGGGTATTGAACGTTTTTGGTTCAAAGTCGACGTTATTCCCTCTATATCAGTCTAGCACATGGCGAGCATAGTGGCAGCCAGCTAAATCGATGTAAAATAATGTGCGACCTCTGTGCTTGCGAATAAGTGGCAATATTCGCTTCTGAAGACATTTCTTTCCTGTAAATATCAGCATTCAAGTTACCCTTAACGAAGAACGGAGTCGTTTTCATCCCACATTGACAAACAGCTTGCCAAAACATTACCTCTTGGCCAAATTTTTTGCAAAAAATTGATTTTTCCTCTTGAGAGACCTTTGCATCTTTCGTTACGGTATAAAATTGCGGCCCAGGCAGGGTTTATAGTCAAGTTTGACATAAGTTTCGTCGCCCATAATAATACATTGTTTGTTTTTAGTTAAAATTTTATCGTTCAGTTTTCTAGCCCGAATTTTAGCGGTAGATTCCTAGGTTTTAGTGCGTTTTGGCTGTTTTTGTTTCTTGTAGGTTACCAGCATGTTGCTTTCATTGGCACGTTGAACCATTGCTAAAGAAGTTTGGCATTTTTTCGCACAATCTCGAGTGGAAATACCTTAATTTCTCGCAAACTGCCCGCATGTCTTCTTGTCCAAATTATGATGCAAAGGACCACGTTTTCTACCTCGACCAGGTAAATCTTTGAAAGTATGGTTCATGCCTAACCGTTTGATAGTGCTATAAACTGTTTTCAGACTAACACCTTCCATTTCTGCAATTTTTCTCATCGTCATACCCGATCCTTCGCTATATTTGGTCACAATAGAAAATCGTTGTTTCGCGGATAGACCCTTCGTCTTGGAATTTTTCAACAGTTCTCAATATTTTTTGTACTGAATCCAATATTAGACTCAATACTTGACTGATTGACATTTATATATTATATTTATATTATTATATAACTTTTTTTGAGTACTACAAACCTGTTTCCATAATTAACGATACGGTCCTTAATAACATAAAATAGAGCTCGCCTTAGAGCTATGGATGACAACCAAAATTATCTGACAGTAAAACAAAATGTAAAAATCCAAAAATAGAAATATATACAAAAAGGTTGGCCATGTGAGCGCGCGTAGTCAACACTTACTATTTGCCTCATCAGAAAGCTCAAAGTCACGGAAAGGGCGATGGAGAGAGCGATGCTCGGCGTTTCTCTGCGAAATCGCATCAGGAATGAGGAGATCCGCAGAAGAACCAAAGTCACCGATATCGCTCGAAGAATCGCCAAACTTAAGTGGCAGTGGACAGGGCACATAGCTCGTAGAACTGACGGCCGTTGGGACGGAAAGGTTCTAGAGTGGCGTCCACGTACCGGCCGGCGCAGCGTGGGTAGGCCCCCCGCAAGGTGGACCGATGACTTGGTGCAAGTCGCGGGAAGCCGTTGGATGTGGGCAGCGCAGGACCGGTCATTGTGGAGATCCTTGGGGGAGGCCTATGTCCAGCAGTGGACGTCTATCGGCTGATAATGATTCGCGATTCTGCACAATTTTCAAAGAAGGCAACGAGCAATATTGTGCAGAATAGGAAGAGACAATAATGGCATAAGTGTAGAGTAATCCTGGAGTTGTTACTGTAGCTACTGTTTTTTTTAATACTATGTGCCAAGGTTCTTGCAGTGCATTTTTCTTGGCAATCATGGTCTTTATGCAGCGCTGATAGATAGACACATCAACATCACACTTGTATTCCCAAAAGTGATAAGCAGAGCACGAAACGCTACATAGAAAGAACCAAGATTATTTCACGCTTCGTGGCCACCGCCAGCATGTTCTTCAGGTTTCGAGTTATCAGGTATAATAGCGAAACGTTGCTAGTTTGTAGCCTAAAAAAATCATGCGGAAAAGTATAAATAGGGATTAAATAAATAGCATTGAGTTTATTAGTCCATTTAATGTTCCTATTGGTTTAGTTGTCGCTTTAACGTGCTTCGCAGATGAATCGCAGGCTCCTCGTTTATTTATACTTGTTCGTACCTACAACAGTGCATACATATAGTATATGTATACTTCACAATTGAGTAAATTATAAAGGAGAATAGTGCTGCGTGGTGTCAAGTTTAGAATAATACCAGACCTCGCCATTTCTTCCCTGGATGTTGTAAGAGGCGTTTAAGGAAATAGATCGAGGTACCTATGTAATAAATAGGCGGTCGAGACAATATCCATACAATTCTCCGCGTTAATACGCAAACAAAATCCACGCGTTTCTTAACCAACTTCATTACACTGGACAATATACATACATACATATTCTCACGCCTGTATTCCCAAGAGGGGTAGGCAGAGCACATGAATTAGAAAATTCAGTGCCACGTTTAGCAATTGCAGGGTAACCAGATGGTTAAACGTGATATTGCAGTGACAGGTTGCTAGCCCATTGCCCACAATACACTAACCCTTTCCCAGAGTCGACTCTTACGACACCCACGGGAAGTAAGGGGGTTGTGCTACTCTAACCCGGCACCACACGGGGAACACTACACTAGACGCTGTGTCATATTTTATGGAAAAAACATCTTAACATCGAGCTAGTCGACAAGTTTACTTGGAACTTAAGTTCGGGTGTACCGCTGAAATTTTGGTATACGTAAGAAGACGCATAGAAATTTATTACATGTATTTTTAAGCGATGATCAGATTTGCATTGAGCTGAACTGTACATAACAGTTGAGCAAAACCGTTAGTCAAACAGCCAAATTCCGTTGCCTTTTTGTTTATTTTTATTGGCGTCTGAACGTAAACAAAAACCAAATGTGGTTAGTCTTGCATCACAAATATCAGGGGCGCGCAACCCGCGCTTTATTTTACGGCAATTTATTTCCAGCACGCTGCAGCTCCCAGGAATTGCATTAGGCAAATACATCCAACTATAGCTGCGTTCTATGCAGGCTGTTTGAACGTATTTCCTCGGATACGCTTAAAGCCTTCCCGATAAAGGTACATGATCAATGGCAGATGCCGAAAAGGTTGACGATCGCTTTATAGATTGATAACCTGGAAACCGTGGGCAGATTTGAGGGTGTATGTTATTGTAATGTGAAATAGTTACGTAATACTGTCATGTCTCAACTTTTGTCATAATGTGGTGAAATATGCAAGAAATTCTTTGTTTAATCAAAACTAACATTAAAGGTTGTTTTAATGTCCTAAAGTAGTATTAATTGTGAAATGGAATGATTGCAAATAATTAGTTACAACTTTTTTTTAACTTAGTAATGAATTATTTCTCAAAGCTTTGCCTAAAATTACCACCAAATATCAAAACACCACATTGAAAGGTCAGTGATCTTTCCCATCCATCCACTACCAGCTACATTGACCAAGATCATAAGTCCGTCTTATGTCAGACGCATGATCTCAACCACTCATTCAAACAATCCTGTTAATCATCATCCACATCTCAGTTGTAAGACGTCTACTGCTAAACATAGGCCTTCCCTTTAGAATACTGTAATCAAATCCTAATTCAACTAACAATAAGTCTAGACTGCTCTACTAAACTTAAATGCTCAAACACGTTTAGGTACCTACTAAATTAAGTGCAACCATAATAACTATCCAGTCCCAACGAGGCTTTAGAGAGTGATGTTTTAGGATCGTACGCTACCTGACGACGTTTGACAGCAATAGTGATGGCAAAAATGGGGGTAGTTACAAACCGATGTCAGTTACGTCAAGCAGTCGCGCGAAAAGTGCATTGGCCAGTGACGCATAACCCACCTTTATCTAAAAGACATGATTGTATCCGTTTTATTTCTCAATAGTTTCATTACTTTTCGATAAACATGAGCCGCGGACTGCATTGGTCATGCTAAGTGCCACATTATGTAAATAACGTACCGTGTGGAGCCGCAAATGACATTTGCATTCTTAATGGTATTTTGATAGTTTTTAAAACATTAAACAGCATCGTGATAGGAATATTGTTTTAACAACTGCATTTTATATTATTTATTTTATTATACTTATGCCGTTGGTCATTTGCGTAAATTAAAATCGTAACGAATATAGAGGTACCTATTTTATTTACAAACAGTATCTACTTGTATAGTGGTATGAACATTTATGAAGAAATCTCGTAAAATCGTAAAGAGCGTATGACAATGGACAGGGTCTCTTCTGTGGATATAAAATGTATGACAGAATGCCCAATCTGATCTCTTCTATTATAATTTTACTACAGCTTTTTGGACTGACCCATTTTTAGGTACTACGGACAGATGACAAACGACTCCATGTGTACTCTTAATGGTAAGCTTTGTGTTCAAAATTCAACGTCTACGTGATTTTTTTACAACTGCAGTTAATTGCATTGGTTCAACGCTCCTCAGCGACATTATTGAACTGCCGGTTTAGCAGGGCAAGGGGCGAGTAGACTCAGTGAATGAGTAGAGTGAGTCTACTCGTTACTACGGTCACTGTAACGCAGCCGAAACGTCGAAAGGTAATGAAAACAAAGGGCGACTAAATCCTACATGTACGTATATTTATAAATATGAGTGAGAATCACGAAAGTTTAAAACATTATGCTACGGAGTTTCAATTGCAAACTAGCTATGTTAGCCCGTTTGCCTCATATTACAGCTACGGAACAGACAACACCTTAAAGTGGATAGTGGCAATATCGAATATACAGGGTAATGGCTTCGATATTGTGAACTGCAACTACTCCATATTATTTTCAGTTAAATGGTTTGACTTCTCGATTTTAACTCAATCGGATTTTTTCCCTTGTCCTTACAATTAGTATCCATAAACTTAGGCTGAAAAGGAGTACCTTTGCATTTTCATTTTATTTTTGTGAAATTTACTTTACGCTACCTACGTAAATTTACTAGGTATTTTGCGTTGTTTCTTATGTAGCTAAAAAATAAGCCAGAAGTGGCCACGAAACGTGAAGTAATTTTGGAAATCGGTCCACGGGTCTCCGAGATATCGAGTAACATACACACACAAAAAAAAATGAGGTCGAATTGAGAACCTCCTCCTTTTTTTGAAGTCGGTTAAAAATAGCCCCAAAATGTTAACAAAAACCTGTCTGAGGTCACCGATACCCTAGCTTCTTATTCAACCTGACCCCCGTACCGCAGTAACGTCTCCCTAGGGACTTCTTAGACCTTCCAATGATCTGTTCGACTCGGCTTTACTAACGAACCTAGAATTCTAGATTTCTTAAACTATAGTACACACTAGTGGTTAATCTTACAATAAAACACCGCTACTGTATTTACACCTTTCCATTTCTTGCGTGGAATGTCGTGTGGTCTCGGGCTTAGAATAATCTCCATTGCTTCCGTGGATGTCGTAAGAGGTACCTACATTCATACATTACGCTTGTATTCCCAAACGGGACTAAATCATGACTATGCTATCATGCTAATTAAAAAAAAATTTAGGTTTTGAGTTGGTAGGTTTCTAGCCCGTCGCCTAAAATGTACCTTAACTAGCTTTTGCCCGCGGCTCCGCTCGCGTTAAATTCGGGATAGCACAAAAGAGATAGCACACATACCAATTTATAGCTTTCTACATTGAAAATTGCGGAATTCTCCACAAACTTCCACCACTCGCTTTAGGGAAATGGGGGGTTTTGATGGGACAAAAAGTAGCCTATGTCATTCTCCATGCCCTAAACTACCTCTACCTAAAAAAATCATGTCAATTCATCGCTCCGTTTAGCCGTGAAAGACGGACAAATAAACAAACAAACAAACATACTTTCACATTTATATATTAGTATGGATATAATATTAAGGTCTCTTTCATCTGTTTATAAAACTTAAAACAATGCTGACAATGGCACAGAACGTGGAATACTCATGGTTTGTCTATGTAACGCTTCGTGTGCTCTGCCTACTCCATTAGGGAATACTGGCGTGATTTTATGTATGTATTTAGTTTACGTGTGGTGCCGGGTTAGAATAGCACCTCCCCCTTTCTTCCCGTGGGTGTCGTAAGAGTCGACTCTGGGAAAGGGTTACTGTATTGTAGGCGATGGGCTAGCAACCTGTCACTGCAATATCACGTTTGACCATCTGGTTACCCTGAAATTGCTAAACGTGGCACTGGATTTTCGAATTCACGTGCTCTGCCTACTCCTCTTGGGAATACAGGCGTGAGTATATGTATGTATGTATGTATGTATTTAGTTCAAGCAGCACTTAGCCGCATGTGAATAAAACGCGTTTTTGTCGGCCAAAGGATAAAATGACATCATGTTGTTCATGTTGTTTGCAGATTCCGCACTGGATTACACTGTGCCTAAATCCGCCGGGCTCTTGAATAAATAAGTGACCGAGGTGTAGGTAAAAAGAATCCCATTTAGGATTACAGCCGCGGGCATCCGCGTCCGGCAAAACCGTTAGTCATTTCGTTAAACAGGTTTATGGTAAAAGCTTTCTTTGCCGGGACATAGTGCCTTAAGTTTTTATTGTGAACTCAGCTGGTTTACAGCTTGATAGTTTTCTTTATGTAAAATGCGGACACATTGAAAGTTTCAGGCGTTGTTTTTTAAATTAAGTACTGCTGCTTGAGTGTTCTTCAGTTAATTTGGCCGCTCTGTCTCGCAAGAATGGTTTGTGTTGAAAAATTTACGGATAACTCACGTATCTAAATCGAGTTTAGCTTGACATGTTTTGGGCTAATTCGTAGCCCTTAATTTCGCATGATGTTTTGAGGTAAAAAAATCGTAACATCAAAGTGTACCTACATAAATGATACAGATACCGCTTTATTTCGCTGAAATTCAATAAGTGCGCAGTGATTTTTTAGGGTTCCGTACCCGAAGGGTAAAAACGGGACCCTAT
>BHDV01005444.1:3637-30531 GCA_005406045.1 Adoxophyes honmai
GGGGCACTGCCCCGCCTAGCCCCTTGGTAGCTACGCCCCTGATAACACACTAACTCCATAATTTTGCAAAGTTAAATTGCAGAGGTCTTATTAATTATTACACTTTTTTCTTCGATAGAGAAACTTTTTCGTTTAATAGAAGTCATTTTTGGGGGTGCACGGGGTGAAAATAGCTTCTTACCTCCGATTCGTTTGAACATAAGTTAACGCTCGTCGTTGTAACCGTACTTGTAACCGTAATTTTGATCGAAATCGAAATCGTTGTAAGCGGAGTCGTAATAAACGGATGTACTTTCATAGTAGCTAATATTAAAACCACATAACTAATGCTTGAATTTGCGTCGCTAAAAACGGTTGGTTGTTAAATGCGAAGTCGTATTAACCGGACTACACTGTATGTAGAAAAAACTCTACTGAAGACATAACACGTTAAAATCAATGTCACTAAAAGACAAGTAAAAGAAGAAAAAAGAAAGAGAAGAATTACTATGACGTATGTACGGACAGCATGACGTATGTGCAGAGAAAAGTAACCCCCTAGTAATGAAATATTGTATGGGCGGGGGTTACTTTTCTCTGCAGCTGACTGTACATAATGTGAATAGACAGGTAAAGTAACATTACGTATTGATTTTTTATTAACACTGCGTCGATACATAAACGTATCGTAAGGCTAAGTGGGCACAACGATTTTTTGTTGTACGATATTTTTTTCGCAGAAATGCAACGTCCCTTACATTTATTTGTCAATGCGCTTTTACGTCACGAGTATTTCAATCCCTAGCTATGTAATCATAATCATAATCATATCATTTATTGCATAAATGTTTTACATGGAGATGTTACAAAATGTATAGTCACACACATAAGTTTATTACAGTGTATCATACAATAACTTTGAAAAACATTCAAAGATAACATTGGAACGACGTACAAAGAGCGCCTAAAATAGGGGCAGTATGGAATTCATAGGCTCAATTCACACCGGAAGAGCGACGAAAGGCGGCGAAGCGGAGCGCAGTTTCAGTGTCATGAGAATTTTAACTTTAATTTTCATTAAAATAAGACTTATTATCGCATGAGAAACTCCAACGACGCGCGCGGATGCTCGCGGATCCGCGGGAATTCCGGCGAAATCCATAAACAAAGCCGAGACGTCGCAGGAATGCCCGAGGATGCTCGAGCAGTCGCGAGCGGCCGCTGGCAATATCCCGCCCAGAGATCTTGACTTCCCGCGCATTCCAGCGACTTCCCGCGCATTTCAGCGACTTCTCGAGCAGCTCTACCGAGCGGATTGCTGCGTTTCGCCGCCCTTCGCCGCTCTTCTGGTGTGAATTGAGCCATAGGATCGTACCGCCAGCCGCACTAGCGTGTTTTACGTCGTTACGTGTAACGTTCGAAATTTGAATTTAATTATAGCCAGTACCTATGTGGATTTTGTAATGTAACCATACTTAGTCTATGACTCTATGCCATTTAGTTATTGCTACAGATTAAATAAAAATACACCTTATGGTTTGGTAGTAGATTAAATTGGTTTCGTGGGACATTATGATAGATAGATGTGAATACACATGTCTAATTAAAAACTCCGGTATAAGCGCACCTCGCGAATAGAAAACTGGTACAAAGGCGGGCACCTCAACATTTTCAGCTCAATGACTCAATTCCGTGATAATGCCATCGATAATATAAAAGTACTGTATTAAAGTAAACAATGGTGGGGTGGGCGTTCGGTATTCGCATTGTCGCCGAATAACTTTTGTCCCTATTGTGTCGACAGTACAGCCACAAAGACTTGGCGAACATAAACCGAAATTCATCAGGGCCCCGATTGTTCGTTTTTGATTCCGCACGCTGCCTTTGTAAGTGTGAGCTTGTGAAAATTGAGATGCATTTTCACCCGGGATTTTCACTTTTTGTGGGTACGTTGCCCATAGGCGAGGTTTGAGGTTAAAATGGGTTATTGGGTGTTGGACACCGACGCAGTCCACTCTGTAGGTTTAGTACGGCAACACGCTCTAGTCGCGTCGCGTGAGAGTCTACCCGTCACTTTCTGACGTCTCTAATTAGACAGTGGCAGGTATAGTCTATGTCGTGCGTATCTCTATTCGCGCTCTGTAAGGGTAAGGGGACTGTTTGGGTACTCTCCGCCGGTAAGAACTTATAAAGGTAGGTAGAGACAAACTGCAAACGCACTATACCCCAAGTGTCGTCATTACGGTCAAAAAAACTCGAGTCATTCAAGTTTGCGTTGTATGGGATCGCTACTCAAACGTGGCGGTGGGTGGCTCTATCTCAGTTGCCACACAAACTGATGGGTGAAAATACATACATATTCTCACGCCTGTATTCCCAAGTGCGGTAGGCAGAGCACATGAATTAAAAAAAATCCAGTGCCTCGTTTAGCAATTTCAGCAGGGTAAACAGATGGTTAAACGTGATATTGCTGTGACAGGTTGCTAGCCCATCGCCCACAATACACTAACCTCTTTCCCAGAGTCGACTCTTACGATACCCACGGGACGAAAGGGGGAGGTGCTATTCTAACCCGGCACCACATGGGTACATACATTGTGTATTAACGCAGACGAGTGTGACTCGTGTCTTGATCGTCATTGGGGTACTGATAGCGAAAGCGGGGCGGGACGAGATGGTATGAAAGAGACGCTTTTTCCCGGCCGGTGTTTTGTTCGCGCTCTTTCGTTTAATTTAGAATGTTACAACCGATGCCGTGACGCTACCGCGCCCCGCTGCCCGCATTCGCTGTCAGTGCGTTTGGATCTAAAACGTGTTCGGGAGTGGACCTTCAGTACGTAGTACAGTCAGGGAATCTGAATGTTTAACAGGTTGACCGCCTTCATAATTTGCTCGCATTATAGGGCAAACCTCACCATGAAGTTCAATAATTTCAATATTGAGTATTTATGTCAAGTATCTGGCTGGAAATAGCAAAATGAGGCCAATTTTAGAAGTATCTCAACCTGCTAAACATCCAATTTCCCTGACTGTACTTATACCAATTCTGTAACCGACGGTACGTCTAGACTGGTGATGTAATGGAGGTAGGTACTTTATCGAAACAGAAAATTCATATAAATGTAACCGCCTGACACAAAACGTGTTGTAGGGGCTGAAGATATAGGAAATGAGCCCTTCTATCCGCCAAATTACTTTATCAGCGCTAAACACCCTGTGTATTACAATAAGATTGGACAATTTGCACCAATCACTCAGACCCAAATCAGGCTACTTAATGCCTGTGCTATGCTATGAGTACATACTATAGGCAAAGGGATATAGATAGTTACATACTATCATAGTTTACATAGATAGACTATCCGGCTGTCAAAATATATATCTCAAATAATTTCCAGACTCATTGAAGACAGCCATCTAAAGAAATATAAAACGACAATTGGTTCTTTGAAAAATGTCGATAAAGGATTTCACTTTAAAGAAAACTTGTTTGAAAATAGATGAATACAAATTTGAGAGTTGTACGGTCTTCGGCTTTGTGGGGGCTAGCTTTGTATGGCACAATTTCCACTTTTACACAGTTCTATAGATTTGTAAGCAACGGGGAAAACTTTTTGGGGGTCCGCTGAATACTTGAAAAGAAGTGGCTAAGGAATATTATTCAGGTATATTGTATACTGTATAGAGTCTACAGTTTAGACCGAAAGCTTGCATTTTCTCCATACTGTGCCATCAAACTTTCATCGTCTTTTATTTAACTTTAAATAAATAGGATATGTAAGCAAATTTACAAGGGAAGTGTGTTAGGGCAAGTCGGTCGAGGGCGCCCTCGTAGAACTATATCGACCAGATCGGAGATGTACAAAATAAAGCTCAAATTAGGAGTACCCGAAACCGTCGAGCGTGTATGACGAGAGTGATGAATGTGAGTGCAGCGAGAGAAGTATGTCAGAATAGAAACGAATGGCGCTCTGTTGTATCTGCCTACCCCGCAGGGAATAAGGCGTGACGGTTATGTATGTATGTAAATAAAGTTGCTAAAAAGTGGTTGTTAGGGCACTCCTCTTGCTACAGCTCTCGGTTTTCATTTTAATTACCGTAGAAATCTGCAACATTGCCTATATGATGCAACTTTGCCTGAATTGAAAAACTGCTATTATTTACCAAACGGCTATGTATTTTTATGATTGGGTAGGTAAACGGTATTTCTCCTTTTACCCAATCATAAAAATACATAGCCATTTGGTAAATAATAGCAGTTTTTCAAATCAGGCAATGTTGCAGATTTCTACGGTACTAACAGGGATACTTACTGCAGGGATTTGACAGGTGTCAAACGTAAATTAAACGCGTATTGCCACTATGGCTGTATAGTACCATGGCTGCCGGCCACTATCCGGGGATGAATCGTGACGAATCCGTGACGACACAGTGATGTACGATGGACTAGAGCCGTAAATATTTGTTGTGGCGATGGTGTGCATCAAACGAAAAATAGTCACTGTAGCATCGGCAAGCTTGCGCGGAGGCATGTTGAAATGGAACAATGACGCGCTTTAAATATCTGTATATTGACAGTTTGCATGAGAAATTATATCAAAACGAATCTAATAAGAGTCTTATTGGAATAAACACCAGGTTAAAGTGTGTAGCTCGATGTTGCCAGACTGCCTTTTCTTTTACCAAACACTTCTGCAAGTGGTATTAAAACGGGAGGTTTCCTTTTTTTTTAAGTTGGTTAGGTTATTAGCATACCCCGTTATCAGTGTTGCAGATTCATTGAAACTAAGCCATAGAGTTGTCGCACAACATTTATTTCACTGTCATGTCACTACATGTGACATATTGGAAGGTACATAAAAATGTTAATGTTAGAAAAATGTTTTTACATGCAAACTATCCAATTTATATAATATTTTTAGTTGTCTGAATAAATTATTAATATTTTTTCTTGGCGTTAAATTTTGTCGCCTATTACTGTATAAAATCCATTTTAAATATGATACCGACCGCTCCACTTCTAAATAAATCAAAATTGACAAATAAATGACGTAACCACCTATTATGAATTTTAATTACGGGCTGAAAAGAGGTTTTGTTTTCTTTTAAATCTTAAAATTTATAAATAAAAAGGTGAATAAAAATATGTTTATTTAAAAGAAGGCACATATTAAAAAATAGATGTGCAGTGCCATCCCTGGCTTTTTCAATGGATTTGCAACATTGATAACGGGGTATGGTTATTAGTAGGTAAACCGTGTGGTATCCGGATATAGAATAACACCTCTCCATTTCTCCCACCGAAGTCGTAAGAGGTGACTAAGGATATTTAAAAAAGAGAAAGGCAATTAAGGTATATTTTAGGCATAGAGGACAGAACCAATAGAGAAACAATGTTGGCCACCCAGGCCCGCAAAAGGTTACTTGATTTCAACTTACTAACGTCTACCGTCACTGTCTCAGAAACTGTACAGAGCCAATAACCGTAGAGAAAAAGGCACTAGCGTTACGCGTGATCTTGGGCCGGCCAATACGAGGACAGCGATCGCTTCAATTGTTTGGCGGAATCTTCTCCGAACAACTAAAATTACATTAGTACTGTACGGGGTCTGTCCTCTATGATTTTAGGGGACAAGCTAGAAAACTTGTCACTATAATACTTCTTGAATTAGTACCTAAAAATATGGTTCAAGTGGCTACGGAACGGAAATTGTGCTCTGCCTATCCCATCAGGGAATCTAGACGTGATGTATGTATGTAACATTAGTTCAGCAGATGAAGCATAAAAAATGTAGAATGACTCTTTGACATGGTAATATTAGTAAAGATTATTTAATGACATGAACTAATTTAAACTTAATGAAGTAAATCAGCGGCGATTGTTCGGTGATTTTGCCCTTCTCTTGCGAGCGGTTGACCGGCCGTAATGCCAAGTGTGCCACAATGGGACCGCGACCTTGCGGGGTACAACTTACTAGCGGTAGCGGTGTTTTGTTCCCCATATAAAAAGTTTAGTATGAGCATACATACATACATATCCTCACGCCTGTATTCCCAAGAGGGGTAGCCAGAGCACATGAATTCAAAAAACCAGTGCCACGTTTAGCGTTCACGTTTAGTATGAGCAATGGCCAAGTAAAGAAAAAAAGAAAGAAAACATTTATTAACACAATTTTACGCATGTTGTTGATCCGATCTAAAAATTGGCATTAAACAAGCACCAACTTAATGCTGTTTGTGCAAATTAAAATAATTCAATTATGTGTCAAATAGAGCCAAAAAGCCGCAATCAGCATGGTATAACTATAAAAAATACGGACATGTGTTGACGAAACTTGCCGTCGATTTTGGTGACAAATGAAACTGCTTACGTTACACTCATTTCATCTACATATAAGCCACTTTAAATATCCTAATAATAAATTTCACCGCGACTTTATTATGTTGGTACTTTTTCATTTCAAAACCTTACGAGTATGTGGGAAAGACACCAATAGAGAGATCTCTCTCCAGGCAGATGTTATGCCCGGGGACGAAGTCCACAGAGAGAAAATAGGAAGTGGTATTTATGAAACCGATCATCAAAATTTCGTTGGCGCGGTGTAGGATTCTTTTAGTTCCTCAATTCGACGATGAGTGGCGCTAGTGTGCTACAAGTATAAACTGCTGTAGTCTTATTCCGCGCTCTCTTGTCCCATGGCCCACCAGCTTCAGCTGAAAGAAACAAAATTACTCCCCATTCAACTCTATTGAGCGTAATGTATAATTGAAGAATTTTCCTCTAACGGGGTTGCGGAGGTTGACACGCGAGTTCTCTTTAAAGTTATTTCCAGATCAAAGGACCAGAGTACCATGCTTCCGAAAGGTCGGCGTTATAATGACACTAGCTTTCCGCCCGCGGCTTCGCCCGCGTGGAACTCGGTTATATTGCGGTATATAGCACAACTATAAGAAAAATTCTCGTTTCAAACGACACACAGCGCCATCGATCTATCATCTATCGATCGGTCATCGATCGATATCGATCGGTCATCGATCGATATCGATCTATCAAGCAAACTATATTTTTGTTTGCCCTAGGAAACATCAATTTTTCCGGGATAAAAAGTAGCCTATTATTTAATCCTGACTTCTATCTTTACGTCTGCAAAATTTCAGAGCAATCGGTTCAGTAGTTACGGCGTGAAAGTGGAACAAACAAACAAACAAACAAACTCACTTTCTGATTTATAATATTAGTAAGGATAATTAGATTGAAGTGAGTATTATCGCTACTTATTTTAATATAGCGACATTCAATTATTTTTGTAAACAAAAAGTGACACTAAAAAATTTTTTTTAGTAAGAGTTACTGATGAGGGTGCTTACGCGAAGAATCATGTTTCCTGCGGCTCGGTACCGACCATTGCAGCGTCAACTTGTATAAGTAATAAGTAATAGGTAAATCTGAAAGCTGTTTTTTTTAATAAGCGCAAAAGTAAACATAATTAATTCATAACTAACACTAACATTATTTTTACCTTATTTTATTTAAATAATTAAAACTACATGTAACTTAACTAAAAACTAAACTATATTGAGAAATGTACACCACTGCCTACCCCTCTTGGGAATACAGGCGTGAGAATGTGTGTGTGTGTGTGTGGACACCACCGAGGCATGTTCCCGTAGATACTGGCAGCGTTTCCTCACTTTACGTGCTTTATTTATCAGTCAGCCACGGTATTGATTTATAGCTAAGTATATAAGTATGTAGATTAATTAAACTGTCAAACTTTGGAAAGTTTTCTTTTGTATACCTACTCTGTCCGATCGGACAAAATAATACGGATTCTTCGACGCTTGTGCCATTATTGTTCCTTCCTGTTCGCGGTTCTGCACAATATTCTCCACTTCTTTAAAAAATGTATAGAATCGCTAATAGGAAGTAAAGAATAATGTCTAATAATCCATCTCCATTTCTTCCGTGAATGTCGTAATAGGCGACTAAGAAAATAGGTTTAGGTATGTTGTAGGCGACAAGTTAGCAACCTGTCACTATTGTACCTCTTCCATCTTTGCAAACCTAAAACTACGCTAGAAGTTGCTGCGAAGCGTGATAATCATGGTTTTGACTATGTCACGTTTCATGAGCTCTGCCTAACCCATTTGGGAACACAGGCGTTTTGTGTGTATCATTTTCCTTAATTCTTAGCTTAATCCTTATTTATTAGCGCTATAAGAGCTCTTGATTAAAAAATGTAATCTTGTTGAACTCCTGCTGGCTACGTAATGAATACTGCCAGCTGTATAACGGTTGCATGGTTAATATGGCTCAATAAGAACTAGCTGTACAATAGCTGTATAAGTTAATGTGATTCGTGCAGAGGGGTGTCGCGGTTAAATCATAGAAGGGAATGGCCATTCACTGTGTTGACATGTAATTTTTAAAACGAAGTAAAGAATAGTGCTTCAAGTCGCTGAATTCCTATTACCTACTATTTTAAAAGCCAATTTAAAGCTTATCTTTGTCTCTGTTACGTTTTTGCGCTTTGGCTGCTGAACGGATTTCGTTGGGATCAGGAGGAAGGATTGAACGTTATCCCGAAAAATGCTAAGTTCCCGCCGGATGTTTAGGTGCATTCTTCGCTAAAGTCACAGCCAATACATACTAGTATATTAAAATGATTGCTGCACTGTCTAACCAGTTGATATCTATCCCACAGTAGACAGTTGTCACAGTAATCATTAATTAATTTAATCGCTGAATCATTTATTTCATAATCATGGTTAGTTACATTGTCAATATTAATCCTACACACTTAAATTGTTAATCAATTAACAAAACGCATTTGTCGAGCAACGACACTTACTGCAAATACGTTCTACTGTAGGTCAGGAAACAGGTATCAAAAGTATCTAAAACACACCAAAAACGAAGGTAGGATAACGTCCAAAGACATGTTCCATTTTGGAAATGGGCCAGTGTTTTTTATCGATTCCGTTAGACAATGGAAGCGCGACGAGTGACACAATAGTTTTGAATGGCACCGATGTAGATTAGGCATGGCACCCCTACTGCTCGGATATTATCGAGCTTCCACGATTACATCGCTGAGGACAAAGTTTTTGATCTTTTAAAGTATACGTAGGAATAAGTAGGTGGATGGCGAGAGTAGTCTTCTAATAAGGTCATGTTTTCTGAAGAGCGAGAACAGAGTGACTAGAGTCTTTGGAGAGTAAAAAGTAAACCGCTTTTTACATACTTATACACGGTGACTTATAATCCGTGATCAGGTACCACTTTTTCTAACTCAGTAATTGATGGCGATCACGCTGAACTCGTAATTACATGAAAGAACTTGTTTTTTTTTCAAACTTATTTTAATTTTGAGATAATTTTTATCCTAAAATCCTTGTCACTCTACTAATTTGTATCTAAAAGCTTATAACCTCTTTACAAATTTACTGGCAATTGATAATTTATGAGTAATAGCTTGTAACTGTCATTGTCATATTGCATAAACAAAGAAGTATAAAGTTGCGACCACACCAATACTTAAAAAGCGATGAGGGTACGAATTCGCAGTGACCTCTCTGTTTTTGACACATGCTCGCCGTTTTTTAAGCATTGGTGTGGTCGCAACTTTAAGATCCGTCAAATTTCCCGCCTAGCGATGCGATGGCACATGACGTCGTCATGTTCATGTAGGATGACCATGTGTATTCAGTGGTAAATCTTTTCAATTAAGTTTTAACTTTTAATTAATTAAACATAGAAGGAATTGCGTGAGACCTCGCTTAATAAGTTCAATTTAGGGTATATGTTAATATTTTCGGGTTCCTGATCACGGATTAAAAATCACCGTGTATACATCACGTCTGTATTCCCAAATGCGTAAACAGAGCTTACAACACGTCCATGACTACGTGACTATTCGACGTTTCGCAGCCACTTCTAGCATATTTTTTTGCTTAATATTGGGTACTTTGAAATTGGCGTTTTGTATGAAGATTTCAATGACATTTGCGTTTTTACAATTATTTAGCAACTAAAAATGATAGCATTGTAAAACTTATGTCCATGTTTAAAGACACTTCTAAACTAACTAGGTATGAGAATCAATTTTAATAAAAAAATGGATTAATTATTGCAACCAAAAACATACATAATACCGCAAGCATAAAAAAAAACTTGATTTTCAAAATCTTTTTTTGTGGGTTTATTAATACAATTTTTCGGATTTATGGAGTCAAAATTTGCACTACGAAGGGAAAATATTTTGTAATATTGAGTAGATAATATATTTTTTATGTTATGGAAGTTGCGATATGGTTAGAAGCATGAAAGAAAAATCGCCAATTTCATAGGCAAGGACTTAATATGTGCAACAATGATAGGATCCTAGTCTGTCACCTAAATCATACCAATCGCCTCTTAAGACGCCCAGGAAAGAAATGGAGAGATGATATTGTAAACCCGACACCATACGGGACAGCGCTTTTTTGTGGGTTAATACCATTTGATTAACACATTTTCTTCTTGTCGCGTCTCCTTAGCATAAAACAGTATCTATATTATTTACGACCCTTTTCCATCACAGTTGTCAACACGCACGGGACAAAATAACAACACAAAACAGTTGAATGACCCTTCAACACATTTCCAAACTTGAAAAAAAATCGCCTGGTAACAATATACTCGTATGTACCTTCCCTGCTTGCTATGGTGAATAAGCCTACCGTTTATTGACACCCTACAAACATGTTTACAAACAAAATGAGGCATTGTTCATCACAAAACCGCAAGCGAGTCGCAGGCACAGGCGACGACCGCAAACAAGTTAAGTTCAAATAAGAAGACGTTCTTGTCTATGCCCATTGTTACGGGGAATTACCTTGTCATCACTCGTCAGTTATAGAGGAGTATTTTAAATGTATGATGCTTTTAGATTTTTGAGAAGTTGCTCGTTGATGTGGAAGAGTTGCGAAATCTTTGAATTACAGCTGAACCAATATTTTGTAAGGCTTTTTCAAGAGGGCGCTGTTTTTGAAATGTATGACGTAACCTTTTTAAGTAATTAGTATCAAGGGAATTTGAACACGACATGTGACACAACTTGGTTTTGAACTTTTAAGTAGGAATAAGTACGTGGATGGCGGAGTGAGTAGAGTTTTATATTCAGTTGAAATTCAGCTGTTTTCACTTAAGTTGCTCGTAAAGTAGATACACCAAGCCTTAGAAGTGGGAACAAATTATAGAATTAGTGGAAGATTAAGCGAATTAAGTAAGTTTCCTGCATAAAAGGGTTATTTGTTTCTGAGAATGGTTTGGATGCCGATTAAAATTTATTAATTACCTATAAAGTTGAAAACATTCTATTGTGTACTAACTACAATGAATTTCGAATTTCCATTCCGTTTGTGTGCGTTATGAAGCAAAATTATCTCTGCATCTATAGAACTCACATGCATTACTTTAGAACAGAGGTACTGAACATTTTTTTTACATGTGCCACAAACACTTTTTAGTCATGTCGCGGGCCGCAAGCAAAAATAATTTAGGGGTAAAAAATGGTTCTAGCATATTTAGTTTTAGTTTTTTTACCTCTAAATTATTCGCTGCCACCTGCGAAGCGTGAAAATAGTCATGGTTTTGTCTACTTCACGTTTTGTGTGCTCTGCCTAGCCTACCCCATTTGGAAACAAAGGCGTGATTGTATTTATTATTTTATATGAATTTATTAAATAAAAAGTTTTCTAAATTATTTTTTTCTGGACTTTTCTTTACCGACGCGTTGTGAATGGGCGCGAAATTCAAAATACTTTATAATCACCTGTAACAGCGAGCTGGCTACTGATAAAGTCCCAGTGGGCCACTTGCGGCCCACGGACCGCAGGTTGAGTATAGCTGCTTTAGAATCACATTATAGCAAGTATCCATAACTTACTTACGTACAGTCACGCCTCTTTCCCACAGGGGTAGGCAGAGACCACTTTGTTCCACTGGCTACGATCCTGACCTGACGTACTTCTTTTGCTTCATCCACATTCATTAGTCTCTTCATACATGCTCGTCGATATCAGGTACTCTTGTCCATAACTTACGACCATCCATTCCATTCCATCTGTTTACCCTGAAGTTGCTAAACGTGGCACTGGATTTTTTGAATTCATGTGCTCTACCTACCCCCTTGGGAATACAGGCGTGACGATATGTGTATCCATAACTGTCCGCATAACACGTATCCATTTAATTACGATATCAAACATCAATGTAGTGTAATTAATCCAGCGTCCGCCATCACCGCGTCCGATTATCACGTTCTAGTATGACAGGCCGTTACTACTCCAATAATGACATCTACATTGTGTTGCGATGTCTTATTTGTCGACAATGCCATCCTTTATGTAGCAAACAATCGCGTTGCTGATGAATTTCGGTCTATGTCTGCGTCGCGTCTTTGTGCCAGGGAGGCCTCAGTGGACAATACAATGGAACAAAAGTTGCTCAATGGCGGCAAGCACCTAATACCCTAGCCCTCCCTCCATTGTTTCGGGTAATGTTCGACTTTTATGGATATTTTCAATGGATCGCTATAATCTGGAGAATGAAGTTGCGAACTTGTCTATTATCACCTATATTGGAAGTGCTTAACGAACTGCCTCTACGAATGTTCTATTGTTCATTTTTAGCGATTCATTTGCGTGGTTTTCTATGTTGCTGTTACTTCGATGGGTTAGGTATCGGGTTATTTATCCAATATTGTTTATTATTATTCACATATATTTATTTTCATCTTAGGTTAGATTTTTACAATGCTTATATAAAAGTAATAAAATAAAATAAATTACAAAATATACAAATATTATAAAAACCTAACCTAGGGAGCCGTCGGTAACGGGGCAGGACCCAAGCTACCGGCGGTTAGGGCTGCAGAGTGAGGAACCTCCTGACGATGCGCGCCGTGTCAAGGAGTACTGCCTTCTGTATCAGACCCTTGAGCCAACCGTCTAGCGAGAGTCTCCTAAGATGGTGGTCGAGACTCTTCGCTATGAGACCGTTTGCTGAGACGACTATCGGTACAATGATCGTCGAATCCACATCCCACATGTCGGTCACCTCGTGAGCCAAGTCAAGGTACTTGCTGAGTTTGTCCTTCTCGGCCTTCACGAGGTTCTCGTCATGGGGGATGGTGATGTCGACGAGCACTGCACGGCGCTGTGATCGATCTATTATCACGATATCAGGCTTATTGGCAACAATAGTCCTGTCCGTGATTACAGATCGATCCCAGTAGAGCGTAGCACGACCATTCTCAAGAACTGGCGTCGGTGTGTATTTGTAATACGGCACTTCAGATTCTACAAGGCCGTATTGAAGAGCAAGTTGCTGGTGGATAATTCTGGCTACTAGGTTATGTCTGTGCAAGTACTCTCCGTTGGCAAGATGAGAACAACCGGAAATAATATGCCTGATTGACTCACCGGGACGGTGGCATGCCCGACAAATGTCGACCGTACCGTCCTTCAGGATATATTTCCGGTAGTTATTCGTCTTGACAACCTCATCAGCAATTGCACAGACAAAACCTTCGGTTTCCCCAAAGAGGTTGCCGAAGCGTAGCCAGTGTACCGACGCGAGCAAATCTACATCAGGACCATTCAGGGTCCGGTAGAAGCGCCCGTGCAGCTCCTTGCTCTTCCATACGTCCATGCGATCCTCAGTGCTCAACACCTTAGGTTTACGCCAGTTCTCAGTAGCCAAGGAGAGCGGTGTGAAGTTTCTGTCAACTGCCACAACATCGCGATGCATCCCGCACTCATTGTGAAGGAAGTATTCCCTGAGGCTGCACATCTCGCGGTTGTGGAGGTTTTTGGCATTCAAGATACCTCGACCGCCACATTTCCGCGGGATGTACAGTCTCATAACAGATGAGCGCGGGTGCAACATGCGATGTGTTGTGAGCAGGTGACGGACTCTTCTATCCAGGGCGTCCAGCTCAGTCTGAGTCCACTTGAGTACGCCAAAGGAGTATGTGAGGAGTGGTATTACCCAGGCGTTTAGAGCTCGGATCTTGTTGCCGCCAGACAAAAGACTATTTAGTACTTTTGTTACGCGGCAAAAGAAACGCTCCGAAACCGCCTGTTTAATATCACTATCCACGATACCCAAAGACTGTGACATACCCAAGTATTTGTAGGTTTCAGCTTCTGAGAGAGACTTGAGAGTTATTGTCTCAGAAAGTTGTAAATTCGTAGAATTTACAAACTTCCCCCGTTGTACATGCATGACCGCACACTTGTCAACACCAAATTCCATCTTGATCCCGTTACTAAAAGCTTCAGTAGTCTTTAGTAACTTTATCAAGTCTTGGCTTTTTGGTGCAAACAGTTTCAGGTCATCCATATACAATAGGTGAGAAATAATCTCACCCCCTCTCAGAAGCCGACAGCCTAGCTTGGAATCCCTCAGTAGAGTACTGAGAGGGCTCGAAGCCAGACAGAACCACAAAGGACTCAGACTGTCGCCCTGGAAGATGCCTTGCTCAATCCTTATGAAGTCCTGCGGATCAATGGGTTATTTATCCAATATTGTTTATTATTATTATCATTAAACGATTTTAGCATCTCGCAAATTGTTCACTTTCTAAAGCCACTCTTGGAAACTCAAAATTTCCCAGTTTACCTACTCATGTCAGTATCATCATGCTAAAATTGATAAACATAATTGAACCACTTTACAAAATGGTTCAAGCACTTATATTTCAATACGAAAAAAAAAAGATGTTTCGTACTCAGAATCATGGGCGCTTTCCATACTAGTTGAAAAAAAATTGTCCCCAATTTTTCAAACACATTTTAGGGTTAAATTTTAAATTGCATTACTGCCATGCAGTCAGTATAGAAAAAAGTAACGGAATGGATTTATTTTTGATTTGAATGGATTGAGGTATGTTTAATTTTAATAAAAAAATAAACCAAATACTATTTCCATCGCTTAACAAAGTTACGATTAAATCAATTCGTTGCCGTCTGTCCGTGCGCGCATTGAAGTTGCCCGTTCCGTTCCACGCAGAACAGAACACCACAGATTATATACAGTGAGCACAATAGTGAATAGTACAGATAGCTCATAATGCAGTTTGCCGATGTTGAAAGCGACCGCCACACTTCCCTCGATCGGATTTTCCCCGATAATCGTGACAAAAGAACTTTGCAGCGACTCGCGTGCGCTATTCTATGGCGCGACGCATACGGTCCATTCATAACGCCACGGACGAGAAAGTTATCGCTAGATGCTGTTTATTCGATCACAAAGGATTACAGGGTAAACAAACGCCGTGCGAGGATGTTGAGTAGTGTCCGTGTTTTTATTATTTAGAGAAATAACAACCAAGTCAGGTTTGCATTGTTTTTTTAAATTCGTAAACTTTGCCAAAAGTGTTCAAGCCTCTCAATTTCGGGTGGTTTGGGTATCTTAATCACAAACTGCATAGCGACTGCCATCGATCGGTCTGTGGTCGGTGCTTTACGTCGGCCTCGGGTCGGTCAGTCAAATGCTCTGTCAAGACGCCTGAAAATGTCGGGTAGTCTGTCCCGCACGCGTACTGTACTTTGCTAGGCTTAAAGACGTCAATTTGCAAGGGAGATCGACAAAAGGTTCTGCAGTGGGTTACAAATCAATTGGTTCGACCGTATTAGTAGGCACCCGGTCTTTCTGTCGTCTGTAATTTTCTCTCACCAAATATTACCCATTCCGACCAGAAAAGTTTTCTAATAGTGGAAACTTTCCACGCAAAATATCAAACCAGCTATTTTAAAACGCGTCTCTATACCGACGACTTTAAGAACAATGCAATTTCTCCCACCAAAGATTACCTTTGACCAGAAAAGGTTCTTAATAGTGGAAAATTCTCACCAAAATATCGAACCAGCTATTTTTAAACGCTATATCAGCCAGGACTCGAGTACAAAGCCGGTACAAAGTTACCCTCGCATAAAGGGCCCACAGTTAAGGTGACCGCAAGTGAATGCGAGCGCTCGAGCGGCAGGATTGCAGTCCCAGTGAGTCCTCTATAGTCCATTGTGATGCCGAAACCATTACACATTAGGAAACTACGGCTAGGTCGCCTTTGAATAAGAATAGTCTGTGGGTACTACGTGTGTTGGAGTTTGAAAGGATAGGCGACGATGTAGGCTACTTTTCTTACATCGATTTTTTTAAATCACTAGATGTTGCGACTTTGTAAGCGTATTAGCAATCTAAGGTATGCATTCTACCGGTATAAAAAGTGCCTAATTTTAAGAAAAATGGTCCAGCTTTCACATGAAGAAGTAACAAAATGACGACCGTAACGCGGGTAGTTCTGCGCCTGTATTAGTTTCGTCGAGCACGAACACTATCGTAAACAGAGCAGAGGCGCACAGTGCGCGTTTGGCAGCAGCCGCTGCGGCTCCTAGGTGAAGGGTAACGGATAAAACCGAAATATGTCGGATGTTTAAGATGAAGTTACCATAATTGTTTCATTATGTTTTAAAATCTGTCGAAAACCAAGTAAAAAATGCCTTTGACGGATTATGATAGGGATGGTTTCAACTTAAAGTCAATGGCTTTTGGATATGTCACAAAATGCAAAAATATACTAAATATTTACTACTTACAGTGTTCGGTCAAGAAGTTTGCACGTCGGTCTTTGGATAGATACAGTTGGTTTACCTAGGCAACGTAAATAATAGTGAGAATTCGCCGAGAAGGCCGATATGCAATTTAGTAAAATGTTGTTTTAATCACTTAGTGGAGCAACATTAAACAGATAGAAAGTAGCCTATTACCTCCTTGGCTTACCTATTGCGGCTTTTGTTCACTGTCTTCTTACATTTGCGCTAACCTTTCCTTATATGGTTCATCATCATCATCATCAGCCTATATACGTCCCACTGCAGGGCACAGGCCTCCTCTCAGTATATGGTTACTTAGTGTTGATTAATTAAAAACCATTGCATTTCCACAAGTATGAATCTCGCAACACTCAACGGACTTCAAATGCATTTTCCAATCCGCAGCAGGTAGCTACTAAATAATATATAATTTTAGTGAAGCTATTTTTAATACAGTAAATATAAACTTTGTTTTAATCAATAAAACCAATGAAATGCTGAAAATGTGGCAAGGAAACGCGATTGTCGTGGTTTTGTCTATATAACCTTTTGTATGCTCTACCATCTTACCCCATCAAGAACACACGCATTTACCTATGAATGTACAATACCTACTGGAAAAAACTCAGCTGGAATAAACAAATTAACTACCATCCCTCGAGTTCCCAGGACCAAACATACCAGTGGATATGGTAAAATAAGGAATCCACCGAAATGCACCATCGAAAGAGGGAAGCTTTCGAAATGAAGTGCAGAGCAAACACTCAATTTGCGTTGGACACATTTTTGGGGGACAAACAAGGGATGTATCCGGTTCCACATTTTTGTTACATTTTCCTCCTTGACAATAGAAATTTCTAATATCTAACACAATGCTGGGACGAGAACGTGGCTTCCATTTAGCTCCGTGGCGTGAATATTGTATTTCTGGACACTTCAGCCTAATGTGTACGTAATTTTTGTTTGCCGCATCGATTTCGACGCGTAGTTTTTCTTGAATTCACTACCTCAGTGCATCTGTGTGGTATTGCCGTTCGGTAATCATCGGCTATCATCGGAGTCTTTAAATTACACTTTAATAGGTAAGTACCACAGTTCCATGAAACTTAAATAAGTTATTGGTAATTAATATTATAGCTGAGCGGCAAAGAAAATAGAGGCACTATAGGTAGAGTACATCTTATAATACGACACACCTATTTTCTCTCTACCTTTTTATATTGTATGATCCAAATTTTAATAATAATATTGTATTGTATTGTAATTGAGTAAACCTTTGAAAAACTTGTTTAACTTAACCCTAAAAGAGTAACGGCAATAGATCAACAAACCCTGCGGCGTAGAAGATTAATGCATTCGGGAAACAATTATGGGCGGTGTGATACGGGGGCTATCGGTGCGGAATTCCGGCGATATGAGAGATGATCGCCACACGAGAGATGATCGCGACATGAGAGATGGTCACAGGATAGCGGGTGTCTTACAAGGGCAATATTACAAACAACTCAGTTTACAACTCACCTAAAGGTCTTGGTCATAGTAACCATGACCTTTAAGTACCTACCCAATTTATCGCTTCTTCAAAATAAATCCGTATTTCCCTAACTTTCGGAAGCGATAAGCAAACGGTCTGCATGGGGAAACCTGTCACGATAGCAATATCTCAAATGTTTACTTTATAAATTCTTGAAAACAACACATACTTAGACAAATACCGTCACACCTCTTTCCCACAGGGGTAGGAAGATACCACTTTGTTCCAATTGCTACGATCCTGACACCTCTTTTGCTTTATCCACTTTCATTAGTCTCTTCATACATGCTCGTCTGTTTCGGGTACTCTTGACCTGACCTGTTTCTAAAACGTCCCTATTTGGTCACAGTGGTTCAAAACAATCACGATTGAAGATTTAGTACCTAGATAGGATGAGCTAAGCTCAGGAAATTTGTCTCATTTTAGTCGTTGTTTGTGTTTACGTTGCACCAATATCATATTAAATTATTTGTCTGAGTTATCATACGAATGTAGACGATTCGTATTAATTAAACAAACTCGTGATTTTTTATCGAAACTAGCTTGTACAGCTCATTCCACAAACTATTTTGGTCTCTTTCTCCGATCAGAAGGTTCAAGGAAGGTTCTCTCGAAACAGGGATGATCCGCGGACAAACTAACATCGTGCCGGCTATTATCCGTAGTATAACACAGTAGATTACTGTAACATCAGGTCACACGTTAATAGCAAATTATTGATATACGGCACAAGTCATTGTTCAGGGTTATAATAGGAAAATCTGTCAACACGCGAACAATGCAGGAAGTTACATGGATCAGGAATTAGCAGACATTGTCCCGCACAATGGCGCCGTGATCTCATTAGACACGATTACTATTTCATGAACCTTGTTGGCTTGAATTGGGTTTAACTGGTTTTTACTGGAAGACTAACAAGTTTTTGATTTATAAGTTCTTGTTTTACGTGTGGTGTCGGGTGAAAAACATCTCTCCGTTTTTTCCGTGGATGTCGTAAGAGGCGACTAAGGAAATAGGTTAGGGTATACATATGTACATAGGCGACAGGCTAGCAACCTGTCACTTTTATACCTGCAAGTTAAAAACTAAAAATATTCTAGCAGTGGTAACGAAACGTGAAATAGTCATGGTTTTGTTTATGTAGCGTTTTGTGTGCTTACCCCTCTTGGGAATACAGGTGTAATGTATGTATGAGTTCTTGTTTGTAGTTTTTATACGACAATTGAGGTTACAAACAAGAGGGAGATTGGATATTTATATGGGAGTGTAGGTTGTAGATAAAAACATCTTGTTTAATTTATCCGCCGAAACATAGCAAACATATAATTTTAAACTTAGTTTGCGATTCCAAACGTATTTTTGTCGCTATCTCAATTTGATATCCTTGGTTTTGTTACGACTAATTTCGAATAGATAACTGATACGGAACCCTTTTTGTGCAAGTCCGACTCGAACTTGGGCGGTTTTTCAATAAGAAATATGGGACCCTAAATATTACAGAATATACAGTTGTGACCGCAATGATTTGCAATGAAGCCGTCTGAAATAATAATTTAAGTATGAAATAGGGCTTAATCGTTTGGCAACTAGCTTAAAAAATATTTTAACGGTAGTTTTGCTGTCTTTTTTTCATTTGTGAACCTGAATTTCTGTCCTCGTATCTTTTAATAAGTAATACAATCTATGATTAGACTAAAACCAGCATCTTCCTCTTTATTAATCCAGATAAAGACAATCAACAGCAACAATGCCCTCATGAACCATCGGCTTCCCATTATATGACTACATCATTTGTTTTCATACAACGCTGACTGAAATTGTGATCCATCAAGAGTTGAATAGCATAGCACTGAATAGTTGGTGGGTGGTACACGACCAGCCACGGGAGGCCCCCGCGTACACCCCTGAAAAGTCCTTTGGTATGGGATTTCTTTGGGAACGAGAAGCTCGGAGGGTTCTAAACATGCTGGTGGTGTTTGACTATTGTTGTTGCTTCGGATTCGAGTGCGAATTGTCACAGGCAGCGTCGAGCGATATCATCGATCGCTTATTATTCAACTGCCTACTATTTAATGGATGATTCATTTGCATTAACAGTTTTGTTGACGGTTTTTAGGGTTCCGTACGTAAAGGTAGAAAGGGACCCTATTACTACTACTATTACTAGTCTGTCTGACACCAGACTGTCTCCCAAGAACCACCTCGACAGTTATTTTTTTTAGAAATTAGTAAATACCTAATACTTTTCTTCGATATTAATAAATGGCAACAGGTCCCCCCCGTGTGGTGTCGGGTTAGAATAACACCTCCCCCTTTCTTCCCGTGGGTGTCGTAAGAGTCGACTCTGGGAAAGGGTTAGTGTATTGTGGACGATGGGCTAGCAACCTGTCACTGCAATATCACGTTTAATCATCTGGTTACCCTGAATTTGCTAAACGTGGCACTGGATTTTTGAATTCATGTGCTCTGCCTACCCCTCATGGGAATACAGGCGTGAGAGTATGTATGTATGTATGTATGTATCTATGCAACAGGTAGGCACTTGTGTGTGGTAAGGAATTCTTCGAGCTCGCACTTGGCCGGCTTTTCGCTGACTGGGAACCTTTGAATTTGTTTTACTTTCCCGTCTGTTAATGCTATTGACTTTATTTTGTGCTGACAATATTGAGGTACGTCTAGTCATGTTAGGAAGTCCCTGCACAGTAAAAATAGGTACACTTCACTTTTATTTTTGGTCATTGTATGGATTTTCGTGAACTATGTCCAAGGAAACATTTTTCTTAAGGACTCGTTTATGGAGACGCGTAGAGTCGAGCGTCGGTCACGTGGGGAGGCGCGACTTGCATTAGACTCAAACCTAAGGAGTTAGTTACATAGTTATACGTATGAGAGCGTTTAAGCGTTACGCACAGCCAGACGCCACACTGTACGAAACGCGCGACGCGCCGCGTCTCCTAACATGAGGCCTAAAGAACAATCTAAGTCTCTATAAAGCCTCAACTGTACATATTCAAAATACACACAAAGTAAGTACACTAATTAGCTAATACGGTTTGTTGTGAAACTTATCCAACATTCACGATCAAAGAGAAAATTTAATACAAGCATGAATCTAGTTAATTTAATTGAAGGACAGCTGATTTCGCTATTATGTTCTCTTCTGTACCAAACCTTGGCCTTCATACATTATTTGAAGTATTCTATGAGTTGTAATTATTAGGATCCCGTTACCAAGGCGTACAAAGGATCTAGGTTGGATTATAACGCCCACCGCTAGTAAGCGAACCATGAAAGGTGTTAATATCTAATTACATTTCGATCCCTAACTTTCCGCGTCTCCAAACTATCTAGCCCGCGCCCAAATGGAAAAGATTTTTTCACAATAGTCGCCGACGTCGGACAATAGATGGCGCTTGATCTTGATAGCGATATGGCAACACTGTCACAATGGCGGCGGCATGGAGGCGGTAATGGCGCGATTGTACTGCTTGGCACAATGCTTTCAGTTGTCACCTCAACAAAGAGAACTCGATATCAGCTACTTGCTCAGCCAAACTGCCGAAGCAAATGAAAACATCGATATCTCGAGATACGGTCCGCGAAAATAGGAATGCGAAATTAAGGGGTCGTAAGTCGTAACACTTGACAGAGTAATGTGTAGACCTGCTTTTCCAAATGCATCACATGTGTTGACTGCGTAAGAAGTGTAATGTAGACAATGTAGTAAAAGGCAATGATACTTTCGCATTTGACTGCATGACAAAGAAATAGATCCTGGTTAAAATAGATTTAATCAACTTTTGTTTAGTAAACTATACCATAGCATATTTTTAATACAAGTACCTTGAATGTCGTCGAACTTCTAGTTTATGAACTTTCCCCACGACACGCACGAGAAGAAACGAGCACGAATAAACTTAGGTACCTGTCATTTTCTTACGTCTCGAGTTAGACAGTGACAGGTGTAGTCTATCTCGCGCCCATCTCCACTCGCGTATTGCAGTGCTAAACCGTCTTGAAGGGTTAAAAAAACGAATTCTTAGCTCATTTAAATTACATTCCTTGATCAATTTATGCGATAAGCAGCGTAGAGTTTCTTTTAATGAAATTGAACACCGTGCTCGGGTATAAGTCGTAGCAGTCCTCAATATCAATCTTGGCCAGAATTTTTGTAGTGGCGGTAAGTTCGCGCACCCCTTTACCTGGGAAAAGCGATACGCCAACTTCTCCCCACTACAAAAAATCTGGCCAAGATCATAGCCGACCACTATGGTCCACTAACGTAACTCTTTGTTTTTCCCGTTCCGCTCAACCTAATCTAAATCAGCGGCTGAACGATGACTTCGCGACGTTAGGTGCGCCGCAGGTCCGAGCCTTTGTTCGGCCATCACAATGACTGGTTAATGAGATCAGATCCAACCACAGATTGGACAAAGGGTTGCCCCCACCCCCGATTTTATTAATTAATTTGTTACAATAGCGCCGAACCTGTGCTTTGTGCAACTATCGTCCATTGTTTGCATTTATCTATCGTTATGCAAAGATGGTGGACCACGGGGGACAAAGGAGCTACTGTTATTAACAGGACTATCCTTACCTTGGTCTGTGAAACTTTGCAGGGAAACTGTGAAATAGGGCTGGGCTACATGTGAAATGAAGTGGGTCCCGCTTCAGAGGTGCAATGTGGTAGCTGGACAGTTTTAGTGACGGGTGCACAGGTACAAATATTCTCGTTATCGATTTCGGCAGAGACTCTTTCTTTTTTTTACGATAAAAAATTGGATTTCATCAAGGCATTTCTTTTTCAAAAAATGAAAACATAACGGGTAATGTTTCAAATTATACAGATTTGATTTTTGTAATGATAAAAAAAAGTAAATTCATAGTTAGGACAGCCATATGTCACGCCTGTGTTCTCAAATGCAGATCATAGTTTTTAGGATCAGGGTGAGATAAAAGAGGTACATAATAGTGACTGGTTGTTAGTTACGACATATTCTAAGTCCGACCCCACTGAGGTAACGGGGTTTAAAAAACAAATACGTTTAATAATTATACCATACAATAAAGAATAAAAAACACGAAATGTAGTTAGTACTGTCAAATACGGCACGGATTTACCTATCCCAACCATCGTGGTCTAGAAATGACTATGAAATATACCAACATCTATTAAGATTTATCGCACTGTGTCATGTCATGGCGCATCACTATAGGTGACGGTCATCCTTAGCGCGTCAGTTAGAAAAAGAAACGGTGAATGCGGTGTTAGCAATCTCGAATTAACTATTGTTTTACGTGGGTAGATTATTGTTATTGTTAGTATAGGTGGAAAACTTATTTTCACGTGTGAGACATTGACTATTCTACACCCGAAAGCACACGTCGGTTTTATTAATTGAAGTCGGTTTAGTCGTCAAGTTACAAGAGGGCAAAACACAACTACATTCTTCGCAGCGGCTTAAAAATAGGGTGGGTGGTCAATTTTACCAGTGGACTAGATAAAACAAACATTTTTAACATGATAATACGGCTGATATACGATAAAACCCGTTCGAGCCCGCCGCAATTGCAGATGGGTATGTCGCGCAATTTCTCTATTGTTTTTGGAGCACAATGAAGTGCTCTCCGCTAAAATAGGAGTTCGGAGTTAGCATATGAATAAAGTGGACAAAGGACCTCCGTCCAGGGAGAGGTTTCATTAATTGTGTTAGCGATAGGGTGAAGCTTGCACGCTGGCGTGATTAAAGAAAAACTTACGGGAAGTTGTTTTAGATTGTTTATATATTTCAATTGAAAGCTTGCGCTTTGGTGCCGTGCCCGTGTGGTGCCGGGTTAGAATAGCACCTCCCCCTTTCTTCCCGTGGGTGTCCTAAGAGTCAACTCTGGGAAAGGGTTAGTGTATTGTGGGCGATGGACTAGCCACCTGTCACTGCAATATCACGTTTAACCACCTGATTACCCTGAAATCGCTAAATGTGGCACTGGATTTTTTAAATTCATGTGCTCTGCCTACCCCTCTTGGGAATACAGGCGTGTGGATATGTATGTATGTATTGCGTTTTGGTTAAGCACTACCATGTAAAGACTTTATTCATACATCAGAAAATACACAGACAAATCCTTGACTATTTCACGTTTCGTGGCAGTTTCTAGCATGTTTTTTTAGGTTTTATGTTAAGATATACATACAGGAATGCATTTTATCAATATTTCATTACCATACCCAGAATCATTAAAAAATATGGAAAACATATACATCATTATATCCCGCCATGTGTATTCCCAAATGGGTTGGCGAAGCATACAAAACGCTACATACTTATTCTAAACTTATTTTACGTTTCGTAACCACTTCTAACATATCTTTTTAGGTTTTAAGTCAAAAGATACAATAGCGTTACGTTGCTAGCCTTTCACTTAAAATATTGATACATACACATACATATTCTCACGCCTGTATTCCCGAATTGAAAAATCCAGTGCCACTTTTAGCAATTACAGGGTAATCAGATGGTTAAACGTGATATTGCAGGGATAGGTTGCTAGCCCATCGCCCACAATACACTAACCCTTTCCCAAAGTCGACTCTTACGACACCCACGGGAAGAAAGGGGGTAGTGCTATTCTAACCCGGCACCACACGGGGGTTAAAATATTGATCCATTTACTTAATTGCCTCTTAAAACATCTCTGGAAGAAGTTGGGATGTGTTATTCTAAACCCGACACCACACGGCGTACCAAAAAAACAACCAACATTTTTCCTAGTCAGACTTAAAACTTCGTTCAACTCCAAAAAGCCGTTTTAAAATTCCGGAAAACCACAGCCTGTAAGAGACTGGCGAAATTCAATTTTAATATTGCAGCGATTGTAGCAGTAAAAGATTGAATTCTGATATGTTCGCCGGCTCGCCGTCCGTTCACCATTCGCCATTCACTCATTCAAAGTCCTCCAGGCGTGTTGTGCAGCGAACAAGACTCGAGTATGATTTAATTCAATGCGCATACTGTTTTGATTATGCTTTACGGATTATACGTGTTATCTTTAGGGGACTTTCTGTTACTTGAAAATGTGGTTTAGTAATAATGAATCCTTAGTAATTTGGGTAAAACTTGAGAATTATTATTTCACAAGCTTGCTCCAAATATCAAAATTCACCAACGGCCACTGCTGAACATAGCATTCCTCTTTGGACTTACATATGCACTGGTTACCGTCTACCGGCAACCTTTTATAAGGTCGTCTGTCCAATTGTCCATCTTGTAGGTGGACGTCATACGCAGCGCTTGGTGATTCGTAGTTTCGATCCCATAGGCCCTCGGCTCGGCGTGCAATTTGGCCTGTGTCAATTAATTATCGTTATTGAGTATCAGTCATTTTGGTATTGACTCTACATAATTACAGGTTGTAGACAAAGAATAAACAAAACACCCTCGTACCTAATACTTCATGTCGCGAAATTTTTAAAAGTGTTTTGTTTTAATTAGAAGTAAAAACATAAACCTGAGGTAGTATATTCATCCCCTTTTTAATTCGAACATTTACTTTTTACAATATTTTGTCTATTACAAATTACAATTCACTAGCCCAGCGATTCGACTTGTGGCCACTCACGCAAAGGATCTTCAGTTCGAAAACCAGGCGAACCTCTGAATTTTTCGCAATTTATGTGCGAAATAGACATTGAAATATTCGAGCTATTCATCGAAGGAAAATATCGTGAGGAAACTTGCACACACGTGTGTAAAATCCCGGATCGCATCGGACTCGCATGGCTACTATAGCCCAAGCCCTCACATACTGAGAGGATGCCTGTTCCCAGCGGTGTGTCGTATTTAGGCTTATTCATTACTATTATGTAATCCCCTTGACCAATAGGCCCAGGGGCACTTAGAGCCCAATAATTAGTCCCAAGTCGTATAATGGCCCTTAAGGAATCGAACGAGTGCCTCATCAGATCAATGAAGACTTTTATACGTCAGCCTTTGATAGTCAAGTAGGTTCGTTTAAAATCGTAAGTAAGTATAGATACTTTCTCGTTGACGCGGTTAAAATGTTCTTGCATTTGTTTTGTGTTTTTTCAACTAATTTATTTCAGACCCACCTTAAAACCTATTAACATTTATCGGCACGGTGACACTGCATTGCTCAGCGAAAGACAACTTTATTTCATCACGTTCATTGTGACCACGTTCTGTGGTGGATCTGAAAACAATTGGTTCGACGGAACAGTACCTCATAAGGTGCAAAGGATACATTATGAAGCAAATTAATATGGGAAGTGTGTTAAGACATTGGTAATATGGAAATGTGTATCAACCAGCTCGGTGACTTCACAAGGAAGGACAAAATTAGAAGTACCTGAAACATTGTTTTATGTGTATGAATTATTTTTACAAAGTACCGAAGTGCTTGCAAGAGCTACCCTTAAATCAATAAAAAAAAGTTGATACATATATTATAGGAAAAACAGTGAAAGGGACTTTCTCTCGCAAGATACTTTTCAGAAAAGTCATTCCATTATGTCTAAAAAATGAAATTTTGCATGCTCGAGCAAATTGTACAGATAGCAGGATAAGCAACCTTTTTGTCTCATTACCATCTATTGACCTGTGATGTATGTACTTGTTCTACAAAAATAAATATTTCTATCAGGCTCGCGCAACTAGGAACAAAAAAAATTTTGTATGGAATTTGGGTGGAAGATTATTGCCATCATACTAAAACAAAACGTCAG
>BHDV01005444.1:32706-94870 GCA_005406045.1 Adoxophyes honmai
TCATACAAAAATTCTGAATTTTTGCAGTTTTTGGTACGGAACCCTTCGTGCGCGAGTCCGACTCGCACTTGGCAGGTTTTTTAACACCAGCCGTGATGGTATGAGAAAAGGACCCTGGTAATGTACAGGGTCCAGATCAAAACCTAAAAATATGCTAGGCTATACGCGTGAACTAGTCATGGTTTTGTCTATGTAGCGCAGTGTATGCTCTGCCTACCCCATTCGGTAATGCACGTATGTATGTAAAAAGGGCTCCGACAGCGTCGGTGCGCGGTCAGCGGCTGCCACAAGGCCGTGTCAAGTTCGAGCCACCCACATATTTCGCTAAAGCGTCGCCGCTACAGTAACAATAATGGCGCAGTCCCCATTGTTTGGGGCCCGTGGCACATTACGCTTTTGTCTCTGCCCTCTCCTGTTCCTCACAATGCGGCCAGGAAACAAGTGAGCCTTTATTTCGCCTCTTTTTGTCTCGGAGTATCGCTGCTTATTGTCTTCATTCGATTGTTCGGAGCTCTTCACAGGGCACATTGTTGTGGACTCCGTCGTTAGTGCTGAGCTTGCGTATGTGCAATGTTCTAAGTGTCTTTTGAATTTTAATACGGCTTTAGAAAGTACCGAGCGCTGTTCCGATTTATATTGTTTATCGAGCTGAGGGGTATTATTCTCAAACGTAACTAACTGTTGTGTGTGGTATCGGGTTTCGAATAACACCATGTCTTCTGTGGATTTCGTAAGAGGCGACTAAGGAATGTTAGGGTACATTTTAGGCGACAGGCTGGCAACCTGTCACTATTATAGCCGCCAACTCAAAACCTAAAAAATATGCTAACATACTACATGTGAAATAGTCATGGTTTTGTCTTAGAGCAAGACGTACAAATTCCGAATCTCAAGATTTCTGAGTTAAAAAATTTAAAAATACTATCGCATTTCTCAAACTTCGTTTCGGCTTCAGTCAGAATTGGACCTTCGGTCGGATACTGGTCATTGGGCTAAACTATCGATAAATTGAATATTGAAACAGGACGTAAGAGGTTTTTAAGTTATTCACTGCTACCGACGCATATATGCGTTTTCATGACCTTCACCCAGTGATGTTTTCCTCAAACGAAACAAATAAAACTCCTCGACGAGCTAGACGTTAAAGGCTAAATCAGACGGTTCATTTTTCTTTCATTTTCGCCTTTCATTCGGTACTATTCACTCGAAATGACACGTCTGAACACGGAATGAAACAAAACTGTCGAATGAATTCACTAGAAAAATGAAGCAATCACTCGGATGAACGTTCATCCGAATGAACCGTCTGATTTCACCTTAATTAGCTGCCACTGCCATATTACACTGAAAAATTGACAAGCTCACATCTAGCTCGTCCAAGTGTTCAGTAAGTTACATTAGAGAATGAAAACACAGTACTACTGTCAAATCGCAGGCATTCAGGTTACGACACAAACTGATACAAGAAATTGAATTCGATACATTGATGTAGTCATATATTCTTTGATAGTCAACCGGACACGTGTCTAAGACATCAGTCCTCAGCGCGGGGCAAGTCGATACCGCGGATGATACATGAGAAGTAACAGCGAATGCGTTAAGACACAAATAGTAATTATTTAAAGGTCTTATTAGATTAAAAAAATTGAATATTTTAACTAACCTAAAAACTAAACTATACAGGGTTATTTGTAAATCACTGACACCCTTTTAACCCTGTATTCCTACCACTTAAACGAATGTTTTTTGTTTTACGGTTTTTGTCATAACTCAATATTTATCGAGTAGTAACGTTTTGAAAATTTGAGACTCACTCTGTTTCATTCAATACTCTGTACCGCAACACTGGCGGTACCTTTGACTGTCGGCGTGCCGGCTTGTAGGTACGCATTTCCGCCTCCCATTCGCTGTCCCTTACAAACATGCCGTGCGGCTCATTTAAAGTTTGTGATGTCCTTGTCTTGCGAGATTCGGCGTATTTTAGTGTGTACCTATTGTGTACGTGTTGTGGTAAAAAACAGAGTACGAAAATTTTTTATAAGGATTTATTAATTATTATTTATTAGTATGAAAAAAAAACTGACCAATTTTAAAAAGTCGTAAAACAAAAAACGTTTGTTTATGTGATAGGAATTTGGGGTTAAGAGGGTGTCAGTGATTTACAAATAACCCTGTATGTAGAAACGGAAACCCTTGAGGCATGGTCCCAAAGATGCTGGCAGCGTTTCCTCAGTGTATCGCAATGATGACGCGTTGATCGAGGAAGCTGCCAGGTCTTCGGTCTCCAGTTCTATCAGCAGACGCTTGGAGATATCTTTTCTAGGGTTGGTGGCGCTGGGGCCCCACGTCCTATCCTATGGTCTCGACCCCGAATGGTACACAAAATGATACAAGAAATTGAATATGTTACATGGATGCCGTCAAAGATTCCTTGACAGTCAATCGGACACGTGTCTAAGACATCAGTCCCCAGCGGGGCAAGTCGATACCGCGGATGATAAAGCTCCTCTAGTTAGCATTGTTCGCGGACACAAATTAAATATGATACATTGACGTCGTCATAGATTCTTCAACAGTCAATCGGACACGTGTCTAAGACATCAGTCTCCAGCGGGGCAAGTCGATGCCGCGGATGATACAGCTCCTCTAGTTAGCATTGTTCGCGGACGCAAATTAAATGTCGTCATAGATTCTTTGATAGTCAATCGGACACGTGTCTAAGACACCAGTCCTCAGCGCGAAGCAAGTCGATACCGCGGATGATACATGAGAAGTGGCACCGAATGCGTTAAGATAGATACATTGCCATCTTCATAGATTCTTTGATAGTCAATCGGACACGTGTCTAAGACATCAGTGCTCAGCGCGGGGCAAGTCGATACCGCGGATGATACATGAGAAGTGGCAGCGAATGCGTTAAGATAGATATATTGTCGTCGTCGTAGATTCTTTAACAGTCAATCGGACACGTGTCTAAGACATCAGTAGCGGGGCAAGTCGATACCGCGGATGATACAGCTCCTCTAGTTAGCATTGTTCGCGGGCCCATTGTGCCCAGGGCTTTGTTACGGCACGCCCGCTTTTTTCCCGGCGAAGCTGAAAAACTGAGGGCAAGGGTTGCCCGTGTAATTTTGTGTTTACATGTAATGAGTTGGCCTCGTTAATTTTGTTATTTTTGATGTCTTAAGTTGTTTTGAGTGCGAATGTACTGATGGAAATATGTAGGTATTTTGTGTTACATACATATCATGCCTAAATGTAGTAGGCAGAGCACTCAAAACGTTACATTGACAAACTGAGATTTCCACGTTTCGTAGCCACGTTTATCATCTTAAGGTTAAGTTACATAAATAAGGGCTTACCTATGTAGTTGGATTTCCCAAAAAACCTGTAAAAATCTATTCAGTAGCAGAGAGTTAATATTTATTTTATGCATTTTTAAGCGATTAAAATTTTAGAAATATTTTGTTTTAAAGTTATTATAAAGAAAGACGAAAAGGATCACGGGAACGTAGTAGTTTTTTATTTAGTCATACTCATAAATACAAGATTTATTTAGAATGAATGAGCAAAAAAACTTAAAAACATCTAATACCTACTAAAGAAAACTAGCAAAGCTGAAAAGGTGCCTAGAAGGCTGGCAGCATTGCCGCGTTGTATGGCAATGCCGATCCATTGAGCGAAATATTGGCCAGCATCCTGGTCTGGTCATAGGAGACCTCCATGTATGTGTCGAAGGCGGATTGTATAATCCGCCGTTTTACATTACGCCTAGCCGTTTTGCAAAACAGCGCCGTTTTGTAAAGCGGCGGCTCAACGTTTAGCCGGATTCAATGCGGCTGAATAAAAAACCGCCGGAATGAATTCGGCGCTAAACGTTATTCATTACGGCTAGGCAGAATGTAATACGGCGAGAGATTAGCCGCCACTTTGTCGTTTTTAGTTCAGATTTTTAACACTCGTGGCGCTGCCTAACATAAACAGTAGAGGATTTAGAGGTTTTAATAGGTTAGGTTAGGTTCGATTACATTAGATTAGGTTAAGTTAGGTTAGTTTATTTTATTTATATTTACATTATTTAGCATTCTTTATTTTCTTAAGTATTGTTACCCTACAATTTTAGTAGTAGTACAATGCGGCTAAACGTGGGCCGCCTTATTGAAGAACGTATCGCAATAACAATCCGGCTGAACGTTGAGTCGCCGCATTACAAAACGGCGCTGTTTTGCAAAACGCCTAGCCGTTATGTAAAACAGCGGTTTATACAATCCGCCTGCGACATATGTTCTATGATAGTGTTCCACTAACATTTCGTGTAGGTACGCCTCGAAAAATGAAAAATATAAAAATTGAGCTTCCAAGTAATGTTAATCCAAGCTTGAGTTTTTAATCACAGAAAATAATTATGTTTCTATACCTATGGATTTCGAAAGCAGTCTATTGAAAATCACCCTTTAGGGAAATATAAATTAATTTTATTTCACGTTATTGAAAACTTCAGTCTTTTATTACAGAAGTCTTTCGTCAGTTACCTTTATTCTTTCGAGGCTACCAAGTCTTTAACCAACGGGTACACCAGCGTACCGCGTACACTTTGTGTAACACTACTTTAAGTGAGGGTAGTATTGTAAATTCCCGCACACATTGCACCGCGTAAACTCCGGCACGCAGCCCGCATCGCAAACGGGCTTCACAAAATCACCAGAGTCCCTTTCCTCAAAACTCCATTCATATTTCCTTCACTTTCCATACACAATATTGCGACTTTGTGCGCGCTTCTCAAGTCTCCAAATAGTCCATTGACGAGACCGAGCCAACTCGCTATAGCAAATTAACACTATTCAACGGAGTTTTGAAAGAGGACTACTCTCATACAATTTGGTCGCATTCACAAAGATTCGCTCCTTAGCTAGCCCGATGAATAGCTTTATGAATAACGCGCTATATTAGTTGGAGCGTGATGTGTTCGTCTTTCAGAGATGTTTATCTTTCATCGCTGAGTTTTGTCTTTTCAGCTCTTCATCGGTGTTTTAAGAAGTTTTTCGAATACTCGTTTGCTAAACGTTAGCAAAAGAATCTTGTGACTTACGTGTATATTCGATAGTTTAATTAAGTAAGAAACAAATCGGTAGAGAGGTGGAATTTTAACCTTTGACCTAGGGGATTCGTACCACGCTTTTTCCAACTGAGCTACCCTTAAATCAACAATCTTCGAATTTCTCAATGGACTGCTTTAATTTATTTTCTTTAGAGGTAGGTCTCCGACGTAACCATAAATTATTTCCATTGAGTGTACTTAGGTATCCGATCTTAACGTTTCTCGCGCGTTCACGGACGATCATCTTTTAGCGTCGAACCTTCTTCAGTTGCCGCTGCCTGCGATTCTCTGACAGCGCCATTGGGCGAAAGCCATGAAAACGCGATGCGTCCATGGCAGTGAACGCGTTAAGGCGTCAAAATGATATTAAAAATGAATGGCACATCACCGTCGCCTGTATGCAACAGTGTCAAAATGACCTCTCAAGCATTTTCCAGAGCTCCGTAGTGTTAATTCACTGTCGAACACCCCCGCTGCCGACTGAATGGGACCCGGTCGCAAGCACCGCGATTGTATATGTATGGAAAATGTGGAAACATAAATAGAGGCAGCGAAAAGCGACTCGAAAGGAGGGTGATTTTCTAAAGGCTTCAACCGTTTTCAATAGGCTACTGTTTAACATTGCTCAAACTCAAATGTTCATTGAACGATATTTTCTGTTCCCTTTTAGAAAATACGACTCTCCTTAGTGCCAATGGAAGTGGTGCTTCAAAAGGAATAAAAAGCAGCCGCGAATTAAGAACTCGGTTTTGTTATTTCGATTTGAAAGAGTCTGACTTGTGGAATAGAAGTTTTTACCAGTAGGTTCCGATTTTTGGGGTGTTTCGATAAAAATGAAGTAACTTACACTTGAATTCAGGAATGTAGAAATAAATTTAGTCTCTGTATAAGTCACTCTTTACTCTTCAGTCTCGAGTAAGTACATATATTTTTCATATGACAAAAACGAGTTTCAAGACTCAATTATATTCTCGTTTGGTCGAATCTGCCTTTAAATGGCATTATTTCAGACAAACAGGCTACAATTCTACATGTTTCCGTTTGATAAAATTTATGTTACAAATTATGTTATAATGGAAAAATTTCAAAACTTTAAAGTTGTATCTACAATTTTATATAATTCGTTATAATAAATAACATACATAAAAAATAAAAATGATACAAAAAAAAAAAAATTAACAAAAAAAACCGACTTCAAATTAGCTTTATCCTGAAAGGAAACTTCAGTTTATGTACATATTTACTAAAGGTCAGGTAGGTATACATAGCTCTCAGCAGATTCAAGGCTTTAGAAGGAATAGCACTATCTGATTTAGAACCCTCTAAACTGTTAAGTACACCCCACGATGAACGAGCATTAGCAGAAATGCAACGCTTGAGAAGCAGCAGGCCTGGCTAATTACTGAAACTATAATTTTCAGTCTGCAGGTGCATTCAGTATCGAAAAAAATATCCTTTAACTCCTAAAAATTAAGGAGTTGACCTTTCATCATCAGCTCAGTCATTTTTTTTTTACTGCCAAGCGAAAAATGTACTAAAAACATTACTTGTGCCTATAAAATTTGAGGGTTGCCCTCGATTTCCCTCATATTCCATCATCAGGTCGAGATATGCTGACAATCGGACGACCTGGAAACTATATCCTTTCAGACAAAAAAAGAATTTTCCAAATCGGTCCAGGCGTCTTCGAGTAATCAGCGAATACATATAAATACTCTCCATTTCTTCCGAGGATGTCGCAAGAGGCGACTAAGGACATAGGTTAAAGTAAACTTTAGGCGACAGGCTATGAGGCTAGCAACCTGTCACTATTATACCTGCTAATTCAAAACCTACAAAAAATGTGCTAGAAGTGGCCACAAAGCGTGTCATAGACATAGTTTTGTCTATGTAGCGTTTTGTGTGCTCTGCCTACCACATTTAAGAATACAGGCGTGATTGTATGTAGGTATGTAAGTATGTACAAATGTAAATTTGGACTAAAATGCCCGAATGCCCGTTGATTTTTTTTTATTTTAAGGATAATTCAAAAACTACTAGTTAGATCTTGATGAAATTAAAATGGGACCAATGGGAAGCCATTTCCAATCAAACAAAAAAAATCATCGAAATCGGTCCACCCGTTTAGAAGTTCTGAGGTAAAATACATAAAAAATAAAAATGATAAAAAAAAAAAATACAGCCGAATTGAATACCTCCTTTTTTGAAGTCGGTTAAAAAATACTTCATAGGAGACGGTTTACAATTTCGTAAACAAGATCCCATCAAAAACATTCTGTAAAAAAACTACCCAAGTCTCGTTGAAGCTGCTTGTTTATCTCTAAAAAGTAATGAAATCTAGACATAGTTGTGCCAAGTCTAAGGTTCCTTACTGCGATTTCTTTATTATTATAGTTAATGTTGTGTGCCTTGGCCGTTGACCAGGTACTCCAGATCTTCGATTATCCTAGTTTTTACATTTTTCCCTTTATGTAGTCGTTAATCCCTAACCATTTACCAAATTTCAGCTCTCTGAGTTTACGGGAAGTACTAGTTCTATTTTGATGATCATGAGTGAGTGAGTGAGTGTCGAAAATGCGAAACTTTGCTTTCGCTTAACTTCGGAACTACAGACTTGAAATTTTGGATTTTAAGTATGTGGTTATAGCTCACTAGATGACGAAAATTTCAGCGTCCTAGTATTATCCAGAGGTTCTCAAATAAGGGCCTGAAAATGCCGCGAAATGGTTCCAGTAAAGGATGGTACGGCAGTGCTTGCTTTGCGCTCGACTTGGTGGGGGCACTACCGTGCCCCCCGATATGTAGACTTGAACTACAGTCACATGTGATTTAGTCAATTTCTATCTGATTTGTAGCGTTCAGCAAACAATATTAATTTGTATTTTGTAAACCGAATGAAGTACGAAATCCAAGGCGGAAAAAGGAGACAAGGCAAAAGTAAAGACCTAGACTTTTGAGTAAACTTTTTTTGTTTATGGTTTCGGAGTAAGCCAAGGATTAAATGCCAGTTTGACAAGCACCAGACAACAACCTCACATCCCCACTAAATCTAAATTAATGTCGACAACAACTCCACAAGAAGAATCGCTTCCTCCGGCAGAAAATGAAGTCACGCAATCAGAAACCACCTCAACCTCGCCCCCGGACAATTCGGTATACGCCACAATGATGTCTCGATTCAAGCGGATCAGTAGAAGATCATTCACGTTCCGGAAACCGCCTAAAGGTGCGTTTGAGGTGGAGATGGCCACGGGGAATGTGAAATTACCCATCCCAGAAGCCAGGGGTAGGTGGACTTTCAAATACATCGCGAAGGTGACTTGCGTGGTCGTCGTGGTGATCATCCAGCTTAGTATATTCGGTGTGTGTTTAGTAAACGGTAGCAAAAAGCACATGGAAGCGCTGGCAGATTTCACCACTGAGGACTCCGGGCTTTTGGAGTGATAATTAAATGAGTGTAAAACCTGTGCGTTTGTAAAATTATACGTTGCCAACGTAGCGTGAAATAGTCATGGTTTTGATCCATACATTACGTGCTGTCTACCATTTGAGAATACAGGCGTGATGTTGTTCTACTTGTGTTTGTTTCTATACTTTTCTTGTTAACACATTCATTGCCACCGATTCGTGTAAACGCATTCATAAATTGACTATAGATTGCCAGATTGACCGTAAACATTTTAACCAGTGGTCGGGTATGCCTCTGAAAACCCCTGTAAAGATTTTTTTCCAGAATTGTCACAAAGAAAATCTACGAAAAAGTTAAATTATTGCCCAGAAGTTTGTACTCCGGCTCTTAGTCAAACGCGTAGTATCGCAATGTCGGAAAATTGCAGGTGCATACGCGCCGGCTAGCGCGACATGCGTACAGGACGTAAGGCAGGTTACGCAGGTATAGCAAGGGAGCATTGAACTGAAAAGCGATGAAACATTTTTGTCTCCCATTGTGGTCAATAATTAAAATTTTCGGGAAATGTTCTATTATGTACAGTCGACCAAAAAATTGGTCTACCCCCTCAAGATCGATCTTCATTTGAACCTCATGAAACAACAAGGTCGATTTCCTCTCGCCATAATATTATGACAGTGACAATGTCAACCTTGTGATAATTTTGATCTCACAGAAACTTTTATCAAAAGTGGTAGACCAGTTTCTTGGTCGACCGTACTAGTTTCGCCGAGCGATCCTAAACCGCCGCGCAATGTAGGTATGTATTTAAACATGTTATATTTCGGTCAATAGATCGATATTTTGTTGTTTTTGACAACTCGTCACTCATGCTAAATATTTGCAAAGATATTTTTAACCGTTATGTCAATATCTGCTGATGATGTCCGCGTTGGGGTGACACACTCGCACTCTAGTGTCACTTGACGAGTATTTGAGGGGTAGGTACCCACTCTTTGTCACGTTAATTTATGCTTTCATAAAGCGTGTAGTCCTCTGCAGTCTGACCAATGCGTAACTCACCGAATGTTTCCTTATACTTTCGATTTTGATCATGATTCACGTTGGCATTGACGCAACCACTCACTCTTAAAGTAATTTTAAAACTAAGTTATTGTTTAAGAGCACAAAGATTAGCAAAAATATTGCGAAGACAAAAGTGTGGCTTTCGTCCAGCGTCAACACATGATTTTTTTAATTTTCGCAGTTTAGTTTGTCTACGAAATTGGACTGAATCGCAAAATTTTTGTGATAAATAAAATTGAGGACATGTTTTTTATTCCTATCGAAAAAGCCCTCGAGTACGGAGCACCAATTTTTATTCAAATTGAGGAAAACCATTTTATGGCTAAAATTTTCAGTGGTTTTAATCTTACTATTATTATTGCTGAGCATTATACATTAACATTGTACTTATTAGAAATACTATGTTCTAGCATGAGCCCTGATATGGCTCGCTAGACCAAACTTCGTTTTGAATGTTCTGTTACAAGGTATGCAGCACAGTTGACCTTGAGAGTTGTAGGTATAGGTGTAAGAGGGCTTAGGTCTTTTCTTATATTCTTGGCGTTTAAAGTCTAGTAGTTTCAGCCGTTCAGCGTCAAATGCTTTGGTAGATGTGTAGATGGCGTTTCGCCACGAAGACCTCTGTATGGCGAGCTCCTCCCAACCTGCAGGGTCAATAGCACAGGCGTTAAGATGTTTTTTAAGAACGTCCTTATAGCGCAGGTGCTGACCGCCACGCCTTTTGCCCTTTGCTAACTCCGAATAAAAGACAATTTTTGGTAAACGGCAGTCAGACATGCGGAGGACGTGTCCATTTTACTATTAACTTATACTGAGAGGAGGCCTGTGCCCTGCAGTGGGACGTATATAGGCTGGATGATGATGATGATGATTAACTTATTATTTTCCAGTGTAGTGTTGGGATAGAATAACACTTCTCCATTTCTTCCGTGGATGTTGTAAGAGGCGAGTAGGGAAATAGGCTTAGTTATGTTTTAGGTGACAGGCTGGGAATCAGTTACTATTTATACTCTCTTCCACCTGTTTTCAACCCTAAAAGTACCTAGGTATGCTAGAAGTGACTTCGAAGCGTGAAATAGTCATAATCATGATTTTGTGTATGTCACGTTTCGTGTCTCTGCCCAACCCATTCGGGAAAATAGTCGTGATTGTATGTATGTATGTATGTATTATTTTCTTCGCTCACAATTATTTTACAGGCATTACACAGGTATTCAAGTAACAGGTATTCTCACCATTTCAAATTGCAAACGTACCTAATATAATCAACATTCATTCAACATTCATCGAAACACTATTCAGCGTGTTCATTACAGTGAAAAAAAATCAAATACACTTCAATACGATTCATTCGACTCCTTAAAATAAGCCGCGGTATTCGCGTCCCTGAATGTCAATAAGAACTGTCGATTCGCGCAAACCATGCCACGAGGTAAGTTCTTCTATCCCTTTTTACCTCATGTACAGGTACATTGTGAGAGTGAGATAGCATTAAATGTGCTAACTAATCTGATGTTTGTTGGATCTGAATAGGGACGTGCGGGACAGCCCTCGTTGCTTCCAATTTCTTCCTATTCAACGTAATTCATACGAGGTAAGGTAATCGTCCGAGTGTTCGACGTAGCTATGCACTAGTATATGACATGGGTACTTTATGTTAAGGCGATGTGAGGACTTACATACAAATACATACATACAAACAACCACGTGACACAGACAAAACCATGATTATGACTCTTTCACGCTTCGCAGCCACTTCTACCATAATTTTAGGAATGAAAACAGATAATAGTGACAGGTTGTTAGCCTGTCGCCTTTTATAAGTGACATAAAACGGGTCTAATCACATTTTATATCGAAATTAGCTCGAAATGTTTCGGGCCAATTCGAGACCCATCATCTGGAGCTACGCGCACTGCGGGCTGCCGCTAACTCACTAACAAGATTTGTCTCTAAAGGCTCGTTCACACCGATGATTTTTATTCATAAAATTTTAACTTTTAACCCATGCACTTTACATATGTTATTTTATTAGTGTCTCGTGTAGGAAAAGAGGTGGTTACACTGTGGCATCTATATGTTGTGGTTAGAATAACAACTCTCTCCATTTCTTTCGTAAATGTCGTAAGAAGCGACTAAGGGAATAGGTTAAGGTATGTTTTAGGTGACAGGCTAGCAACCTGTTACTATTGTACTTCTCAATTGAAAACCTAAAAAGAAATGCTAGAAGTGCCTACAGAACGTGAAATAGTCATAGTTTCGACTATGTAGCGTTTTGTGTGTTCTGCCTACTCCATTTGGGAGTAAAGGGTTTTTGAACATTTTTGAAATATATTTTTAATAAATTCTTCATTATGTAATAAACACGATATATTAGTATTTCCGGATTCTTGTCTGTATTAACAAAGAAAATAAATATTAAAGTTCAAATTCTCAAACTCACGCCAAAAACGGTGTTTGACGTCAAATGCAAGTAAACAAAGGCACCACACAAAGAAGCTGTCAAAATTGTCATGTCAAATTATCAAAGTCCACTTTGACCACAGATACCTTTCATGGTATGTGACGTCATCAATCAATCGCAAGCGTTTCAGTCACAGATACATTATTAACGAATATTAGAAATTAATAGAACAAAATACTCTAAAAATGCATAACATTTTGAACAAAAGAAAGTGAAATATGTTTAATTTTCCTATAATCTGTTAGGATGGCCACAAATTATAGTTTATTTTTACTGTTGTCAAAGACCCTATTTAAAGCCATCGAAATATAGAGTGTTAGATAAACGTAACCCAGCTGTTTTCGGTAGATAGGTATTTTTTGTATTTTCCTTACTATTGCTTTATTATTCCAACAGGTTTCCAAAATCTACCCGAAAAACAAAATACTCGTTTTAGTTGAAATCTGAACAACGTGCTACGCCGTAGCACCCGCTACGGGTGTCGTAGCACCGCTCAGTGACAAGTCCGTACCTTGTTTAATTTAACTACATATTCTTAATTTATTAATTCTTGTCGGATTTGAAACAATATGGCGAAACCAGTAGTTTTTTAACAAACACAATAAATACTAATATTATAAATCGGAAAGTGAGTTTGTTTGTTCCGCTTTCACGCCGTAACTACTGAACCAATTGCTTTGAAAATTTGCAGATGTAAAGATAGGTCCGGATTAAATAATAGGGTACTTTTTATCCCGGAAAAAATGATTTTCCCGAGGGAGAGGGAATGTTCGCTTTATACCGCAATATAACCAAATTCCACGCGAACCTGTCACTGCAATATCACGTTTAATTATCTGGTTACCCTGAAATTGCAAATCGTGGCACTGGATTTTTGAATTCATGTGCTCTGCCTACTCCTCTTGGGAAAACAGGCGTGAGAATATGTATCTGTGCAATAAATATGATTACGTTGCGTCCACTGCCATCGTGGCATCGCGTTGTCGTGGCTTTCGCCCAGTGCCGGTGTCAAAGATTTGCAGACATTTGAACACAAATGTGTGTTCTCGGCGCCTGTAAAGTTAGCGACAGTATCTACCTAATTCTTTTAATCGGTCGTAAATATTAAAAGTATAACCACATACATACATACATATTCTCACGCCTGTATTCCCAAGAGGGGTAGGCAGAGCACATGAATTCAAAAATCCAGTGCCACGTTTAGCAATATCAGGGTAACCAGAAGTTAAACGTGATATGGCAGTGACAGGTTGCTAGCCCATCGCCCACAATACACTAACCCTTTCCCAGAGTCGACTCTTACGACACCCACGGGAAAAAAGGGGGAGGTGCTATTCTAACCCGGCACCACACGGGCAAAAGTATAACCAGTGGTCGGGTAAACGCGTCTGAAAAATACTGTCAAATATTTCCTGAAAATATTCATTATTAGACAAGAGCATGAATATTTCCCGTTCAGTTCCATCGTTTAACACTATTTTCAGGTTTTAAAAAATATATGGAAGTGGCCAAGCAGACAGGTTGTTAGGCATGCCTAAACCCGACATCTCAGATACATTTACATAATAATACTTACTTACCTACTAACTTATTATGTCAGTGCAGATATTAAAGTTAGAAGCTTAGAAGTTAAATAGATGTAGCACTGTAACATAACCATTTCTGAGCAGTCGAAGTAGGTATATAATGAGAGTAAATATGGCTATACTAAGCATTGTTTTAATACATTTGAGTGCAAAGAAAACCAGATTGTTTGCGTCGCTAATGATAAGTGCCCAATAAGTTCGCCGAGAGCTCTCAATGTAACAAAAATACCAAACAAAGCGAGTTGTCTTTATTTTACACCGTGGAAACACTGCTCCTCGGAATTAGTAATTTCTTTGATTCCCGCCCATTGTGTGACTGATAAAAGCGACACTTTCAGAGCCGTCTGAATGAATACACCCATTATACCAACACAAAAGTGGATATTCCAAACAAAAACATCATTGCCGCCGTTATTGCGAGCAAAAAACAATTCAGATTCAGACTGTATTCCATTATGATTCCGAACAATGTAGCTGAAAATACTTTGTCTAGCGAAAATTGTGGCGTGAATCGAAAAGTTCTTTGTTGTTTCGATAGTTTTGCGGACTGCCCAAATTTTCTATTCATTTTCTTGCAAGGTGACACTGTGTCTATAAAAAAAAAGTAAGTAAATGCATAGACATTTCGCTCACTTTTCAAATATTTGGCTTCCCCAGTCGTCGAAAATTCGACAGGTGGCGCCATCTCTTGACACTTCCTCTAAACAGATACTTGGCGAACTAGGCGGCTTTTTCCAACAGTGAGAGGGGTTGCTCTGCCTTTCTAGTTCACAAGCGCGTTACTAGAGGGCGCAAAACCGAGTTGGTGCAAGTCTTTAGTGACTGACAATAAGGGCCGGATCAATATCATTAGAAATTAGTTTACTGCGTAACCAAAGTGTCCAGAAATCAGGTATTGTAATGAACTTGCTGGATAAGTATCCAATGGTAGAACTACAGGCGCTTCGGAACATTTTCTAAAATGAAATGGCAGCGAAGCCCTCTAGCGCCGACTATCTTATACTACTGTAACCACTTAGAGTAGTAGTAGTAGCGCGTCGCTGTTTTATTAACCGACTTCAAAAAAAGGTGGAGGTTCTCAATTCGTCGGGATCTTTTTTTTTTTAATTACTATTTTTTTTTATGTGTGTTCGCTGATTACTCGAAGACGCCTGGACTGATTTGGAATTATTTTTTTTTGTTTGAATCTAAATTGCGAACAGTGGCAAGTGGCTCAACAACCCCGGTTCGCGATGGTACAGGCAAGTCCATACATATTAGTATAGTATCTATACAAGAACCTTACCTCAATCTTCGAAACTTCGTTAGCACGATATAATTATAATAGAAGACTTTGACCGTTGACGACGTTAGGGCGTTTGTGCAGTACAATGAATTTTACGGTCCGGCTTTTTCATTGAGGTCTCGTCGCACTTGCTCTTCCATTAAATTGTATTGACGTGACCGGGACGGCGCGACAGACCTTAAAAAACCGGACGGCCGGAACTGAAAGTTCATGGTAGTGCACAAGCGCCAGTGGAAGAAGTTCTACTACTGGGCGATAGGTGGCGCTAGAGTCACTACAGGCGTGATGATTATTTATGCAGAGTTAAAAACCTACCTGTCTGTCTAAAAATGTCTTGGAATAAATAGCTCTTTAATAATTAAAGCTTCAAACGAATTGACAGCGGAAGCGGGGCGGCGCGGCGCAGTAATGGTTGTAATATTCGAAAATATACGAAGGGGCGCACAAAGCAGCTGCTGCTCCGCTTCCACTGTTAGTGCGTTTGGAGCCTTTGGAGGGTTGTATTACTTGTATTGGTCATAAATGTATTGGTTTGACTGTACCTACATACTTAAGATATGACGATTGGCCTAAAATTCTACATAAGTATTTTGTGTGATAAAGTTATACGTCACCAAATTTCCGGAGAGCTCACTCCTATCTTTATGTAAAAATTGTTCTATGTAGTGACGTCATTCGAAATTTCTAAGCACTGTATCTTCATTTTGTTTGACAAACAGAAGAAACACTACGTAAGTACGCAATATTTTATCGAACCGACGCTGCAAAACCCCCTACGCCGCGTGGTCCGATCGCCTTGTCCGATCAATCGGACTACGAATATATTTTTTTCCTGTTGGCTCGATCGATCGGGCAGTAAGGACTTCTCAAAGTCTTGTAGTCCTACTATCGGACTAACAGGATTTTAAAAGTTCATCTAGCCCGATTGATCGAACCACAAGACTTTGTAAAATCCTCTTATTTCCCCCTACGCCGCGTGGTCCGATCGCCTTGTCCGATCAATTTTTAGGAAGATTGACCGTTTTTAATATTTCATTTCGCCGAAGAGACGGCATTATTTATGTTATGTTATGTTATGTTTTTTTTTATTGTAATGACAACCCATTCGTATTATTGTTATATTATTTTTATCCATATAAGTTGTTTTATTTAGTTTCGAATTAAATTTAAAGTTTCGGCAACGAACGGTCTCCTAGCTCAGTCAGTATTGACGCTACTTATAGTGCCAATCGTTCTAAGCTGCGTTTTTCAAACTGCAAGACTAATTTTGTACACCATGCAATGTGCGTGGTGTACAAAATTAGTCTTGCAGTTTGGAAAATGCGGCACAATTGCCACTATCATAAGGAGCAGGGCTACCACGAACATCGAAAAATTGGCGTCCGTCGCTTCACCTAGCTATCGCTCGAACAAGACAGAAAGACAGTAATTATCGATCGATAATTTTTTGTGGTACCAATAATGTTACTATGACATAGTCCTACTGTGGTCTAGGGTTCCAAATGGTTGACTATAGGTACTGTAAAACGTTGTAAGCTACAGGTTCGTAACGTAATTCAGAACTCGTGTGGATTAAAATTAAATCGCCACAATACGAATTGTCTATCGTACTCGTATCGTAAATAACACAAAAAAATCATAAAGATATCGGTCGAACCACCAGGAAAAATAAAATTTGTGTAATCGAAATAAGAGGATTTTACAAAGTCTTGTGGTTCGATCAATCGGGCTAGATGAACTTTTAAAATCCTGTTAGTCCGATAGTAGGACTACAAGACTTTGAGAAGTCTTTACTGCCCGATCGATCGAGCCAACAGGAAAAAAAAAATTCGTAGTCCGATTGATCGGACAAGGCGATCGGACCACGCGGCGTAGGGGTGCAAAACGGAATACTTAAACAGTTTTTTGCTGTCTCATCTCTTACAAAGAATTTGCAATATTCTATTATTAGCAGGCTATTAATAAGTGGATACCTATTTGTGAACACTAAAATGAATCAGTTAAATACTATAATACATATTATAAAGGCTAGTGTGAAAATTTGCATTGGGACAGGCCCAAAATTGTTTCCAGAAGGAAGCACTACGAATTTAATCTGAATCATGATGTTAAATTTGAAGTGCTAAGACAAAATGAAGAACTTAATAGGATTTGTATTATATTGAAACAAGCATTTTCATAGAAAACCAGAAAAATATATCTGTAGACGATTTGGCTTATTGGCTATAGGAAAAATGAGCTCCATAGCCATCCCAAGGAAATTGTCTTTAGACTCTTTTCTTATCCGTTTAATATCTACGATTCCAGATATGGGGGTTAAAACTGGAATTTCAAACAAGTACATAATTAGATAGCAATTCTCTTAAAGACTGAACAGAAAATCGATTTTGCTCTCTTGACAGGTCTGGCGATAAGCCAGTAGTGTTGACGCGTCGAAAACGTGATCATTGGTTTAGTAGGAAGCAAATACATAGATACTACTGCAATGACGTCTCGTTTGCTACGCTACAAATGATGCGATAAAGGTCTAAGTTCATTTACAGTGTATCTATCTCTGAGAGTTATCTCTGATGTATCATATATGATACGGTATGGCGTTGCTTAGATGTAGTTGCCCCCCTTTTCAGGTTCAATTAGGTCATCCATGAAATAAATGAAATAAATAATGTATCACTAAGCAATAACTACCTCTTGTGCTTAATACTAATGGTCGGTAAAGGGAATTCTGTAAAGAAACAACTGTATACATATAAAAATATTTTATTAAAAACATTTTGGTAACATTTAATAAGAACACTTAGGTAAAAATAAATCGACTTCAAAATCATTTCAAAAGAACAGCCTGGACTGGAAGTTCACGGGGGAAGCCGGAACAGCAAAAAAACTAAAATAAATAAAAACAATGATAACACTCTAGGCAGAGACATGTCTAATTGACAACCAGAATTAAGGCATCGCAAGAATAATTATTAAGTACGATAAAATACCTACGGCTATTATTATAATTACAACAAATAAACGCCTAGTGTCTAGTTGGATAGCGGCGCCCGGGCGCCGAGCGGAGCCGCGGGCCGGCGGCGGCGCCGCGGTTGACTTACGGAGTATTATTGCCACTAATGCACGCCTCTCGCACGGACAAACGCTTGCCACTACGCTGCAATTACATCACTAAACACTAAAACATCCCAGTTATAAGAAGCTATGTTAAAATTTTACCTAACTAATAATAATATTAACATCTTCGGCTAATTTTGATACTAGAATGATAACATCATCTCATATTGTACTCTTAACATTACGCTGGATTAAATTATAAGTGAGGAATTATTTTATGGATAATATTGCAAGCATTACTGAGATTGTGCACGTTACGTGACGAACAGTGACGAACGTTAACCTTATGCGATACGGAGGAAGAGCCCGCGTTGCCGCGAGCCGGCCGCGGCTCAGTCTACATTAAATTACGAGCATTGGCACTTTCAATATTACTTAATTACACTCTCGAATAGCACTGCGTATCAATAATTCAATAACCAACTTAAAAACTAAATTCAGATCAGTCATTTATGATATCACATCAAAATAAACAGGGAAATACATATGTGATTATCGATTGGATATACTATATAATAAATATTATATTCTTTTCAAAAGAGGTATTAATTTTCTTTAGGGTTACTAAAAATATTGAGCTCTGCACCGCGCGCGGCGCACTATATCACCACAATACGAGAACAACTTGAACCAATAAGATTTGGTACTTGGGAGTTTGCCTCCGAGTTAATCTATTTCGCTAAACCTACATAATGCTTATCAGATATACGTAATACACGGCGCGTCTGCCGGCGCCGCCTCGCCTCGGCCCAGGCAAAAAACCCTTTCATCCTTATACAATTTTCAATACAAAAATACTGTCATTTGACTACAGTTCAATGAGAAAAAAATATGTCATAATATTAATGAACAATAGATAGAATACAACTCAATAATATTATGTATAATATCATGTATATGATTTGACTAAACAAAATAAAATGCATACAATTGAAATGATTAAAACGTTGTAAAATCACTTTGAAGACACACAGTAATGGAAGGTTCGATTGATATTTTAGATCGCGTTCAATAAATAGCACAACAACCAAACTATTTGGCAATGTGGACAAACAAACATTAACAACTACTCCCCTCGTGTTCACTTAAATAAAATTGGAATGCAAATATTGCATCGGGCGGGCGCCGCGGAGCGCGCGCCTCACAACAACTCTAGCTTACAACTGTGCGTATCGCTCCAATACTTGCTTTTGAACTACATTCGATTACAGCTTTGTCATTTAACTAAAAACTAAAAATATGAATGCAACATTTGATTTTAAATAATTAATTTGATAACAACCATTTTGTGAGTATATGTGACTGTACAAGCGCACCGGGCGGCGGGCGCCGGGTGCGCGACTGTAGCTGCGTTCTGAGATCCATGCCGTATGGTCAGTCATGATCATGACTCACTGAATCATAATATAAATACAAATTTTGTACAACTTTTACCTATTCCTTTACGTTATGTGTTCATAGCCCAGGAAACCTAATATTAACAAAACAAACTAAAAACAGACTTGTGGTGATGACTCAACTCGATAAAGCGACTGATAAAATGCAATGAGCGTATCGTTACGATAAGGACGCCGAATCGGGGGTAAATTTGGCTACTGTAAAGCAATAACAATTAAGTAAATAAATATATTGATGTTGGTCCCTTCCAAAATATTTCCCAAACCCTTCAAGCGATTGCCATAGAAATATAAATTAAATTTTGAATACTACATAATGTATTGTCTCATATCAACATTTTTTTATAAAAATAACTTTGTGGGAAATATGTCAACATTATTGTGTACAAATACTCCAGTTCCAATTTAAAGCTGATCACAACATAGCAGAACTAAAGTTGCACAAAAGGACAGTATCAATCGTTATTCATTATAGTTAGTATTTTCACTTACACGTAATTGAAGAGACTCACACTATTAAATATCTTGACTAAATAAGAGACCACGAATATTACATTTATATATGCACATACATAGAGATATTGCCAGTCTGTCAACGACACTTACTATAGTTTCACTAGAGGCCCAGCATCTGGGCATATCAATGACTCAAACGTTTTAAAACGATCTGTAACAACTACTAATACCTTACAATATCTAATCACTGCATTAATTTGTGATGATATGCACTGATAACCCACTTTGACTATGCTCCACCGGGCGTTTGCTATGAAATGAGTTGTTCGAGCTCTACTCTCGTCCAGCAGCTATCTCGTTCCTGGTTATTGGGCGTTTGTCAAGATCGTATCTTCTAGAATATATGTCACCACTATTATTATGTAATGCTCGGACGGTACATCCAACAATCGTCATAGTTACACCTTAAAATTAACCTACAGCTTGGCTTTTAAATTCGTGCCTATCTTGTCAAAATCGTTACTTTTAATAACATCCGAGAAGCAGCCTTTTGGTTAGAAATGATGACCCTATTCCAAAATGACTGTGGAATATATCTAAATCATTATGCCTAGACTAAATGTTATTATAAAACAATATTTAAACAATAACTATTACATGTAGTGGTGGGAAGTAGTAACTCAATGATAATTTAAATATTGCTTTAAGAGTAAGTAGTCAAAAACCTCAAGGCCGGCTGCACCCACCATTGGGTCCCTTTCTTATCAAAGTAAATTGCATAACCAACAATTTATAGTTAATATTATATGCTCATTAAACAAATAGATTCTTTGGATAACATATTATTAACATTTCTAAGAGGAACTAAGTGTAGCATAATATATTATTTTGAATCTTTAACAGTCTTTAAAGTTATTGTTAAGTTGATGCAATTATTAATTTCAATACTTTTTTAATCCATTGGTATTTTTCTATAATTAGAGGGATCTAGAAATGCTATATTGGAACAAGAGTGCAAAATCTTATGGCATTGCAAGTTCATAAGTATTAATTAACCTTATCTTTAAATGTATCACACAAATAAGTTAAAAACAAAAACAAAGTCGTGCATCGTCGCGCCTAACATTCAGAGAATTCGTCAAAAATTGTCTTTGTTTAAATTAAGATCACAGTATTAAGTCACGATTAAAAAACTCTAGGAATGCGCGGGACGATACTCACATATTCCACAGTCATCCGTAGGACTGGGCCACATCGGGCGCTCCACTGCCCACTACATAGGAAGGTGTCACCGAGCCTTGACTTCAGTTCATATCGAGAAACATCATAAAAATTTCATTAAGCCATTACAATTCAGCATCAATAACAAAATCATAAATAAAAAAACAAGACAAGGTACACAACTTCCCATTCCATTTTTATAAAAATGGAAGGTCGTCTCTCACTTAGAAAAATATAGAATCTTTAAACTGGAGTCACAGGCTTCATAGGTAGTAATGAGAAGCACCACTAAGTGACAGTTGAAGTAAGAGAAGTTGATATGCACCCTGATGTGTCCCAGTCGTACCCACTCCTCGTTTGTTTGGTTTACGCCGCGCCGACGCGTCAATCTGTGGCAGCGACCACCCAAGAGAAGCCGCAGGTACGGCAAGAGTCGTTTACATACTGTGTGCGGGTTCCATGCGGCCCCAGGCGGTGGTACTGCGAGCGGTTGGCGAAGAACAGCGCCGGGTTATTCGGTGGCAGCAGAGTAGCACGGTAGTCCCACCTGGAGTCTGTTAGGTTAGACATCAGGTTGAGGACATCTCGGCCCCCATAGTTGATCTTGACTTCTTCCTTTGGTCGAGGCTGAGGCTGAGCGAAAGGCTCGAAAATCTTCTGAAATAATTATCATCTTTAGTTTATGACTACCCTCAAGATATGGGACTAGTTGTGAAACCATTTATTGTGCACACAGATAAAACCATGTTTATTTTGCGTAAATTACGGGCCGTCTTTAATAGCGTTCCGCTCCAGCGAACGTAGACATTTTGCACCATAGTATACCCGTTATATTCGTATGCTACTTCGATATGAAATATTGAAATAAAAGCCTACCTTGATATAAAACTCCTTGTAATCATGCGTCAATAATGTTCATAACACTGATAGCGTAATGTAGACATTCGCCATTACGGAATATTATGAAAATAGAGAGGTCAAGGCCAGGACGAACGCAAACAAATATTGCAAATTTTTCCGATACACTCACCTTCTCAGTGGTTTGAGGGCTAGAGGGCAGGGAGTCGTTGTTCACGGACTCTGATTTGAGAGAGCCCAACGACCCGATGCCGCTTGATTCACTGGAGACAGACGGGCTAGGGCTAGTTTGCGATTTGGCCAAGCCCGCTATGTCGATAATATGCCCAAACGAGCTGAATGAATAAAAGTTATCCGTCTCCAATCCAGCTGGAGGTAAAGCCACGCTCAAAGCCATGTCTGTATTCTGAAAATCATGAAAGTATTGTAATTACACGTGCATAGAATGCCACTGCGTGAACTCTTATTAGCTATGTTGACTGACAGAATACAACGCGCCAAACCGATCGCAGATATTCACAGCACTAATTTTGCTTTACGTTAATCACTCACATAAATTGTAAAACCAAGGAAAATAATAATATTTCACAGTACACAACAAACAAAACGACAATTACCGAATAGCGAAATCCCGAAAATGCACAATGCCGTCAATGCCTCGACGTAGTTGAAGAAATCGAATATCTACGAAGTGAAGTTAGCTGATTTACCTGAGTTTGCGACGTTTGCGTTGCGTGCTCCGCCAAGCGCCAACCGGAAATTGCTCGGTCGGTAAAGAAGGTAACCAACCATACTACGCAGTAAACAAAGAAAGCGAGAAAGTCACAATATTTTTTGTAAGAAAAGAAATATTCTAAAACAATTTTCTGATTTTAGTATAATATTAGGAAAAAACGGATTTTTCTGTGAGGTTAACTAAATATATCAAAAATAAAATACCCTAAATTGAAACGCCCTCGTTGCAGCGCCATCTGTTAACCACCGTGAAAACATCTAGGAATGAGCGCAGAACATGGTACGAGGAAGATGTTAGTACGCTAAATATGCAATAGAGGGCGCTGAAAGCAGCACGCTACCAAGCCCTTATCTTAGTTAGTTAACTATGTGCTAGATGGCGTTGTATTGGTTTATTTTATTATTTCAATAGATGCGAATAATGATTCGCATTCAACATCCTTCAGATAAAAAAAAAACATTTCGGTCATTTGATCATTGATGTCTTATCGCAGCACTAAATAAAAATGCACACACGAAATCGCTGATAAGTGATATGTACTAGTACTAAAAAACTAAACCGACTCAAAAACCGTCTGAAAAAAAAACTAAAAATTAAAAAAAAAACATTCCATGAATTTGGTCCTTTAGTTTTGAATGAGGTGGCTCAATCTTATAATCTTCGAAGCAGTGACAGCCGAAGATTAGGCAGTTAAGCTAGCTGTAGCACGATATTGAGCATTATGTTTTAAGCTTTACTTTAGTGTTAAAAATAATACCTACCAATGAAATGAAATGATTTATTTATTTGCTTTAAACATGGCATACCTACCTAAAAGTTGTAAAGAAGTCATATTTATTATGCTATAAAAAAAAGAAAGAAGTGGCTACAAAACGTAAATTAGTCATCGTTTTGTCTATGTAGCGTTTTGTGTGCTCTGCCTACCCCGTTTGGGAATACAGGCGTGATTGTACTTAGATATGTATGTATGTATGTAAACAGCCCCGGATCTAGGGGGGGGCAACCGGAGCACCTGCCCCGGGCGGCAGTTTCAGGGGGCGCCAAAATGCCACCTATAATACATTAGTTTTAATCAAACGCTCACGAGAGGGGGCGCTATATCAGGTTCTTGCCCTGGTTCGAAAAAATTTGCCCCGGTTCGAAAAAATCGTAGATCCGGGGCTGTATGTAAAGAAGTGGTTTTGAGCCGTGACATGTTTAGCCAAGTATATTATCTAGCATGCAAATTTTTATCTTTTAGTAATTCACCTACAAATAATTACAATAATTATAATTATACCTAGGTACATCAGTTAATCAATTCCTAAATGAAGTAGGCAGAGCACATGGAACGTAACTTTGCTGTCGCTCTCTAAGGGCCAAACAAGCGTAATTTTGTAAAGTCGTGAGTAATGTAAAGTCACCGGTAATGGACAAAGAACCAGTAATGGACAATGACTCTTATTTACTACCCACTAAGGAAAAGTCTTTTGTTTTACAACAATCAATTCACAACTCTATGGTCTTTAAATTATGAATGAAGTGTCGATCACCGGTGCTTGTCAGCTTAAACCGTCCATAACTGGTGCCGTTACCTTAGCAGAATTTCGGACGCAAAAACTCTCTTGCATTTGGTTTCATACAAAAACGCAGTCGATGCCACATGACGACGCAAAAATGAGTTGTAAATTCAGTTGAACGTAAAATAAGTGACCGAAAATACGCGACTCATAACACAACTCATAAAGTTACGGGCCGTTCTCCAGCCGTACGATTTTTCGTGTTCTCAAGTTCAAGTGCCTGTGAAATCCAAATTCTAACAGATAACCTTATAAAAAAAATATCTTACGTAATTCACACTTTATTCTGCTCAAAATAAGTCTAACAATAGTATATTCTTGTTATTAAATGCGCGAAACAAAAATCGAAAGTCAGTGGAGTCTACATTTTCGCCTTGTCCCACCTCCAAAATTTGTTAGTTGATGACATATACTTCGAAACCTAAACGCGGAAACTGTAAGTTTTTGTTGTTCACAGCAAGCCAATTACATGATAAATTAAATCCTATTGCCTAAATAATTATTTTTACATTGGTTTATTTTTAAAGCCATTTTTAAAAAGTGTCCCGAGTTTTGCGTCTTGACCAAATTCGGCCATAAAACGCGTCGTACTGCTCAAACGCATACTCCGAGAGACATCCTCGATACGTTCCTAGAAAGAGTCTGTCACGCCGCGATGGCTAAACAGTGTGAATCTGTGATTTATTGTGCCGTTACCGAATCACGAAGGAAAGAAAACAACACGAATTTTTTGTCACAGTTAAAAGTGATTACCATATTATTTTTTTCTCGCATGTTCTGTTAATATATTTAACTCAGATTATTTTGACATATTAAACAGTGTTATAACTACTTACACAAAAAATATTGAGTTTTTATCAATAACCGTTTCGAAGTAATTAATTAAAAACTAAATTGCTCACGTGATTACCGCGACGGTGATTACCGTAATTTGAGTGATCTCCGCGGTTTTATAGACGTGGTAATAACTATATTGGTCATTTATTGAGTTATCACTGTAAAATATATAAGTTTTAAATAATGCTTCCCTTGATTGAGAATATTACTCTGTGCAACACAAAAAAAAATATACCTAATAAAAAAATATTAATTTCACGTTTCTTTTTTTTATCAATGGTTATCATTAATTAAAATTATTATACTATTACTTAAGATGTTTATAATTCAAGGCTATAAATGTATAGCATAAAAAGTCTAGTGATATCTATCAATAAACATGATTTCATGCCAATATTGTTTGCTTGGGTGATTACCGAATTATATGAAAAAAGAAAATTTAATTATCTCGATAATTAAAAGGTTCAAAGTGATGCCTCTTTTTGCAAAACGTTTGAGATGTGAAGCATTATTCGATTTATTCATAAAAATACACATTAACATAAAATGAAATTATGCCTCGGAGTGTCACGCAAAACTGCCTTGGTCGTGGAATGACCCTTACGCTCTTTTGGCTTCACTTTAAAGGTTACCTGTTTGGTGTTGAGCTATCATAAGGTCTAAATGTGGAATGGACCTCCCATTGTCTTAGTAATTTGATCCCGGTTTTGCCCTTCTTTACGGAACCCAAAAAAATTGTCAAATAATCATTCATAATGCTTAATTACGAACGTCTCTCAGTAGGTCTTTTAGGGTTACGGAACCCAAAGCATGAAAACGGGACCCTGTTGCTGAGACATCGCTGTCCGTCCGTCCGTCTATCCCCAGGCTCTATCTCATGAACCGTGCTTACCTACTAAACAGTTTTTCGCAGTTTTTTACAGAAATTTTCGCAGACTATGTACTTATTTCTATTGCCGCTATAACAACAAATATCTCCTAAAAATAAAATAAAATAATTATTTACGGGTGACTCCCATACAACGAACGTGTATTTTTTTTTGGTGTTTTTGGGTCGTTTTAAATAATAGTATTTACTTGTAAATCTACTTTAGAAGTAAATAGTTAAATTAAAATAAAATAAGTATTTAAAGGGGGCTCCCATATAAAAACGTATTTTTATCAGTTTTTTGTACGGAAACCTTGGAGCGCAAGTTCGACTTTTCTTTGATCTTTTTTAATTTTGGTACCTAAAAGGTATTCAGCTCATGAATATGTCAGCCCGGTTAAAACAACACAAAAAAATAAAGTAGATACTGATTCTATACAATTCGGAAATTAACCGAAAACATTTTAATCAGTGGTGGGATATGAAAATGACAAAAAAATGAAAATGAAAATTTTATTTCAGGCACTGGCCCCATATAGTGTTAGTTTACATCACACATTACATAATTTACCTTATAATAATTGTAAATTGTTATGAATACTTACTAAAATTCATAATCAAAAGTGAACACGTGAATACAATAATGTCTATACGCGTGATATACGTGTCTGAAAATCCCTGAAAAATATTTCCAGAAATTTTTCATTATTGTCCTTGTGAAGAAGAAATCACTTAAGCCACTTAAGGGATAGGTTCGCGTTTGTACTAGTGTTTTGTTTTGCGCTTGTTATTTTGTCATGTTTATTTTATACAATAAAGACTTACCTACATACATACATACATACATGTGTCATCGCTTTTCAGGTCATTGGGTCCCGTGTTTTATCTACCTCACGTTCTGTACGCAAGTCCCGTTAGTCGGCGCGTACGCACTACGCACCTGCAATCGTTCGACATTGATTAGCATCAGCGTAGCCGCGGTCGACTAAGAGCCGGAGTACGAAAGACTGGGCTATATTTTCAGATATTCGTATTTTTTTTTACTTACATGAAAATTCCAGAAAAACCATTTCATTGGTTTTCAGACGGGTATACCAGACCACTGTAGCAGTTTCACAATACAACTAAGTCAGCAACACGCCGTATAACCTGTCATATTTCTGAACTTGGAAAATAAACGTTTTTCTTCGCTAGTTTAGGGTCGTTTTATATTGGAGAAATAAAAAAGCAGTCAAGCGTGAGTCGGACTCACACACGTAGGGTTCCAATACAAACTTTGTCGATTTGCTTATACATTGATTAGGCACAGCACGCATTGCAAAAATTAGATTTACTTTTTGTATGTTTAAAATACCTACAAATGTAGACTTTCTACATTTCTTCCTTGTGTTTGGTTTAGATTCTAAACTTTAGAATGACACCTCTCCGTTTCTTGCGTCGATGCCGTAAGAGGCGACCAAGGAATTAGGTTACGGTATATTTTAGGCGATAAACTTAAAATATGCTAAAAGTGGCCACTAAACGTGAAATTGTTGTGGTTTTGTCTATGTAGTATTTCGTGCGCTCTGCCTATCCCATTTGAGAATACAAGCGTGATGTGTGTATCTACATAATGTAGATACTCAATATTATTTCATGCTTCATGTAGGTAATCGGGAAATACGCTATACCTAAGTGTAGATGTAGTGAGAAACTATTTTCCTTCGTAAATCTTCGGAAAAGTTCGTATTTATCGTTTTATTATTTAAAACAATTACAATTATTACTTAAAACTGGATATTTACCATATATTATACGGAATGAATTCCCTTTAAAATGGGTACCGAAGCTATTTGGGAGAAAACGATAAATACGAACTTTTCTGAAAATTTACGAAGGAAAATAGTTTCTCATTACATCTGTAAGTAGGTAGCTTTTGGATCCCTTTGCAAATGTATGACCTAATATGATATGACCTACGAACCTACGATGAATGGCTATATCATTTGATTGCGTAGAAATAGTCGTTTGATTTTTACACAGCTTTAAGCGATCGCAGACATAATAAGTACTTAATAGGGATGTCGACTGAGTTAAATATATATCATTCTAATTAGTTAGTTAGAGTATGGATATATTTTAATTAGGTTATTTAGTAGTTAACTTAATTATGGTACATTTAACCAAATGAGGATACAATTTAGTCTTGGAAAAGTTTCTAGAGTGACTAACTCCAAGACATTTTATTATCGTTTGGTTAATATTTTAAAATTGTTGTAAGGGGCGACTAAGAAAATAGGTTAAGGTACGCTTTAGGTGACAGGCAGGCGACCTGTCACTATTATACCTCTCCCATTTGTTTTTAAATCTAAAGTTAAGCTAGAAGTGGCTGCGAACCGCGAAATAGCCATGTTTTTGTCTGAATTACGTTATGTGTGCTCTGCCTACCCCACTATGCCAAGTATATGTATAGGATGTAGCTTAATATGTGTCAGTTAGTACGTGCAATAAATCAGTAATTTTAAACACAATATAAAAAAAACAGTTTTTTTTTATTATTATTTCATCAACTCCAATAAAACACCTTGTACCCAAACTTTTTATTCGCGAGACCTCAAACCGGCCTAGCATGCCGGCCAAGCCTCAAGAAGTCCGTTCAATAAAATAATAATAGTAAACATCCGCGCAAATGGCCGGCGGGTGGGGGCGGCGATATCGATTCGCGCGCGCGCGACACAGTATCTATCGTCTCATCGTTGCCCGCCGGCTTGCCCCACAAAGAAAGAGATAGGTTCCGTAGACTGTGAACCTTTTGTTTTTGGGCAGCGTCCGGCGAGGGGGGCGGGGTGAAAAATGGGAGGCGCTGATTGGCCGGCCCCGCCCCCCGCAGGCTTCGCAGTTCAAGGGCGGTTGCCGTCGTGTTTGGGTTGTTTTCACGGAGCGTGCTACGCTCTTTTTCAGGATGCGCTTTTACAGCTTTTTGATGGTCTGATACTACCCGATACTTAGAGCTACTTAGTTACTAATTGATACAATTATCGCTTCAAATAAGTCTTTTATTTACTATCAAACTATCACATCATAAGATTAGAGTCGGGAGGAAAAACAAATGAAAATCAATGTTTTTGTACCTTTTCTACGAACAAACTACTTCCTAGACAATAGAAAAAAAAAACAAATATCTGTGCATCTATTTGCTAGCTTTACCTGCCTCTGCCTACCTATAGATATAGTTGGTATAAGTACACACAGAACAGGGCAGGCAGAGAATATAAAACGTGACATAGGTAGACAAAACCATGACGATTTCACGCTTCGCAGACACTGTCACAATTTTAGATTTGAAAACAGATGAAAGAGCCAATTAATAGTGACAGCTAGCCTGTCGCCTAATGCATACCTAAACCTATTTACCTAGTCACCTATTACGAAATCCACGGAAGAAATGAAGCTGTTATTCTATCCCGACACCACACAGGTAAGTAAGGTATAATATCAAATCCCAATCAATCCAATTGAAACTATCGAATCGAAAACAAGTTCCGAATTAGTTCACAAACAAACAGCGAGAACGATTCGTTGAACCCGCTATCCGTTACACACAATGGTAAAAAATGCACACTTACACTTATTAGTATAGTTACACGGTTGTGGAGTACAGTTAGGCTAACCTTGAGGTCATTGGTTCAGGGTAGCGGCGCGGCTATGGGGATAGGAGGAGCGGGAGCGGGCGCGGAGGCGGAGCAAGGCAATACGGCTCTACTTTGCGTTTATTACTTTTGACTTATTTTTTACTTGGATGTCTGTTTAAGTTGGTAGATGGCATGTGGATGTTTGATTTGACTGGAATTTGAACTTATGATGATTTAAGATGATCTTACGTGTCGCTAACGTTTTGATTTCATAAAGCAAAACATTCAGTATCAGAAAGAGAGTGTGTTTTGTCTATAAGTAGAGCACTTAATTCATGACGTTGAATTATAATGTGTGTTCATAATAAAATGGTAACAATACATAGGTACTAATAAAAAGTGCAAAACAAGCTTTAAATACAGAATAAAGTTTGATTATTATTTTATATTCGAAATACCTGGTTTATTATTTGTAGTCTGTACATTTTGTAGATGATCGTATTTGCACTAGTACCTAAATTGTTATTAAATGGTCCATTTCGTAAATTTTCTTGAGATTGATAATGGGTGTTATTTAACAGGTCAGCATAGTATTAGCATATTTGAAAGCAGAAAAATATTATCTGTCAGCAGAAATAGTTAATTGGTCAGCAACTCATGGCCAGCAAACATTTCAAAATCAATCAGGAACTTATGTCATTCAGGATGGCTGTAATTATTTTTGCACTGCATAATTATTATATAAGCAGCAATAAGATGTTCTTGTTTTATAAAAATTGGGTAAGCACTCAGAGAGTAAGCAAAATGTATAATAATTATTTGCCATAACACGGTTCTGGCGCTTCGCCGGCTGCTGCCGCGGCACGCTCGCTTCGCTCGCTCGGCTCGCGCGTTGCAAGGTCACAGTTCTACCTAACACTCCTCCTCGCTTCGCTCGTCGTCGTACCTAAATGTAACCTTCCTAGAGGGATCCCTTAATTTCCCATAAATTTATTTGTCCCCTACATTATACACACTGCACACTGAAACAGTCTGGATCTAAATAATCACTGAAATAATCAAGAAAATATCCAAGTACTTAAGCTATTAGTTATTTTGCTTACCATATTTAAAATATGCATACCAATCAAATATAATGCATATAGACATGTTTTCTCTGCTGATCAATCATAAAATCTTGCTGACCAAGTAATTATTTTGCTGACTGGTATTGGTATGCTGCCTATTAATGATTAAATTTTTGACCACTATCAAAATTATTGCCGGAACAAAGATTGCCGCCTTATTGCAGACAAAATCTTTGTATGCTGACTAAATTATTTAAATGCTGTTTGGCTTTGCTCACCAAATTTTAATATTGCGTATCATTTAATTACTTCTCATTGATAATTCTCAAAATAATAGAATCGAATACACGACTACGACTCGATATTACCTGTAATTTAATAGACCTTTTACAATATTTCTATTTCATCCAGCGGTTTCGTAGAGCGTTTTAAAACGATTGCTTGTCGCGTCCCGCTCCGCGAGGCTCCTGTGCCCACAGCTTTCGCTCTTTTGTTAAAGACTAGGTCTGTCGGTACGTGAGTAGGTACCTACTTCTTTACAAGTTGTCTTGTTTTGAATATCAATGCAAAGAGATAAGGCAAATGTAAAGCGTGTAAAATTTAAGATCATGGTAATATGGTAACAGGACAACCTATTCGTTGGCAAGAGATACTACGGGCATGGGTTTTGAGTACTAAGGTGTATTATTATGTTTTTTTAGAAAATACGCCAATTAAGGAATTTGGTTCAGGTATATCTTAGGCGACAGGTTAGTAACCTGTTACCAAATATTATACCTGCCAACTCAAAAACTACCACAAGTGGTCACGAAACGTGAAATAGTCATGATTTTTCTAGGTATGTAGCGTTTCCTGTGCTCTGCCTGCCCCATTTGGGAATACAGGCGTGATGTAAGTACATGTCTTCAGAAAATGTTCAAAATTAAACAGCGGCCTAAGCCTGGGCTGGCCTGTGACCTGTCACTGTTATACCTCTTGGAAGTACAGGCATCATATCATAGACCAAGCCTGTCCGTTGTTAAGTCGGCTTTACGGACTCTACCATTTTGAGACGTTTAGAATTCGTTGTTCTATTTTTGAATAGCTAAGTCGGCTTTAAGGACTCTACCATTTTGACAATTTTAGAATTCCTACGTGGAATCAAGGGCGCAATCGATAATTATAACTCGAAATAAAAATTCTTAATTTCATGACTACATTCCGTAAACCGTATGCTTGAAAAAGTTCGTTAATAAAAAAAAAGTACCTACTTAAAAAAATTTTAAATAGGTATGTTCAATAATGTAAAGATTCTCTAGGAAGATCTAGAAATAAAATATTGTATTAGTACCAAAATAGAACCATTGTGGTACACGATTCAGTTTCTTCGACAGTCCAAAGAACTACCTACCATCAAGCCATCGCATGGCTTTCTATGAAGTCGTCACGTCACTCAGACGACGCTCATTTACCTGTCACGAAGCGCACGGCGCCGCCATTTTGCATGTCACTCGTCACCGTGATCGACTGTTTGAAATTGGAACGCGTTCGGATATTTTTATTTTATTGTTTTCAACCAGTTTTATACAAGTTTTGAGTTTTTTTTATATGTGGCCATGGTTTTTATGATTATCGATATCAAGAAAGTATGTACAATGGTCTTTGTGTTATTTACGATAGGTAAGGTAAACATCCGAATGTTCAACGTGTGTCTAAGTGACATGGTTTAATTTTAAATGAAGAAAAATGATCTTAAGTAGGTATTTCAAATTGCATATTATAAAAGAAGGCAAACGTCAAAGAACGAACCAATCATCAATATTCGAACCATCGCGACCTATAAAACGACTTCTACACCTGTCAATTTTAGCCAAGTTGTGTGCCGATCAATCTACCTGGGAATACAAGTGAAATATTTACGTATATTTATGTAACCTAGGTACTTACTCAATACCTTATTTTGTGTGGTGTCGGGTTTAGAATAAAACCTCTCCCTTTCTTCCGTAGATGTTGTAGGAGGCAACTAAGGAATTAGGACAAGGAACATTTTAGGCGACAAGCTAGCAACCTGTCACTATTAGCCAGCTTAAAACCTTAAAAAAATGCTAGAAGTGGCCACGAAACGTGAAATAGCCTATTGTCTATGTAGCGCTTCGCTCTGTTGAACCCACCTGGCAACACAGGCGAGATGTTTTATATTTTGTAACCTACTTACCCACCGCCATTAGCATCGTCATACTAAACGACGAAATATTTAAATGGCGTCCGCGGCTATCTTCGGATGAGACGGGCCAATTCACATGCGTGAGCCGTGATGGATGAGTCCAGCGATCAGACCCTTGTCCCCCCCTCTCAAATTTGCCTTCCCCCCGCGGCGGACTCGGCCTAGGCGGTGCGCGCGAGTGTGAGCGGGCGAAGGCACGGGCGTAAGCGTTTGTGGAGCGTGGATTTGTTGTCTCTTTCTTTTGCGCTTGGGTAGAATGGGATGTTTTTTAGTAAAGTAAGAACTTGTTAATTGGCTAATAAAATTGATTGAGTTAGCATTGTATGTAATCAGGGGAAAATCAAGCTTGCTTAGGTATATTAGATGCCTGTTTACATTGACTGCGTATGGTCATGGTTGTTCAATTAGTTCTTGAAATGAAACAATAACTTTGCTCACCCGTTACGTAGCTGAGTTTTATAATAAATGTGTGTTCATGTATTCACTATAGTTGACTTCAGCTAACTACACTCGGTGATTTTAGGTACTTCTTACTCGTATGTACTTACTAAAGGGGAATTTTTATATTATTATTTGTCTAATCTCAAAACATTTGAATGAAGTATACTTACCTACTAAGGTTTAAAAAGAACATAAAGGCACATTTCAGGATAATATCACAACTCTAATATTTTAGATTCTTTACCTTCATGTTCCTTAGTCTTGAGACGTTCCGTATTTCATTAAATTATTTTTCAGGTCCATCAGAATAACATTAATAAAATTTAGATTCTGCTTCCCGTAAGCCGTGACTCCCTACTGCAACGCACACTAATCGGAGTCGTAACGTAACCGCCTCGCCTCGGAACAGGCTCCGAACCGCGATGCGGTGCGTGGTCAACTTGCAGTTCCCGCGCTTACGTCTCTCCGTACGCGAGCTCACGTCTCTTCGTCCACCCTTGCCCCTGTCCTTGTCAGCCAGCAGTCGGCGAGCCGTAAGCTCAGTGTCGCCTAGCCGTAGCCGAGTTGACGTACAGGAGCTGCTGATACGCTTTAGTTACGTGCATACGTTGGGTTGACGCCTGATTGATGGCGAGGCGAAAGGCAATACGGTGACGATCCTTTTCCGAGTTGATATGTGTGCTGTGACCTTTAGGAAATAGGTTATTATTATTAAGTACTTTATAGGCGACCGGCTAGCAGCATATCACTCAAAACCTAAAAATATATCCTAGAAGTGGCTACCAAACGTGAAATAAGAAGTCATGGATTTGTCTATGTCACGTTTCGTGTCAGCCTACCCCATTTGGGAATAAAATCGTTATGTATGTATGTATGAGATTCTCTTCTTATTAGACTATCCGCTCTCACTCGCGCCCCACCCCACCCCCTATAGGTGATCCATTACACTGGCATTTTTGCGTAATCCCCGTTTATAAATATGAAATTGAAGGAAGATCTAGTGATGGTTAATCGACTGGAGGTCGGGGTCAGCGGCACATCCCTCAGGCGACGCTGTGCAGAAATATGAAAAGATACGAGGGAGGCTTCTATGCCTATTCTAGATTCTTCACATTTTTGCTCGTTTTCGGGGAAGGTCGAAAATGTAATTCCGCCATACAGTGCATATATTTTCTTGAAGCCGAGCCAATCTTCGGAATTTGTTTAGCATAATATTGTTACCGTTGTGTGTTGAAACTATATCTATTAACATTGGTGTACATTCTAAATTCCGATGATAACCGCAGATTACCGATGATAAACGAAGAGACGCAGTTCGTACCTACTTACATTCAGTAAATTCATCTAATAAAATTGTTCAAAGCAGATAACCTCATAGTTGTAGATACTTTATATGCTGCAAACAGTAGTTTTGCACAGAGAAGTTTCGAGTAGCATCTACAGCGTCACTTCACATCTTCCAATTTTATGTTCATGAGACACACATAAGTGCGGAGAGTAGTTCTTGCGACTTGCGACATTACGACTCTAGATACTCTATTTATTAATCCTGTGATATTGACAATAGGTACAACTCGATTCAGCTCAACCGTCAACAATTTTTCAAACTTCGAATCCCAGTTCAGCTAAACTCACTCCCTATTCCAAAAACAATTGACTGCTGATTAAAAAAACAAACGCACTCAGCATAACGCGGAGCGCGAATCATAATCAATAATACCTCGCTGATTATAGAGTATTCTGTATTCTGATTATACATAATTATAGTTAGGGTGGGGGTGCTGATGAGCGATTTGGGTATTATTTGAGCTTTATTTGGGTATTTATTGCGCTCGGGTGACGATGCAGATATTATGCTCGGTTCGTCCCTTGAGGGCTTTGGAACCCTTCGTTGTCGTGGACATTGATTTCACTGAGCGTTTTTAGACGGATTATTTTAAATTTTGTTTGCAAAGGTGCGTGATAATTTTGGGTTGTTTGTTGTTTATATTTAAAAAAAGTATTTAAGGAGTCTACGTGTATTCTTCGCTTTGGGTGTGTCATTTAGCATGCTTTAGGTACTAAGTAGGTAACCTAAGTAGGTAGGCGGAGGTGTATATTTTTAAATTGCCATTGAAAAAAAAAATGAAACAGTAACGCTTTGCTCACATCTAAAAATGTGCTTGATTATTTTTAAATTGACGCAACATTTGGAATAGTTGAAATAAGAATGGACGTTCGAATTTAAAAAAGAGTCGGTAGGCTGCCTATGGACACGTTTAACTTAACATACGTATGAAAGAAATGTACACAAAGAAGTTTTCGTGCAGTGTTATTATTGGCCTGGTAAAAAAAGGAAAACTTATAACTATTCACCATGCAGACTAACTTGAAGAGAAGTTCCTAACTTGTAGTAAGTAGATAAATGTTCAAGTTCTAACTAAATTCTTCAAGTGGACATTGTATTTAATTCAATAATTCAAATCGTTCGTACCGCGTCCATCCCGCGCTTTTTGATATCAAATCCGCATTCACCACAGATAATTTATAATACCTGGGGGCTAGAGGTGCGTTCATTATAAGCCCCTTTCGGTTTAGTTCACTGATGTGTCGATAAGCGCTTGTTTGGGGGCTACCTCAATTCTTTCGCAGGATTTTAATACCAATTAGAGTAGACAATATTGCGAAGCTCAAAGGATTGGGTCTTTATTAGTGTCGGATATTGTTATGAGTCCGTTGGTGTGGAAATGATGGGTACGTGAGGGCGCCCCGGGTATGGAACATAAGCTATGCATGACTATAGCGCTAATTAGTGGCCAGTATCAATTTGCGAGTTGAAATTGGTTTGTTTTGATTTTCGTTTGTGTGTGGCCAGCATCAAAGTTTAATTTGGTTGTATGTGGTTATTATTTTATGTATAAGAGCAAGCGTATGTACCTAGTCTCAGTTTATTAACAAGAAATAAGTACTTATCTAAATCATTTTTTTTTTGATGTTTTGCTTATTGATGACTCCGTTTCAATCTACTATCGCCAAAAAAATTTGATACTACTTAATACTTAGGGACGACTGTTACGAATAAGTTATAGATATCATTTAATAACACTTGTGCCGCTTTTTTGTGATGACAGTGATCATAATGGAACTCAGATACGATTTGTGCAACAAAATAATTTATGTATAGAAAGCACAGGTCTTTATTATTATTTATTGAAACTATATTCATTCATAGTGAAAATTAACGGATTACTGACGTTGTATATACCGAGATTAGCTCGACATGTTTCGGATCAATCCGTGATCCATCATCTGAAACTCTGATCTGTTTATGTGTAAAACTATATTCATTATTTCATACTGTAGTAGGTCAAAACATTGCATTTGCGGTTGCCAGAATCTCCCCTAAACCGTCACGCCACGGCGTTCCGTGATGTACTGACATGTCAGATTAATCCATGCTGTTGATGGATGGCCACAGATCCTAATGCGGACGTTTTTTGTTTTTTATTCCCCCAGACAAGTGCGTTTTCTCACGTTCATCCTAAAACAGTTTGCGCGGGAATAATTGCATTATTTCGTGTTATTGGCAACATTGGAGCCTACTGTCTATGCCTTTAAGGGTGATAATTTGGGGTTGCCACCCTTCACTTTAATTATGGATATCTCGTTTATCATAACGTTTAATAGCTAGGTGAATTATTACACTAATTATTGTTATCGATGTAGGGAATATTGCTCTTATTATTTATAGAAACAAAAATATTACTTTGTTCACTTTTACTGCCGTTTTAATAATCTAGAATTGCATTAATTGAACTTCAACTAGACCTACGTGTTGTTTTGGTTGTATGATTGTAGTGCATCTCTTTATCGTAGGTACCTACATAAAACAAAAAAGTAATAACCATTAAGACTAAGACAAAAGTTGTACTTATCCCATAATAACATCTTTGCAAGTTTCCATCTTTGGTCCATACATAGTTAACACATAGTGGCAAAATTCCAATATTTCAATATTAACTTTAATGCTGGCACAAAATGCTCTTTCAAATAAAAATAAAACCGAAATTCGAATTTGGAACGTGGTGCATCGCAAATAGTTCTCGCCTGCCAGTATTCCCTGTAGATTAGCCAAGCCGGGACATTTCACGAGCGGCTGCCCGCTGACCTTTCGCAAGGGCTAAGGGGCCAAGCAAAATGCCATCATGTTTTCATTTTTTCCACAGTCCGTTCACTCAACGGCACTCGATTAATTCTTCACGGTACGCTTGTCAAAATGTGATTTAATATAGCTAGGGACTGCGCTTTGAGTGCACACTGACCGTGGGCTGGCCAAAGGGTTGTTAAATGACTGTTTGATATATTTTAAAATGTTTTAATAGCTGGCGGGATAGGTTTTTCAATTAAGTAAGTCTGATTGCAGCTCGGCGGCAGGGAAAAATCATTTACAATTATTGCGAATTGAAAACGCTGTAGTTAAAGACCTTTCAGCTAAATTGCGTTCAATTTTGCCCAAGCTGTTTAAGATAGGTTTACAAATATGTGGAAGTAGATACTAAAAAAGGTAGGGGAGGCGGTTAATTTGCGATTTTACTAATCCAAGGCTTTAGTTGTAAAGGAAACGTAGCGTTCCCATTCGAACGCGAACGTTACAAGTGGCATTATCTATCAATAACACCGAAAATAGGCACCGCAATTCCAATTTGCCGCGTCACTCCGGATTCCAATAGGAAACGGGGATAAATGGAGTCACATTCCAATATGTCACCGAGCCCCGACCATTCGGCTTTTCGGCATTCGAGATTCGCGTTTGGATATTCGTCGAGTTCGTGGAATATGCCGGTGCATGCCGGGCGCCCTTCACGGGCTACGCGATGCGCGGTTGTTTTTAATGCGGTAGTGATTGGGGATCATTACGACCTCAATTTACGAACTAATTTGAATTTAGAATACGGAGACTGCTTGAACGTTATGAATGAACGTAGTAGTTTTTTTTTCTTAAGGACATAAACATTGGGCCAGTACCTACTGTAAAAATGGGACAGATTGAGCGTAGGAACAATGCGTTTCATAGGCAAAATGACTGATGCACTTTTCATAGCAACTTTGAAGACAAGCAAAGGAGATAATAAAGCGTATCTACATCTAGGTATCTTCTTTGTCGTTTCTTACGACACCCACGGATGAATTGGCAGGTGTTGTTTTAAACGTGACACCACACAGTTAATGGATATCACTGTGAACCATGTAAGTATTTGTTTTGAGAAAATCCAGTATAACGTTGAGAAACTAAGAGGTAAAGTAAAGTAAAAGTAAAAAACTCTTTATTGTACAAAATAAAATAAAAAGGTACAGACAGGTTTCACAAAAAAGAACAATGTACAAAGGCGGGCTTATCCCAAAAGGGATCTCTACCAGCCAACCTTTGAGCAGTAGAGAGGAGCAGCAATTTAGGTAATAACACATAGAAATTTTCACCGTTTACAAATGTAATGATTGTAATAAATGTAGTATAAATGTAGTTATACATAATAATTAACATAAACCTTTAAATATACAATAAGTAGATAAAAAAAATACCTCTCACACACACACCTAAACATCTGTGATCCACAACCTCTTCAAGTTATATTTGAAGGAGCCTATAGAGGTGGACTCGCGAACTGAAATAGGTAATCGATTCCACAACCTCGCAGCATGCACAGTGAAAGATTTGGAGTAAATCCTGGAAGAAGTAGGAATGGTAGCCAGAAGGAAATTAGTGCTAGAACGCAAACGATGCTGGCTGCCGAGAGCTAGGTAACTGAAACGCTCAGAAAGATATAAAGGAGCAGTAGGATTAAAAAGAATATTGAAAAGTAATGACAGGATGTGTACATTTCTGCGGTCCCGAATTGGCAACCACTTAAGCTGCGCGCGGAACTATGAGACATGATCATATTTACGGAGCCCAAAAATGTACCGTATACATATATTTTGCAGGCGATCAAGTTTGTCAAGTAGCCCCTCAGAAAGATCCATGTATGCAATGTCACCATAATCTAGAAGAGGAAGCAGAAGCGAATGAGCAAGTGTGATTTTAATTTGGACCGGCAGAAAATTCTGTAAACGCCTCGCCGTAAAGAGGTTTTCTTAGGTACGGATTATTTTATAATATTTTAAACTTTCGCGATTCTCACTCATATTTATATGTATGAACGCGGGACTTAATCGCGAATTTTATTTACCTTCTCGACGTTTCGGTCGCGTTACACGGTCGCTGTAATGCGGCCGAAACGTCGAGAAGGTAAATAAAATTCGCGATTAAGTCCCGCGTTCATACATATAAATACGGATTATTTTGTTGAGAAATAAATCTTTTGATACTGCCTCCACTAATCTTTAGCATGAAAAACATCTCTCTCGTCCAAAAGATCTGGACCAAAAATAAAGTGACGTGAAGAAAAATAATGTTTTTTTTTAATCATTTCATCTTGGACTCATGAAAGACAAGCTTTTGATGAAATAGGCAGTGCTGAAATGATTACAACCCTAGTACAGTCAAGTGAAACGATGGTTTTTCCTCGCGTGGTGACAGCTATAGAATTAGGTATACTTCTCCCTTACTTCCGTGGATGTCGTAAGGGGCGACTAAAAGGGATATGTTAAGGTATGTTTTAGGCACACGCTGGCAACCCTGTCACTAATTTGATTCTTTTACCTAACTTGAAACCTATAACTATGTCAAAAGTAAGCTAAGCTACGTAACGTGACATATTTATGGTTTTGTCTATGTTTCTACCTAAACATAGTTTGTTTTGCCTGCCCCATTAGGGAATACCTACAGGGATGATGTGTGCGTGTGTGTGTTTAGTAAGATACATAGCTCATAGGCTTCTCGAAGAGCCACACCTATCAAATAAAATGTACCTAACTACCCCATCAATTATTAAAAGTTGACATTCCACGCACGGGTCTTCCCCGCGTCTACCTAAAGATAATAGTCCAAGAGCGCACATGGCTGTTTTAGCATTAAATCAATGCACGTTTTCAACAATGGATTTTTCGGCAGGCTTTGTGTCCGCCATTATCTTTGGCCACGTGGGACAGGTGACGCGCACGCGCACAGCCGGCGCACAAAAACGTCGGCTTGCGCAAGATTCTAATCGTTTTTTTTTTCGAAATGATGACAGTTCTCTAGGTATTTCGCGCCAATCTACCACCTCCCGTGGTTTCGGCAGCTGGCCGGTTTTATGGTGCGTTATGCGTTAACACGTTGGTATCTTAGGTTGGATCGGGAATTAGTTTTGACCCCAGAATTGGGTTGGGTTGATTATTGTAGCTTGCAAAGGTTAAGACCGAATTGTGGACATTTTCGTAAGTGACTTGACGACAATGTACATTACATGTACGTATTTTATCTGCTACTTTTCTATTTCTTCCGTGCGCGCTTCGTTAAAAGGCGACTAATTAAATAAGTATGTTGCAAGCGATAGGCTAGCAACCTGTCACTGTTATGCCTCTTTTTAACCTAAACTTAAGATCTATATTTTCCTAAAATGTCCGTATGAAAAGTGGCATAGACCTGAGTTTGTCTATGTGCCGTTTTGTGTGCCTTACCTTAGCTATCCCGTTCGGAAAGAGAAAAGCGTGTATGGTAAAGCGATTACAGTTGTACTTACGTTATGTAGGTACTTACTCTTTAAAATCCTTAACTTTCTCTACTGAGTACAGATTTCCCATATCATAAGCAAGCAATCCCAAAAACGGACGCCTCAACCCCCTCGGCATTCGCATACCATCCACGGCACTAGCGCAAAGCGCTTTGACACCGAAAAACCTCCGCAAATTTATAATAAACGCACTCGACGTGTAAGCCCATTAGAATAGGCACGCGACACGAATACGATTGCCTCGCCGCTAACAATGCCGCACAAAACGGTGCACTACAGCGCGATTACCCTCTAGTGAGGCTCGTATGCAAGGAATCCGCGCGATCGCGGTGGAATACCCCGTCTTGGTATTTGGGGATTTTAGTAGAGCTTTTAGGCTGTATGTAGTCTAAAATTATGCTAGAGGCTGCGAAGCGTGAAATAGTCATAATCATACACACATATACAAGTACATAAAAGTACACAAAGTACAATACATACTAGACTAATAAATATTAAAATTAATATACTACTTGTTAAATACATAAACCTATATGCACTACCAACACTAACCAGAAAACATACAACACCGCACACATTTGTTTTAGGCTGTATGGATTAGGAATCTTTGTTTTTCCGGAAGGTGAGAGAAAAAAGATGTGATTTAAATTTGACCTCATCTCGAGCAATGTCGTACTAAACGGTGCACTGCCGGGATTGTTAGTTTTTGTATACATACTAAATTTTATTAATTGAAACTGATTGACTGCGTTTAGGCTGTATGGGCTAAGTTCCTTTGCTTTTTCCGGAGCGCGACAGTAAAAAATAGTAATTAGGAAATTAGGATCTTGGTCGGCCGCTAATAAAAATAATAATTGTGAACTGCGGACGAGAAACTCACCGTCTTGATATTTTCAAATAGAAAATGATTTCATTATAAAAGAGACACGGTATTGAGTTAGTCGCTTTGATTTTCTTGAAAAGCGAGAGCAGAAAAAACGTAAGCAATACTCTACAGTGGCTTACCATCTAAGGATCAAGAAGTTCCAGCCTCGTACTCGCGAGGTGCGAATAAGTGGTTCCGTGGAAATATTTCAAATCAGACGCAATACATGGCAATACCGGCAATAACGCGCTCGCACGGACTCACTAATGTAAGGTGAGGACAATATGGCAACGCGTGGCTTGACGTGACGTGACGTAAATACAATACGAGTAGAAATACTAGAAACAGACAATAATTAGAATTAGTTAAGACCATTGTCAAAAGCGATTAAGGTCCGACGAATATGAGATAGGGTAGTGGAACCAAAAGATGAACACCCCCCAGAAGTTGAACGTTTGGCCTTAATTAAATAGTGGCACATTTTATACGCCTAAAAATATTTTTTTATAATGCAGCAACACTTTGCCGAGGTGAAACACATAATTCAAGAAAAGTTACATCACGGACGTGAACGTGAGCGATCTTTGCGTCTCGGATTCCGGTCAAAAGTGCCAGTTGTATGGAATCCTTATTAAAAAAAGAGCCTCACATTTTAAGCTTTTAATTGCATATCAAATTGAATAATGCATTGATTAACATTTTTATGCTTGGTATGTATTCTCGACTATATCTTTAATATTGTTGTAAATAAACAAAATGTTTTTTTGTATTATTTAACGAGTAATTTGCTGTTCAAGTAATGGTTCCAAAATCAGAGGTATGAGCTAATAGTTGAACGGCGTTCAACTATCGGGCAAAGTGGTATTTTTACAAATGCGTTTATAAAATCACACGAAAAAGATAGACTCGCCGATTATAGCTCAAATTAATTGTATAATTGTCGTAGATTTTTTAACCAAAAGTTGAACAAAGTATTTTGATGTTATGGCAAAGAAATTTGATATTTTTGTTGTATGGAAATCGCGACTGTTCAACTATTATTTCACAACCAAAAGTTGAACTAGTAATTTTACTAGTTCAACTTTTGGTTTCTATTTCAGTAGATGAACATTGAACTAATTAAATTGGGTTTTGTTATAGATTTGTTTGCCATAACTTGAACTACTAAAATTTTGTCGGTCACGTTTGGGGCAGGGTATCTATATGAACATTTTTATCAAGGTAATATTCCAATAATTATTTTTGAAAAATAAGTTAAAACATTTAACATACATACATACTATTACATACATAACACCTGTATTCTTAAATGGAGATGGCTGAGGACACGAAACGCTTCATATACATTCATATTTCCTATTACTTTACTATTAATATGCTAGTTCATCTTTTGGGTCAATTCGTTCATAAATAGGGCACATCGTTCAACTTTAGGGCAATTACATAGGTTTTAAGTAGTGAAATGCAAAGTCGACTATGTGTTTAGTGTTGCAAAAAAAAAATCACTGTCATACATGACTTACAACACTGCGAAAAAAAAGTTCAAAGAGTGGTAGTCGCTTAATCGTTCAACTTTTGGTTCCACTACCCTACATTCGAATTGCCACAATTAGAAAGGCTACTTGCTATAAGTTATCAATTAAAAATGATACACAGTGCTGCGATCATAAAGTGACGTAGCTATACTTTTTAGTTTAAATTACAGGGAGGGGTTATATCTAGTGATATAATGTCATATAAAGCCGGATTTGGTGCCAGTGCATTAGAAATGCTATATGACTAGATTTAAAAAAAATCTCGTTTCTGAACATTTTTTCATTTTGTTTCGTCCATTTCACTAAGTAACTGGTATGTGATTAATTTCGACTTATTTTTTTCCTATTAGACGTGTTTATAGCTTTTCGTATTTCTATTTCAATTATTTGAATTTTGCTCTCTAATTACTTATTTGTTAGGTGTAGCTTAGTTCGAATAAAGACATCGTCGAAAACTCGTCAGTCATTAATTTTTTGAACCAGTGAAAGTCTCTTTGGGACCTGTAGATTGGCTCTAAATCAAAAATGTAATCATATGAGTAGGCCTGGCTCGTGATTGTACCTCACAAGAACTAAAAAAATACGTGTAAATTTAAGGATGTAAGGCTTTTCTTGCAGGTTGCCGCTTTCTTTTAATTTTGACCCCACCGCTTGTGCCCAGATAAAAAAAACCGGCACTCCATAAAAACCATCGCGCCAGAATTGCCCAAAATCCCCTTGATTCCCAAAACTCATTCATAGATCACGCGCTACGACTTACCTGCACCTTTGGCTACATCCATAATGATTTATACATGGCAACTTTACGTCACATGGGGAAGTTACCAAGGGTTTTAATGGTACAGGAATAAAGGTGAAATTGGCTCGTCAGACTGGCTTGTTAAGTTGGTCGCTGCGGAGTCCAGTACTGTGGACAATTGACGTACAATTGCCAGTTTTAGATGAGCCTCGTATTTTATTGATTTTTACTGCACGCCGTATTTCAAGTCCTTTGTCGAGTGACAGCAGTGTGGCATGGCAAATTAACAAAAAATGTACAGCTCTGATATTGTTTAGTATGCGTGCTAAAGTTACAGTTTTATATTTCCGTAGTCTTGTGACTCTATAAATAAATAAAATAAATAAATATCATTGGACAATATTTACACCAATCACCTAGTCCCAAAGTAAGCAATTTAATGCCTGTGTTATGGGTACTAGACAACGGATAAACTTACTTATATACATATAGATAAACAACATCCAAGACTCGAAAGCAAACATTCGCATTCATCATACAAACATCTGCCCCGACCGGGGATCGAACCCGGGACCTTAAGCTTCACAGTCAGGTTCTGTAACCGCTGGGCTATCCGGCCGTCTATATGTAAACTTAGCGTCGCATTGTCCAGTCAGTTAATAAAATCAGTAATAAAATTTTGTTTCGTATTTTGTTTGAGTCTATCAGCGCTTTGTAAATAAATATCATGATTGCCAAGAATGCGAGGCAAGAAACATCAGAAACTTGGCACAATTGCACTAATATAGTGTAACTTAGCTTTAGGTATATAGGTTAGTAAATTTGTTTTCTTTAATTGTAACTTAAGTAATATAAGTTCTTAAGACATACTTACTTATTCATCTTTTCAAATCAGGTAAGCACAACACATGAAACGTTATATTATATGGATAATTTTTAACATATTTTGGGTTTTAAGTTAGAAAGATAAAAGAGATTTAATGGTGACAGGTTGCTAACCTGTTTTTCTTAGTCGCCTCTACGACATGCACGGGCGAAATGAATAAATATTTTTTATCCTAAATGTTAATAATAATATTTAAATTGGTTTATTACGCATTCCCAAAATGTGAGCCCCTGTGGCATATTCCAAGCATCCAACAAAACCGAGATGATCTCCCGCCTCCGGCATCCTACACTATATTAACCCCTCATTGAATCTATTTATTTTTCTTGCTCAAACAAGCACTCGAAAGGCTAAAGCATGCAACCGGCCACTGCATTGCCTACCTGGCAGCGGTGAATCGCAAGCGCAGTACGCAGAAGTACACAATGGCTGCCATTTTTTTCTGATCCAGCTTAGAGCGCGAATTCCATAAGGACACCTGGTCGGAACATGCCCCGGGGGTCCAAGCTCTGATTGATAGAGGTCCCGGTCCCGTCAAACGCTCCGCAACACAATACCAGAAAAATCCTCGCGCTTCATTTGAAACGGAGTCGGCGACTCGGCGTCTGTTAAAACAATCAATGATCGAGATTTGTGAATGGACTGTGAAACAAAAATCGATTTGAAAGGGCTTCGGAGGTGCAGGAAGTCAGTTGAATTATTAGACGGTTCATGTTGGTACAATGGGCGGCGCTCGGCTTGCTTGACTGTTGTCTGTTCAAGTGCAACACAAGTATGAAAAGAAGTCTGTGTAGTGTCGGGATAAAAAAAAACCTCTCCGTTTCTTCCGTAGATGTCGTAAAAGGTTACTAAGGAATTAGATTTAGGTTTGCTAAAGCGACAGGCTGGCAACCTGTCACTATTCTATCTCTTCCATCCGTTTTGAAGCCTAAGCCTGTCGTGTTTAATGTAGGCGTGATTGTGTATGTTTATGCAGGTATGTATGTATGGATGAGTATGAACAGACAGTATCTAAAACTAAGACATTACATTTAGATTTGTAAGGCAGTGGGTTACATTACCTATCAGTAGTGGCAATAATTCAACCCCAATCATGTTAATTGTAGATTTGATCAAAGCCAGACAACCGCCTTGTTGCCACCCAAATTTTAGCTGTGAAGTAGTTGTACGTTGCGTATTTAAAATCTACTAAGTAAAACTTTTTTACGTCTGTTTCCAACAGAAATGTTGACATTACTTTTGTGTGAGGCTTCATAAACAACATTTTCATTTTATTCGGTTTAAAGCCCTCAAAACCACAAAATACCGAAAGGATTACACAATCATTTGGGGCGGCTTCATCCTTCGCATACGCAAGATTAATGCACGCAAAATCCTGCATACGGAAGACAATAATTTGATTGATCTCTTAATGAATATGCAGATATGTTAAGTGGGCATAAGGCCCGTAAAATAAAGGCTCCCCAAGGTGCGATTGCGAGCCTACTGCCATGCCGGAGGCAGATTTTAATCTCAGATAACTGAGCGGAGAACAGTTTACATAAATTCTGCCGTTAGCACCTTGTTAACAAACTGCAGAATTTGATTATGATTAGATTGTTAGATAAACGCATGCGTCGTGATCCTGGAAATTGATGGATTCGGGCAAAAATTTAGGTGGGTTGCGGAGTGCTGTGTCGTCAATGTTTATAGAAAAGAAAAAAGAAGGAAATACATTAATTAACGCAATTTAACAAAGATAAAACAGTATTGATGATCTAATTCGAAAATCAGCCTTAAACAAGTTAGAACTTAATGCTATGTGTGCAATATATAGTTCTATTCTGTGCCAAATAAGGCCAAAACCCCGCACTCAGCTTGATATCGCGGTAAGCCGTAACGCTGATTTTGAGTGCGATCCTGGAAACTTAAAACTCAAAGAAAATTGCCATTTAGTTTGCACTTTGCAAGCAGGTGCTAAATTTCATGACGATACGAACGAATAACAAAAAAGAAATGATATAAAAAGAAGGCAAGCCTAAAATAACTTAAAAAGAAACTCTAAATACCCAGTAAGCTAAAGTCAACCAGTGAAGTCAAAAGTTAAGTGTTCATATTCGATCATTATCATAAATTCAGTACTCTTGATGAATGAGGAATGGAATAGGAGCTATTATATTGGATTGGAGATGATTTCTAGTCAAAAATTTACAGAAAATGCATTGTAACATTTACTGAAATAGCGACAAATGTGACCAGTTGCAATAATAGTCTATTACTTTAGTACCTACCTTCCATTTTCCTCGGCAAATGCGAAATAAATCGTCGCAAAATTTCAAAATTAAAAATGTTGCCAGCGCTCAGGGAAAGGAGACGAAGCAATAACGGAATCTTCAGCCAACCCTTCTAATTAATAGCCATCACTGTCTGCGGCACTCGACTGGCAACACTTTTCAGTTTTTTTTTTAATATGCTTCCTCACCTCCTGAGAACAGAAGGGATAATTACTTTTTCCTCCAACTTGGATGCTGTAAATCTCGCTCCGTGGCTACAATTAGGAAAGTTGGTGTTTAAATGACGAGTTGAATAACTCAAAGTTTCCGTTTAATTAAAAAGCGTGCTGGAGTTTTTTAGATGAGATTTTCAGGTACACTTCCCATCAGCTAATTTAATAAGTTTCACGTAACTCGGAATTCAGATTTATTGGCATCACATGGTGTTTTAAAAATAAAACTACTATGACACTCATAAGTCATAGTCATCATTATAGTGAGATTAGCTCGACATGTTTCAGGCCAATTATCGGGAGCAACGCGCCACAGCGGCTACGAATAAACATGTCGATTGCTGAATATAAAGACATGAGTGAATCCTTTTTATTATTTAGTTACATGGTGTTGCGTGTATTTTTTTCTGCATGGTGTGGGAATTAGAATAACACCTCTTCATTTTTTCCGTGGATGTCTTAAGAGACGTCTAAGGAAATAGGTCAATATATTTTTAGGCAACCTGTTACTATACTTAGTTTAATTAAAATTTCATTAAACTACCTCTTACATCTAAATTCAAAGTATTCAACCAAAAAACATTTACTAAAACTGATTAAAAAAGGAAAATGTAATCATGTATGTATATGGCCATGTAACGTTATAGGTATTATGTGCCCCGCCTACCCCATTTGGGAATATAGGTTCCCAATCTGCAAAAATTCACGTGAATTAAAGTTTGTTAAACTTTGTGTTGTTTTTAATTGTTCTACATTAACTTGTTTGTATACATAAAAATAGTGTCGACCAATGTTTCCAAAGCCAATGCAAGTCGAAAACTCTTGTCCAGTAATCCTAAAAACAATCTTAACCTCATTCCACTTTGTGAAAGAAAAACAAGAAATCTAATTAAGTCGATACGGTTCTATTTGGAATGGCCAGCGCGGGCAATAACCGCTTGTAAGGATCAGCGGGAGATAAAAAAACGTAAGACGCTGACAATCCTTTTGGCTGAAAATTGAATAGTTGGATTACGCGACCTAGGAGGGCAGGGCTGGCAACCCTATGATGTTAAAACATAGACTGGTCCATGACAATCTAAACAGATTTTGAAGTTCGCAAATGTAGACTTATATCAAAGCTCTAGTTCATGCGCTTCGTTTGAAACAGGCCATTAATGTGTTCATCAGTGTACTACGATTTTTGCATCGGCCGCCAACTTTAATTCAATCGATGACGTTCTAAACACCTTGCGAAGTGAATAAATGTAGCTTTTCATCGAAACTATTGAACACTTGATTCATTTAAGACACGCTATCATGTGTTCATCAGTGTAGAACTAGGTACGATTTTTGTGAAAATACAAACACCCTGCGAAGTCCGTAAATTTCACTTTATATTATGAGAGCTGTTGATTATGAGCTTCGTTAGAGACACATCATAATTTGTTTATCACTATACTATAACTACGATTTTTGTCAAAAAACAGCATTTTTGCATCGGTCGCTAACTTCTTGCCTTAATAGCTTAATCCATGACTATTTTTCGTTTCCGAGGAATTTTCAGAAGTTTGAAGTTTGAAAAACCGCAACCGCGTTTAACTTTACTGGTCCACAACTGCTTAAAAAGATAGCCCCTAAACTATGTCGCAAATCTAGAGACAGCCCTGAAAACATGTCCATATTGTCTCGTATTGTCGGTCGCGGGCTGATTACGTGCGACATTGTGTCGCGGACAGTGACGCAATTAAGTATTAGGGAAGATTATCGCGGACTCGCAATGTCCGAGGCTGTCCGATATCTGAAAATGTCGGACGACAAGTCCCATGGTCCGGAGGGATAATGCGTGGATGAATTTACTATCTTAAAAAAAAATGATTGAAGGGAGTCGTAAGAATATTGAGGGAGGCTTTAGTCTTTGCTGATTAAGGTCGAAGTTTACACAGACTAATACACTCTTAAACTAGGTATGCTGTATACTTAATTATATTATTTTATTAATAAATAGTAACAACAGTCGACAGGCTAACAACCTGTCACTATTTATATCTGCCAAGACAAAACCAAAAAAATAAGCTGGAAGTGGACACGAAACGTGACATAGTCATGGTTTTGTCTATGTAGCGTTTCGTGTGCTCTTTCTATTCCATTTGGAAATACAGGCGTGATGGTATGTATGTAAATAGTAACGACTCGTTCTTTTTCGATCTTGATCGCATTATTTTAGGCAAAAAATGTCTTAAAAAATTGTACATATATGAAACAAAGACCGCCTTATAGATTAAGAGCTGCCACACTCAATTTTAAAACACTCCTCAAGGTGTAAAGGTTCGGTTTCGAGTAAAAATACATTCGACGTACTTAAAACAACCTGTCGCAAACTTCTAGACACCGTTAAGTGACTGCCGACTTTACCAAGTGCGACGCCATTGCACGCCACTTAAGTGGTAAATTCGAGGAAGCTGTCATCTGAACACAACTCGCAATCGCTGGAGTGGTCTGCTAACGAACACGCGTCAAAGCGAGCCACTTCATTAGGTGAGCGAAGCAGCGCGTCCCGCGGGAAGAGCTCCGAGCGAAGCGAGCGAAGGCCCAGCGAACCCCCACTCTTTAGGCGTCTTACCCCCAGCCGCTAATTAGACGGCGCCGACTCTTCTCATTAGTGGCGGAATTATGCAGTTTGCCGGAATTTGGGTTAACTGTGAGGATCAGAAAGCGAATATGAGCCAAGAATTCTGTAGCTGTTTCAATTTTAATTTAAACGTAACATGTAACGGTGCAAATTAAAAAAAGTAATTAATTAAGCGTCAACAAAAGAGATAATATTGCTAATTAGAAGCACCGCACCGAAAAAATGTCCGAAAAAGATACCGATAAAATTCCCGTCCCATTTAGGTAAGCGGGCGAAAACCGGCATATTTGTAAGTAGGGAAGCTCTCTCGGGCAAACAACGTTTATCTACAGCACATTGGGTTAATGAATGGGGGAGGAAGAATGAGAAGTAGGCAGGCATTATTTTAATTAGGAAAAATGCTGCGCTCTCACCTAGGGGCTCGCGGGAATGCAGACAGGTATGGCCGAGTGCAGCCGAGCAGGGCAATTTTATGCCTCAGTACGTCACTGAAGTTCGGAAATATGAGCATGCTCCATTTTGTTCCTTTGTGTCTTTAATTGCATACTTACACTGACTTTAAGTTGTTGTCTATGCTAAAAACATCGTTAAACCGTCATGATACTCATGATGTACCTAATGAAATGACATGTAAATATTAACGTGATACTTTTTTTTGTAAGATGTAACTAATTGTAAGCTTAGCCGACTGGCGAGCAACTAGTTACTATGAGCTCTTTCGACTATGACACTATGTGTTAACCTAAAATTATGCTAAAAGTAATTACGAAACTTAACATAGTCATAATTTTGTCTACGTAACGTTTCATGTGTCTACCCGTTTGGGAACACAGACATGATGTTTATGTATTAAAAAAATACGTTTGCTTTTAATTTCTCAACCTCCCCCGCTATAGAAATCCCAGATAAATTATTAACCTGTCCGTTAGGCAACAAATAAGCAACGAAGTACTAAAACTTGGCCGCGCCACCCCGCCCACCTTTTCAGGGCAAGGTAGCGGCGAAAAAACGCCGCGTCACAGGCAAATCATTTACGAAATATTGACAACAATAAACGATTGCCCCGCGAGGACTTTAAAAAATGCCGGTTATTAATATTTGTTTTCTTTGTCCGGGACCACGTGTCCCCACACCTGAGCTCTGCGAATGACATTGCCGAAAAAAAAAATTGCAAAAAATATCCGACGCGAAAAAGAGCACAGGCGCAAACAGACAACGGCCCGTTTGAATGATTGCTTCCCTGGAAGAGCGGCGGGTCCATTTTTCACAAGTGCCATTCACGGCTTTCATGTTGCGCACTGTGTATTTTATATATTTTTTTATTTATCGGCCCTCCCTCTGCCAAATTGATATTCGAATGCGAATTTACGGCGTCCAGTTCCTCTGGTTTATTCATTTAGTGATTTCGTGATGGCAAACACGCAGGTAGATGTGTTTAATTTCGAAATGAATGTTTATTGCCGCGTTTCCGTTTCGTTTTCAATGATGCATTCGTTGTCTGCAGGCCTTGTTTGCACTATACGCTTTATTGCAACGGGCTTTACTGTTTTCGGTTTTATGAGCTTCATTTACACTTTAAAAACGCAAAAATAACTCAACTCTGTTAACAAATTAAAGGAGTTTTCACTATAAAAGAATACCTCCCAATAAAATGTTTACTTACAAAAAACTACAGGGATTATTCGAAACTTAAGCCATTATTGTTTCTGCACAATTTTCAAACACAGCTGCGGAGAATACAGAATCGCGAATAGAAAAAACAATAACGGCATAAGTGTCGAAATAATCCAGAGTCACTCCTCGAACGATACCTTCACACACGCTTCATGAGTCCAATCCCCCAAGTCCCCGAGTTTACAATCCCCCAGTTCGCAATCCCCCGGTTCCCAACGAGGCGATAATCGAAGCGGCTATAAGTCCGGAGCGATCCCGATGTCTAATGACATAAAAAGTATGTCCCCGATGTAACGCTGGCCGAGGCCGGCGCGGGTAGATGTTAAAGGCAGATGGGACACTCGTTTGCATATTGAACGGGAAAATAATTCATTTCGATTTAATTAATTAAGTATTTAAATTAATTTGATTTTCAGCGGTAGTAATTTCAATTTGTTTTTGTTTCAGGTAACTTGCGTGCCATTTGAATGGATTTTTGTTTGGTACCAGCAGCCCATACATATTTAAGTATTAGAAATTTTAGCAAACCTTGTGTAATTCCATTTTTGCTTATAATGCCAAATGTGGCTGCGATATATATTGAAATGTAGCTGTCAAATTAATTAAATCTTGGTGTAATATTAGCTTAATACTTGCGATGGTATTAATGTCAATTTGAGTATAAGTAAAAATTATAATATTTAGAAAAAATACACCTAATGATGAAGAACAACGGCAGGTTCATCCCAAAGGATTACTTTAGCAAATCTTTGAGAGACAAAGAAGAAACCCCCTTTCTTCCCGTGGGTGTCGTAAGAGTCGACTCTGGGAAAGGGTTAGTGTATTGTGAGCGACGGGCTTGCAACCTGTCACTGCAACATCACGTTTAACCATCTGGTTACCCTGAAATTGCTAAACGTGGCACTGGATTTTTGAATTCATGTGCTCTGCCTACCCCTCTTGGGAATACAGGCGTGAGAATATGTATGTATGTTGTATGTACAAAGAAGAAACTCAATTGAATATTTTCATAACCTTGATCCAGTAAAATTTTGTATCCTTTATTTCTACTATTCTTTTAGGCATAAACCACTACTCCGCGTGTCCACTCCACGCTTTTGGCCAGTCTATTCTATGCCCATGAAAGCACGTCGTCATGGCACGGCAATTTGAATGCGGTCGCTTAGTCTGACGGGCTATGACTGATGACTGATGGCGGAAGGGTGAAGATCGCCTGATTACAGCCTGTCACCACCCCTGTATATCATTTTGCGGACACAGTATGATATGGCAGGTGTAGGGTGGATGTAGATTTTAAGGCTGGCTTGTGATGTTGGCAGACTTTGATATGACCATTCTATTATGATTAGGATACTCTTTGTTGTTCAGTTGGGAACGTAGTCGCGAGTGTTTTGTTGTTGCTGTTATGTTTCTTTGCGTGTAGTTATTATTGTTTTGTTTTAAATTTAAATAAAGAGTCAATTCAACTAAATAAGCATATAGTGAATATTGTAACGAGTGAGGAGTAACTTGACATTATGTTTCAAGGCAAAGTTTTGTGATCTATTTAGAACCCCTTTCAATGTCCTAAAGGGTTGCAAGGCACATTCAACCCGTGCCTCCTTAAAAAACGAATAATACGTCCTATGTTTGACTAGATTTTCCTTTTTATGACCTCAAAGAATAGGAGTATGTGCTGTTAAAATTTCTTGAAATCCTGCGGCTACCTTGTTTGTTGTAGTGAAAAAAAGTCGAAAATTTATACTACATAGTAAATCTTCTTTTAGGCAGACAGACTTAACAAATTATAAACATTAATGAAAGTTATCACACTAGCATCCTAGATAACTATTTCACTCATCGAGGGCCTATTATAAAAACCTTATCGACCGCTCCTTCCGTCCGCATTGTCTATTCGTGCGGCGAGCTCAAATCGCTTGCAAATCGCGGCCAATCAGCGGTCGTAAATATCGAGTGCGAGTGTGGTCTGCTTTGTGATGCAAAGCGCGCGCTATGCTAATAATACACCCCGTCTTGCCCGGACAGGGCCGGTCGCTTGTTTTGAGGTAGTCTGATTTTGAGGTTATGTCTGATGATGTTATGATTCCCTCGTCTATACTCATCAATAGATTCAGTATCTAGTGTGAAATAAAGTAAATAATGTACTGTATTATGATTGACACCGCCGGATGAAAACTAGAATCTGAGTAAATAAGGTTAAAGATGAATTTCACTGTTATTTACAAGCCCTTTACTCTAGCTCCGAAAAAAGGTGTTGTACCGATCCAAAAGGATACACAACGGGAGAGAATCGCAATTTATAATAATCAATTGTAAAAATATTGTTGCGCTAGTACGAGGATTGGTTTTCAACCCTTCTTGACACACGCGTAAAAGTGCTAAGAAGTTCTCATAGATTTGAGGTGACGTACACAAGAACATGTCCTGTAATAATAGCGTGATTGTGACATTCACTCATTCATTTCATTTATTCGCCTTTTATATGTACAATCGGTTATTCGTGTGACGTGGACAAATCCATCACTATTTCACGTCTCGTAGCCACTTTTCGCATATATTAAGGTATTAAATAAATTAAGAGGTACAATAGTGACAGGTTGCTGGCCTGTCCTAAATGGCCTAAAATATGCCTTAACCTTTATTCTTAGTCGCCTCTTGCGACATCCACAGAAGAAATGAATTTTAAAACTGACACCACACGGTAGCCACACGCTATTGGCAATTCTCTAGTGAAGTTCTAGAAGAATCGGTTGTACTGGTTTATTCTAATCACCTACTGAAACCACACACTGGCTTACTACACAGGCGTGCATAAGAGAAATGCGCACATTCGTCTACTGCCCACTCTGCCGACGGGGCCGTTAGGTTTGCTGTCATTTGTACCCGCCAAGGTGCAGCGATTGGCCGCAAATATATACGGCCCGGGTAAATTTGCGAGAGCCTCGGTGAATCGCCAATGAACTGTGACGTCATAGTACACAGATTTACTTGGTGTTGCTAATTCGTTCACAGAGAATATGACGACGCTACGGCGAGCGTCTCGCTTTTTTGCGACTGGAGCCAGTTTTGGTCATTTGGGACGTGTTGTTCTGTTGGTAAGCGTCCAAACACAACACTGATGGGTGAGAACCAAAAAGTTGCACCTGCGTTAAAGTGCGTTAAATCGTGATTATAATTACATCAAACTTTTCCGTTGTGACACGAAAATTAGCTATACGTTTATACGTCTACCAGAACTTAAGACGTAGTTAGGTAGTTTGGTTAAAAATATCTTCGATTTTCACCACACCACACCAAGCTAGTTGAGTGAAATAAGAGCGGGCACCAAAAAGTTGCATTCGCATTAAGATGCTTTAAGTCGTAGTTAAAAATTCTGGTAGACGTATAAACGTATAGCTAATTTTCGTGTCACAACGGAAAAGTTTGATGTAATTATAATCACGATTTAACGCACTTTAACGCAGGTGCAACTTTTTGGTTCTCACCCTGATTGCTTTTAGTTTAGGTCTATACGAGTAAGTGTAAAATTGAAGGGAACACGGTCTCTGAAATGGAACAAAAGAGAATTCACTCAATCTTAGTAGTTTCATTAGAATTGTATCAAACATATTGTATGTATATTTGAGACCTCTGCTGTGTAGGTTTCCGGTAAAAAGTCAATCTCCAACTAGAAAGTGTCAGAAAGTATGTACTGTAGGTACATACTTGTTGATGTTAAATGATGACTACTGCCGCCAAATATTAGACGTATGCCCATTGCCCAGCCTGGTATAAATAAAGTTAATAGAATAAATTTTATCATACTGTTTTTAAAACCTGTCTGTGATGGCGACAATCGGGCTAAGGCCGTTTGTGGCGACGGCAATTCGCATACATTTGGGGCGGCGGCGACTGTTGCTAAATGTCGCCTCGTCGGCTGCCTGTGAAGCTTATTCCAAATTCGAACACTGCCACGTTAGATTAGATTGACACTGGCTAATAAGATTTAAAAATAGAATTTCGGCCAGTTATTTTTAATTGTATTTTTTTTGTGTAATTTCAAATTAAAAAGTTTATTTATGAAAATGGGCTCCTAAGAGCACTTATGCGTCTTTTTCGAGTCAACCAGCGCTTGGGAAAGACTATCATTGTCAAGAATAATGTGCTGCAAGAAACTTGGCAAATTGTTTTTTTTTTTTACAATTGAACCTGCATTAAAGGGTGATAAAACACGAAATGTTACAGGCAAAACAATGGCTAATTCACGTTTCATTACCAATTCTCGCACTTTTAAAAATATAATTAGTTGAAAGGGGCACAATAGCGACAGGTTATTAGCCTGTCGTCTAAAACGTCAACACAGTAAATCAGGAAAAGATTCCTTAAGGGATATGTTCACCTTGATATTTTTAAGTTATTTTGTATTTGCTATTTGTAGGTACAATACATAGATGGTAGTTTACACGTGCTAAACCAGCCAACCGACGCCGAACCAAAAACCATCCACCCAAAAAACGGGCAGCAAATTTCCCCCGCGTTCCCATTACCGCCTCTATTATCTAACTAAATATTAACGCGAAAATTTCACCGAGGAAATAAATTAAAAACGCAACAACAAGCTTGTAACGGACGAACAAAGCCTCCCAATAAATCAAGCCAGGTGAGCTGTTTGTGCATTAAGGCCCCCGGCCTTTCTCGGCCCATTCTTCGCTGAAAAGGAGTCGACCGATATTTTCGCGGAGTCATCGGCAACGCATAAATATCGGGAAGTGGGGCGGCCCCTTTCTTGTCTATGCGGAATAATTATTAGGGAAATTATCGGTGCAGGAAAGTGCAGTCAAATTGGTGGGAAAGTTATGGAGGCTGTTGCAGCCCCTTTGATATTCACTACAAAGTACAAAGTAAACATACTTAGGTGAGGTTGTTAGTTTCAAAGGAGCGGGGCGCATAGCCTAGTTATTGGGTTACTTTATATGGAGTGTATATTCTTTAGTCTTTGTATGCTGTATTGTCAACTGTTACTCTTGAATCAAGTGTGCGTCTAGCCGGGTCCACACAGACCAATCCGCCCCGCGAGGCAGGATTTTTTCATGCGCTTGCCTCGCACACATTTCAGTGTGGGCCCCGCTAATCAATTATTTATGTATGTACATAATACTCTGCCTACCCCTCTTGGGAATACAGGCGTGAGTATATGTATGTATGTATGTATGTACAGTCAGCGTCAAAAGTAACTGACAATTTCAGTACTGAGTTACGTCAAATTCTATACTAAAATTATCAGTTACTTTTGACGCTGACCCTACATACAAGTGCCGCGTTACCACGCATGGACTTTGTTTAAACCATCTTTTTGAAGATAGGTTTAGTTATGTAGCTAACAAGATTACTAGTCATTATTGGATCTACCTAAATTATGCTGAAAGTGGCTACTAAACGTGAAATATTCATGGTTTTGACAGTGTAACTTACACAAATTTGTGTCTTTTTTTGTAAGTATAGTAATGTACAGACGATAAGTTCTCGTGTATGAGACCAGTGGTTGTTCTCTAACGTAGGTAACAAAACGCGTCGATGAGTTCGACGTCGTACTGTCAAAACTTCCATGAAATGTAACAGCCAATTCCCGTGAGGTGACGGGCTAGGACTGACCTCTCCAGTTCTTTCGTGGAACTCGCAAGAGGCGACTAAGGGCGACAGGCTAGCGGTCTGTCATTATGGTACCTAGCTACCTCTTACCAACCAACTGTTACCAACTTGTCACTATCAAACCTTTTTCATCTATGTTAAAATCGAAAATTATGCTAAACGTGTGAAATAGTCATATTTTTGACATGTAATGGTTCGTATGCTCTGTCTACCCCTGGGAATACAGTCGTGATGTATGTAGTAGTAAGTCGAATTGAGGCCTCAAATGGAACCCCTGTTAAACACACGTTCCCACAAACTCGCAGCCTAACAATAAAGTTTATATCAGCGCGTAAAAATAGCTTGTCGCCAGATAGCAGAAAGTTTGGGAGCTGACAGACTCGAGCTGAATGTTGGGACTCGAGCTCGTTGTTTGCTCACTTTGCTCGAGTCGCGTGATTAAATGGTAAAGTCACTTAATTGACATTAAATTGTACAGTGAAGTTTTAGAGCTAAATTTTCTACAAGTTCTCACAACTAGAATTTATCAATATCGAAAAGTTACGAGTTCACTGGATATGACCTACAATTAATTAGTTTGTTCGTTGTTGTCGCCTTCAGGTCGCGCCTCCTAGTCTACGTCAGAATAATCGATTACACCACGATCGATTAAAGATGTGGCCAGTGTGGTATCGAACGTAGATTAACACTGCCATATTTATTAAGGATATGCTTTAGACGACAGGCTAGCAATTTGTCACTGTTATACCCCTATTACTAATTATCAATGTTTCAATTTAACATTTTGCTGGAAGTAGCTACGAAACGTGAAATAGTCATAATTTTGACTGTGTGCTCTTGTGTGCTCTCACTACCCCACTCAGGTCTGATGACTTATGTATGTATGTTTTAAAGATGGCACGAGTTACAAACTAGCTCTAAGTTTCGCAGTGTACAAGTTATTGTATTGTAATTAAAAAACATGGTAACATTTTCCGGCAAGGAGTTTTATTACCGGTATCTCACGTTTAACTCCCGTAAACAGAAAAAAAAACTGAAACCTTCCTCTGTCGACGCTGGCTAGTGTTGCGTTCGTATGTAGTTCTAGCCACACCTTGTAGCCACAGAGGCAAAATTAAGCATCAAATAATTTCGCAGACACTGAAACAATCAAGAAAAAATCACGACAACCACACCCTATCAGCCAGTCAAACGACTCGCGAAAAAACAAAAAAGGCACGATTCCCCGCCTCTTGTTTCAGAAAAATGGCGTTATCTCACACACGCAATTTGCGTCGGCAATTCCATCGCTTCCTCTCATTACCCCGGCGTGATATATTTGCGTGTTTATTACTGCAATTACTTAGAGTAAATCTCACGTCCTTCCTCCCTGGGAGGGTCGCGCCTTTCTCCCCCTCCTTCCGGCCAGCCCTTAAGTCTTATGTACGTAAGTTTCTTCGCGGACTTGGTAACCGGATTCAAATCGGGGCGAATTTAGTAGCAATTAATTATGAGGCGAGGAAGTGTTCTTGGTATTGCGACCCGCTGGCAATTAATGCTGTTCGTGAATAGTTGGGATCGTTCGGGTTTGGTTACGTTTTTTGCTGTTTTGAAGGGTCTAGACTTACAAATTGTTTCTGTTGTTACGTCAAAAGAGGCAGCGACGTAGAGCTTAAACATATCAAGATTGTTTAGTGACAGTACTATTGAGTAGAAACAAAAACTGACTACTGTTTGTGGCTGTAACCTTTGAGTTACATTCCTAAATAAATCAGTTTACTTCGCAAACGTAAAGCTTATATTTTGGTATATCTCGCTGAAAATTGCGATATGTTCACATTCCATTAAGTCGAAAAACATTACACAGTCAAATATAGTGCAAAACCATAACATAACAAATGACCTTAAAATTTGCCTCTTCAACGAACTAATTACGGAAAATTCATCAGTATTTGTTCCCAAATTTGGTAGGCAAGGCACACAAGATGTTCTATAAACATCCAGCATAATTTCAGGTTTGAATACAGATTAAACAGGTAAAATAGCGACAGGTTGCTAGCCTGTTGCCTAAAGCAAACCTAAACGCACTTCTTAATCGCCTTTACTTTCACCAAAAGCAAGGAGAGGCGATATTCTAACCCGTCACCAAACAAAACAATAATTCCAAAGGATTATTGAAATAAAAAAGTTTACTTTGCAAACGAAGTATATATTTTGGCACAACTTGCTTAAAAATTGCAATATGTTCTCTTCAAAAAGAGTGTTAAATACTCAACCATACTCTTACAATAACGTAAAAACAAACTAATGACGTAAAATTCCAATAAAATAAAATCCCGCCATATACCAGTCCAGTTCTCGCTATACCGAAGCACATAGCTCTATGTAAGGCAGTACCCTCAGTCGACTTGGCTGTAATTAATTAACGAGCTTAGTTTAAAAGCAGGGCCGTAAGACTTGGCTCGGCGCCCCCCGGGGGCCAAGAAAGGGGGGCCTCCACGAAGAAATTCAGGGGAAAGTTTATCATATTTAGGCGCAAAATGGCGAATCCAGCGCGGATGCTACCGGAGATTAATATCTGGCTTTAACTCGCTGCGATGAATTTTGTTGTGAATAAAGCTTGTAACTTTACAGTTTTAAGGCTAGGTCGCGTCGTAAGCGCCTGGAGGAGTGAAGGTTTTTGGAACTTCAATGCTAGGTTTAAGCGGCAGGCTAGCAACCTGTCATTTTTGTACTTCTTTCATGTGATTGTACGAGTGTGTTCTTTTATTATACAAGCTTAACAATGAGTTAGTTGTTTCCATAGATTCACAGTGTGGTATAAAATATTTTAACGAGGGATCGCCTGTTCTTTGTATCTGTAAACACTGTGGTCTTTAATGGATATGACATGAGGTAAAATAATTATGCAGTAGTCAAGGTAATCCTCAGTATCGTTTCGTGTGTCCTGTCTACCCGATTAGAAATACAGGCGTGGTGTTTTATGTATGTATTAAGTATGAAGGATGAATTTACATTCATGTTTACGCGATCCTCGTGCGCCGACAGCAGGAAACAAAATGTTACATGTGTTACGTTACACGCCGCAGGCGAACGTATTTCGGGAACGTAACATGTATTCAATTTCATAACATAACGTAACAAAAATAATAAATTTTGAAGTCATGTATTTCATGTTGGAGGAAACTTGTGAATGAAGAAAGTTTCTTGGTATAAGACAGTATTTTTATTGCAGTTTTTGTTAACCTATGATTGCTAAAAGTGTCTTCGAATTTCTAGTTCATGTGTGCTCTGTCTACTTCATTGTTTTGACTTGCTATCATCTTTTTAAAGAATGATTTCATCTTCGGCAGATTATGACATCGAACGTACCTATAATTATGTAACGTATCATGTGCTCTACCTACCCCATTTCGGAACATGAGCGTTTGGTTCATTAGCGTCATATGACGTGTTACTGTCTTTTTTTAAAACCAGTTCACCTTCTGTATATTATTATACCAAATACTCATGCCCGTACCCAAGCAATCTAACGCGTAGCATTAGCGTTAATAAAATAAAATAAAATACAAATTAAATGAAACAAAAGGTAAAGTATAAAAGTAATAAAAGTTAAAGACAGTTAAATTATTAAAAACTCAACCTTCCGTTTAGCTCTCGTCAAGTCTACGGCGCACAGCGTGCTACGGCTACGTTGCTACGGCGTAGCACCGCCCACGGGCGTCTACGTTGGAAATGAAATCTAGAGAAATTACACCCCAAAGCCTGAGGCTCTACGCGCCTACGTTTTATTATATTTTGCGCTCTCTTGATCGGGAATGGCGTTAATATTCTTTTTTTGCGCTGGTTTTTGAGCTGTTTGGTTTGTGTTTAGGTTTCTTGAGTAAATTAAGGTTAAGATAACCACGTGACATGTTAGCGGTCGCATAAAATAACACTACAGTCAACATAATTGTGATAATAAAATTTGAGATAAGGATGTGAATAAAATTTGTATCGTACTAAGAATAAAATTATCCTAGCCCGACCATGAATATTATACACAAGACAAGCAATTTACTTCCTTTTAGGTTATATATAAATGTGAAAGCGTGTTTGTTTGTTTGTTTGTTTGTCCGTCTTTCACGGCTAAACGGAGCGATGAATTGACGTGTTTTTTTTAGGTAGAGATAGTTTAGGGCATGGAGAGTGACATAGGCTACTTTTTGTCTCTTCAAAACCCCCATTTCCCTAAAGTGAGAGGTGGAAGTTTGTGGAGAATTCCGCAATTTTCAATGAAGAAAGCTATAAATTGGTATGTATGCTATCGCTTCTGTGTTACCCCGAATTTAAAGCGAGCGGAGTCGCCGGCAAAAGCTAGTCTCTTATAAAAAAGTGTGTTGGTATCGTATCATAATATATTTTATTAACATCCGTTTCTTCATTTGTTAGCACTATAATGTTTCTATTAAAGAATTGAAAACCATTTTATAAAAAAATAAAATTTCGAACATTTTAATAACGGATGTTGATTGAAAAATGGATTCAAACTTATTTCAAATTTGGAACACGCAGTCGGTGCGGATGGCGCTGTGCAATTCTTCGCGACGTGGAATTCCATTTTGCCTTCGTTTTATTTGTACGTCTTATAAATGCGATCTTTCTTTAATTACCTAGATACTTAGTTCGTTATTATTATTAGTTAGATTAGTTAGGCTCAGTACACATACCACACTCATGCAATAACGCTATCCATTAAGTACCAGTAACAATTTGTGACCGTCCATGCCTAAAGGGTCCTTATGGCAGGTATTGAGTTAAGTACAGTTCCTAAATCTATGTTAAATAAGCTATTTAACACAGAAACAATCATGACC